>CM002480.1:13157751-13177930 GCA_000325765.3 Leersia perrieri | reverse complement strand
GTGCAGGCGTGCCTGCAGGGTGGGGGTGGAGTAATTTGCTCTTGACGACCAAGGAAAGGAAGAGAAAGAGAGAGAGTCGTTGTGGTGTTCCCTTGTGTATAAAAGGAGACCCAGGCTCACAGTAGAGGAGGGAGACAGAGAAACTAACACTTGTAAGTAGAAGCTTTCTTCCCACGTTATTAGACACACAACAGGAGTAGGGTATTACGCATCCTGCGGCCCGAACCTGTATAATCCCTGGTCTCCACTCTCACCCGAAACCAGGTTTACTGATTTTTCCCCACGCAGTTGTAGTAGTCGGATCCACCCGTACCTCTGGGCCGGACAAAAAGGGGTTCCACGAATCTCTGGTGAAGGAGTTTCCGCTCCGACATGCATGAATCATTAAATATATATTTTAAAAAACTAATTGCATATTTTGTATGAAAATCACGAGACGAATCTTTTGAGCCTAATTAGTCCATGATTAGCCATAAATATTATAGTAATGCACATAACTAATGATGGATTAATTAGGTTTAATAGATTCGTCTTGCGGTTTTCAGACGAGTTATGAAATTAGTTTTTTTATTTGTATCAAAAATCCTTTCGACATCCCGTCAAACGTCTGATGCGACACCCAAATATCTTTTCACGAACTAAGGCCATGTTTAGTTCCAAAAATTTTTAGGAAGAAGTGTCACATCAGACGTTTAACCGGATGTCGGGAGGGGTTTTTCACACGAATGAAAAAACTAATTTCATAGCTAGCCTGAAAACCACGAGATGAATTTTTTAAGCCTAATTAAGCCATCGTTAGCACATGTGGTTTACTGTGCACTTATGGTTAATTATGGCCTAATTAGGCTTAAAAGATTCGTCTCGTCGTTTACAGCCTAACAGTGTAATTAGTTTTATTTTTTATATATATTTAATACTTTATGTATGTGTCAAAAATTCGATGTGATATTTTTGGGTGAAAATTTTTTGGAACTAAACAGAGCGTAAACGTTTAGGCCTGCGTGGGGCATAGGTTTGACTGTAGCTTTGATTTCTGAAGTTGCCTTTGAATCCTCTGCTATTGCTGTGTTCAAAACTTGAAGTTCAACATGCTACTTTTTGGATGTGATCGAATCTGTTATACAAAGCCACGTCTCTTCAGTGGGTCGTTGATTCCAGAATCGCACTAATTGTTTCTTCGGGCTTTAGAGCAATAATGTCTAGGAAATATTGAACCAAACAGGGTATATACAACATCAATGTTTCACATTTCGGATTGTCTTGCTAACTGATCACTGCAGCCATGGATTAGGTGGTTTTCGATCGAAAAGGTCGGCCCCATGATGCCGATAGAACTTCGACGGCCTCACTGCCGCCATTCCAACCGCCATAAATGCCTATAAAAAGAGAAGTTTCATTTCATTTGAATGCACACAACTTTTTGGATTACTTTTTTTCCTATTTAGACTTAGCTTATTTTATATAATACAAAATAGGTAGAGAGAGGAATACTCGGAATTTTGGCGCTCTCTCTGACTTTTATCTCGGCAGATGCAGCTTGCTAGCAGAAATTCCACAGGAGTAATGGAGCTATCGGCATGCTCTGCTTCGAGTTCAGAGGAACTTTTGCTATAAAGTAAATATTCGAGATCTTTCTTGTGTCATTTAATTATTTAGTCTAAGTGAAATAGATTTTCACCTTTGCAGGTTTATTATTTAGTACTTGTACTAAGTGCTCTAGTACTGAGACTCTCGATAAAGAAGAAAGTTCATGCGCAAGTATTAGAATTCTAATTAATAACTTGGGCGTGATGTGTAGGTTATACATTATCTTTATGGGTTTATTAGAGGTAGACGACAGGTGGTGACAACACTAGTAATCCTCTACATTCAAGTACATCACAGAGTTATAGCCAAAAATGAGCTGGAGATCAGTTGAGGTTGGTGCCCGAAGCAACATATAGTTATTTACCTTTAACTTAGCTTAGTTAATTAAAACACACAGAAAAGTCATATCTAGCGTAGCTAGCATAGTTGTTGTTCTTGATAGCCTTAGTCTTATGTAGATTATACATATTTATGTGTTCATATCTTTGTTGGGTCACCGAAGGTGAAAGTGCTACGGTCGTAATCAATGCGCTCATGGATTTATCTATGATAGGAAATACCAACAGCAACGATAGCCAAAGAACAACCCAAGCCGTCTCGCTACCGAAAGACCTCGACCAACAACGTATAGCTAAGACGGGTTCAAGGCCTCCTTCGGTATGCTACCAAAACTATCGTTGCCTCTTGCAGTGTGCCTGAATTTCGGCACAAATTCCAGAAGAAGGAAGGACACTCAGCCGGCCAAGAGGAAAACAGATCGCCCAACTCCTTTGCTGCTCCGCCGTCCACTACATCTTTTCTCATCAGGCATCACCAACAGTCGCCCTGATCACCTCTCCACCAAATCGGGTCACTACATCAGCGTCACGCGCCGTTGCTAGCCACCGCGACACCGCACCACACCATACACACCACCGCCAATAGCTGATCCGGATTTCGCGATAACATGTCACCGTTCTCCGCGCCAAAGTATATGTCGCTGACCTATTTTAGCTCAGCGTCAAAGACAATAATACTGAGGACTGGGTCTATTTTCACTTAAAGTTTTTTGGACGGGCTATTCCTCAAATATTTTTTTTCAAAAGGGCCAAATCATTAAAATTTCAGACAAAACTCGTATTGTACACTATGTTTAGAAAACAAAAGAAAGGATGACAACCTTTGGTTGCCCCAACGGGCAAAAAGAACGCTTCTATGAATTCTAGAGTGTGTCCACCGACCCCGCCTGGTGCTGTGCTTAACTGCTCTGTTTGGCCCATCATGGCATCATGCAATTGCAAGCTCGCATCATTGCATCAAGACTTCAATTCATCCATGGGGTACTGAGGTAGTACTGCCAAATTGACGTGCATGGCCGATCTGCCTAGCAAAGATATTTAGGATTGATTGTACTCTAGTGCATCTTCAAATCTTAAACATAAATCTGTGTCCATGGCTTCAGATATGCGTCCTGTTTGGATAAGTATTAAAAGTAAATTATAAACAAAATCAATTCCATGTTACTGTAGCAAATCATGGATTAATATATCTCGTTAGATTTATTTCGTAAATTAGCCAGGGGTTATGAGATAGGTTTGTCAGTAAGCTGCGTTTAGTACTCCTAAATAGCAAGATTCAGAAGGGCTAATTATTAGCCCTCCGAATCCAAACAGGGCCATGGTCATGTATTGCAGGTCCACGAGAGGTTATTCTATATGACGGTGTATGAAAATGCATTGGAAAACATGAACCAGCAGCCTATAGACCAAAAGGTATATAGTCAAAGTAAATTATAAGCCAAACAGAGATAGTTGCATATATTATTCAACATTGCGATGTACGGCCATAATTATTGATTATATATATATATCAATCCTTAATCAATTGTTAGTTGTATGTATCCTTTTGGATGCGACTACAGGGCGAACGCTCGCCCCTAGCCCTATCTAGCAACGTGCCGTCGTCGTCATCTCTCTCTTCCATGTCTCAACCTCTGCCTCCTCCACCTCGCTGGCACTGGAAGACACCAACGATGCTGATGAAGCCTGCTGAATAACCTCCTCTCCCTTTCCTCCTTCTCTACTGCCTCCGGTGGCGACATCTT
Source organism: Leersia perrieri (assembly GCA_000325765.3). Lineage (NCBI taxonomy): Eukaryota > Viridiplantae > Streptophyta > Magnoliopsida > Poales > Poaceae > Leersia > Leersia perrieri. The sequence goes on along the minus strand of CM002480.1, from coordinate 13,174,260 downwards.
GTACCATCGGAGTCGGTCACCCCCGCCGCCTACCCCATCCATCACCCGTCTTCGACCCTGCAGCCCTACCGCCATCTCGCCGCCCGCCGGTCCAGCCATCATCCCTTCAAACGTCGGTGACCTCCGTTTTCCCATCCTATCCCGAACCTTAAATATAGAGTCAGGTTCGCCGTCGTCGCCACCGTCCTTCCTCGTACGGGTCTACATCACCGTCTCCCATGTGCACGTCACCGCCGTCTTCCGCAATAGTGCCAGTAGTAGTCAGCTAGTTTATATGTATCCTTTTATTGTAATCTAGCTAATCACTCGTCGTTATAGCTAAATATATACGCTGGCTGAAATCCTACCAATCCGTCACGCCACATATAAGTTATCAGTTGCCCGATTACTCCAGATGATGTCCACGTTACCGGCCTTTTCATAACCACCACTAGCAAGATATTTAAATGCGCCAGCTACGATGTTTTGTCCCCCAAAGATAATCTGCCACCGATAATGCGATAATTAAGAGTACTTTCATCCAGCGAAAGTGGATTCAGTTGATCAGCTCCAAGGCCAAATGCAACTTATGCAAAGTGCGTACACATCACGAATTTTAGGTGCACGAAAACCGCAGGAGCAGATGGCACGTCGCTGTAGTATGTCGACATGGCCGGACACGTCGGCCCAGATACGTGGGCCCGGATTTTCATAAACAGAGCAATTAATATCTTCAGAGTTTCAGATCAACGCAAACCTAACCCCTCTGATCTGTTGACAGTGCTATATATCCACTGTAGAATTCAAGAACGATCCCGAGCACGTTAGTATGTACGTAGTAATTGTATCGTGACATAAAGGTGGAGTTTATCGGAGGGTTCATGAAGGCGTCGACGTTTCGGCGACGACGACGGCGATGGCTGCCGAAAACAACTGACAGAAATGGGTGTCATGGGTCACTTGTTAATTTGGGTTGGCCTTACGTCATTACGTGTGCTCGTTTACCTGCACCACCAAGGAAATGTAGAGGACACGGCCAAGTTACACGTCCTTGTCTTGGACTCGTGGCCGTTTTCTGTGTAACATCTGTGCGCATGGATGAAGTTTACCGAACAGTAGCATCTTGTTTAGGATATTGCCCAGCTAGCTAGATGAAGATGGTTTTTCATGGAGAGATGGATTCGCTCCATGGAGAAAGTAAGCAACGATCTCCAATTCTCCATGGACAAATCACAAATGGACAGCTGCAGGGTAAAGTCTGTTCTTCAAAGTTAATTGGCATGTCTTGCTGTCCCATCTGGACTTTCTGTAGCTTTTATTTAGCTAGATCAAATATGAGAGTTTTATTACTACAAGTCTAACAAAAAAATTAAGTATATATAGCAGTGCTCTTCCGATATTTACCTGACCCGGCAGCTAGCTAGCAGATGAACAAACTAATCGTGCTAGCTGCTAAAAGCATCTCCAAAAGAGTAGGTGTATGACTAGCTAAGCCAAATTTTAGCTATTGTGTCAAAAAAAACAGCCTCCAAGAGAAGAACTATTTAACATGTTAGACAATTAGAATAGCTAATTTTTTCCTCACTAGCCAAACTTGGCTAGTCTCTTTCACTTCATCTCAATAGCTAAACCTGGCTGGGTCCACATGTCAGTGAAGATTTAGCTAGCAAAGATGGCTAGTCTGTTGGAGTGCACATTAATTTGGCTATAAAATCTTTTGACATAAATAGCTAAATTAGGATTTAAAGAGCTAAATTTTGGCTAGTCTTTTAAAATGCTCTGAGACCCCTTTGATCTAGATCTAGGAATATAGAGTACATGGGTCCAAATATCCAAACAGCACAGGGTGGGCCTACCACCGCATGGTGTAGATTAGTAATCGTAAGTCCGTGAGTGAGATCATCTGCACCTAGCTAGCCGCCCTTGATGTTTATCCACAATGATTTGTTTTCTTGCACCCAATCATATGTCCTTATAGGCTAATCTAAATGGTGGTCATGGACCACTCAGAAAGTCACACCTGATCTGCAAAACTACTGGTATCAGGCTTCCTCCAGAGTAATTTACAATTGGATTACTGTTGCTCCCCCGTTAGCTCGGAGAGTCTCGGACGCAATGGCGACGTACGGCTCGATAGATAGATGTACAAATACAACCATTGTCCATTGGCACCTGATGAGTAATATCTGACGCGGACGACTGAGAAGCTCACACCAGTACAACACCACTACTGACTTTACAGCGCGTCGAGAACGGACAACGGACACGCCGGGAAAAAGTCGCGGGCTCTGGATGGAAACCTTGTCATCTTCCGTCCGTCGACAGCCGCAACGGCTCGGGATTGTGTGCACCCCTCGCTTTGATGTGCAAGACTTCGGGGAGTTGGGCGCCGACCCGCCGGACCAGTCCAAATGCCAAAGCACACGGCTGGTTCCGTTCGTGGATATCGTCTTTGCTGACACTTCGACGAGTACGAGTAGTGTTCGTATACTTGCCATGCTTCGCGCCGCGCACGTACACCAATAAACACCATCCACGAATCGCAGCCGACCCTGACCGTGCATCGCCATCGATTCGCATCCATCATCAAAAGCAATAATAGTAACAGTACATCTCGCAAATGGGGCTGACTAACTAAATTTAATCAGTTTTTTCTTTTGAGAACTCACTAAATTTAATCAGTTGAACGACTAATTTAATCTGCTGCACACCATATTATAGGACCATAGCTAGCCATGTGCCGGGAGGCACGTGTGCTCCCTCATTGATGGGCAACCGGACACGTAATACAACTGCCGGTGTGGAGTAGCATCCATCAATAAACGGACAATACAGGCCCCGCCTCGTTAGCTGGAAGCAACGGATTCGGTCATATTTTCCGCAAACCACCACTACCCCACTGTTGGTATACTACCCAATCGCCCGCACACAGATTTAGCTCACTTCCCCCGCACGGTCCCCGTCCGTGCTCGCGCGCGCGCGGCGCGCCCACTCTCCAATCCAGTCTTGGCGTCGCACCGCACGGCGCCCACACGCGCACACGTCCACTGCTACGGATATTATAGAATACACAAATTCACAATAAGGTAGCCAAGCCTGGTATAATAGTAGAGTCGTCTAGGACGTCCGCGTGTACGCGCGCCGCGCGCTGCGTGTGCGTGCGCGGTCCAGAAACACAGCCGAGCGGGAACGGCGACGCACGCAAATTAGCGAGGGTTAATTTGATCCATACCATTACAAATACAGCTATTCAGAAAAATATCATTACAATTCGTCTATTCGTGACCACGCTATTTAAATTTTATGAAATTAGAACCTTTCCACTGCCATGGCATTCTCCATCTTCTCCGTCATCTGCACGTGGAACCCACCCGTCAGATTCATCTTCTTCGTTTACCGATCTCTTTTTTGTCCATATCTCTCTCCAAATCCTTCCCTCGTTGACGGCGTTTGCCCGCTGCTGCTCCTACTACCCGTGCAGCCGCTGCCGCCGGAGTGCCAACTTCTCTCCTCCACCGGTATCGCCATTGCGTGACTCGGCGGCGACAGCGATGGTGGCGCCGCCGCCTGCGGCAGCAGCGGGGGCTTCTCGAGATTGGCACGGCAGAGCGGGCACGTGACGCGCGACTCGAGCCAGGGATCGATGCACTCGGGGTGGAAGGCGTGGGAGCAGTGGGGGAGGAGGTGGAGGTTGTCGCCGTCGTCGAACGACGTCAAGCACACGGCGGGCGCACTCGAGCACTCTCTTGCCGATCTTCTGCTTGATCACCTCCCTGTACGGCACCACCGCGGGGTCCAGCCCGCGCTTTCCTCCTCTCCTGGACGGCCCACCTCCGGTGCCGGCCGCCGCCACGGCGCGCGCTTCGCCGGCTTCGGCGAGGCGGCAATGGTTGATATGTACGTGCAGAAGAAGAGCAGGAAGAAGAAGACACTGATGGACACCGTGATGATGGTCGGCATGGTTCGTCCAAATGGCTCCTGCTCAGTTCCCTGCTGCTGCTGCTTCCCGTGCCAACTCCATCTCTCTCTAAATGAAGAAGATGAATCTAACAGGTGAGTTCCACGTGCAGATGATGGAGAAGATGAAAAATACGACGACAATGGCACTGTTATAATTTCGTAAAATTAAAATGACGCCGTTAAAAATAGATGAATTGTAAGGATATTTTTTCTGAATAGCAACATTTACAACGACATAGATCAAATTAACCCAATTAGCAGTGGCACGGGCCGCCGCGCCTGCTGCTGTGGGGTGTGGTGGGGACGGTGGCTGGTGGCCGGTCGGGTTGGGCGAAACGGAATCCCGGGCAGGCGAGGGGGTTTGCCCGCGGGCAGCTCGCTTCGCCACGCTATAAAAAGGGCGCCAAGGCCAGGATAACGCAGTTTGCCGCGCTCAATCCCCGTTTCCCTTCTTCGTCACCGTCTTCTTCCTCCTCCTCGGCCGTAGGTATAGCCCACTCTGCTTTGCTTATCCATTTTTCTAGAAATTAATTTGCTTTGCAAGTTGCAACTCTTATCTAAAACTTTCTTGCTAAGATACTAGTACTGCAGTAGTACTACTAAATGGAATTGAATTCTTTGTTTTGTACTACTTGGTACTACTGCTCACTTGTACTCTCCTAGTAAGTAACGGCCAATCCGCCATGGATTTTGGCTTGAACGGGAAGCTGAAGAAGAATCGATGGTCACCCCCCTAGTGAATGGGTTTTGATTTCTCTGCGTTAGAGCAAAGATCTCTGACGTTACTGACCCCAAGATTAAACTCATAAATTCCATGTTTATGCCAGCATTTATTGCCTTTGTACCAGTTTCGCGCCTTCGCCTATACATGCCACGCCGTGCTTTGCGAATTTCTCGCCTCGCCTGTGGCCCTCACCTTCTCCTCTTAATTTGTTGCAAATCTTGCAGATCGGAGTTCATAGAGATCGATGGCGTCCAACTACGTCGACACTACCACCGGCGACGAGGGCAGGTTCCACGGCCACCACAGCAGCACGACCACGCCGACGGGCGCCGCGGCGTCGTCGCCGAGGACGATGCGCCGGAGCTTCTCCTCCGCCTCCTCCGGCAGCCACGGCGGCGGCAACGCGCCCAAGTGCGTGTGCGCGCCGGCGACGCACGCCGGCTCGTTCAAGTGCCGCCTCCACCGCACCAACTCCCAGGGCCACGGCCACCCGCACCCCTCCCCTCCGGCCTCCCCCGCCGCCGGCGCCTCCGCCGCGCCGCAGCCGGCCACCGCCGCCTCCCGCACCGTCGAGGCCCAGTGACGCCGCCGCCTGAGCTCCCAACCGCATCGGATTCGTCGCACCGAGAAGCCATGAGAATTGAGAAGAGATCAGATTGGGGAAGGGAGGGAGAGAGAAAAGAGCATCGTATCGTAATATCATCGGAAGGGAGTTTATTTTGATTTCCCTCGTTGTGATCTCCATGTTCGTGGAAGATTTTTCGTTTTCTTTTTCTGTTTTGGCTGTGTGGGATCTCTCCTCCTAAGATGGCCACCCACCCCTTCCTTCAAACTCCAATTCCCTGCTCTCCAATCAGCTCCTCCTTCCTTCTACCTCTCTGCTTCTACTGCCCCTCTTATCTATTGGATGATGATAAGTTGATAAAATGGGAAGAAAGGGATTCCAGTTCTAGTAATTGCTGGCATGTTACCCTTCTGCTCTATTGTAATTACTACTACCATTTTACCATCCTATTGATAATCCCCATGGTTGATGTGATCTTGTCTGAATTTTAGTGATGTTCTCAAAAGTAATCTATTGATTACCAGAGTAGCAGTTTGTGTGTAGATTCAAGAGCAGTCGTCTTCAGTTTGAGCAGATTATCCAGTCCTATATCAATTATTATCACATTACTTTTTTTTTCTCGGTGTTGTCAGCTCTAGAAATCTTCAGCTGTGACGGCAAGCAATTGTCGCAATCTAGAGACTAGATATCTTCAGGAGGATGGGTGGGAAGTAGCCATTGGTGATGAACAAAATGATAGTGACGTGTTTTGGTGTGTTGGTTGCCTGGTCAATTCTAGCGGAATTCCCCTGCTTCGGTTTTTGCCTGAGCAGATATGGTTTGGGACTATGGACTAGGTGATTGTGTTGGTGTGCTTTTCTTTGTTCCTCTTGATATTTCGGTCTCATCCAGGTTTCTCCTAGGGAAGGTATTCAGGCCAGATGCTGACAACAGTGATCAGATATATCAGATATTCAGAGATGAGATCCATTCCATCCTCACGGGTGAAAGATTAAAAAGTAAATCTTACTACAAAAAAAACATTGGCACATGCCCGGCAACATCCTCAGATTCTTGCGTTGCAGCAGTGCGCTGTGATGATCACGACAAGGAGGGAGATGGACACTGGTTGGCTGGTTGCAATGCATAAGCATATGACCTGTTTGGTTCTTGCAGTTTGATCTCGAGACCGTATTATGATTCTTTTGTGCGTGTTTCGATCAGGCAACCACCACAATTGGGTTGGGTCTCTATCATCATCATCGTTCGTCATGTGGCCGGTGGTTACGATGGGGATTGATCATTGGCGCCGTTGTTCTCAATCTCTTCTTTTCTTTGCCTCGAGGTGACACGCTGTTGCTGATCATCGAATGTTCTCCCCTGTACTTATTGTGTTTATTGTGCAGATATTTGCACCTAATAATAACTGGTAAGGTTGGAGGAGAAGATAGAGTTGGAGATTTGGACGGGGGCCGGCAGGATATTGCATGGTTGGTCAAGGCAGGTGAAACTGTCAATCCCTTACGCTTGGGCTGGCTGACGGTGAAAACAATGAAGATTGACTGCGAATGATCTGCAACAGTGGCCACGGGGGCAGCAAGTTAGACAAAATTGTGTTTGTTATTATGAGTCGCTCTACTAACAATAGCACAATGTGTGCAAACGTTGATGAAATGAATTCGGTTCCCGCCAACCATTGTTCGGGAAGTCAGGTGGATAGTTTACAGGTCGATTAACGCCAATATAGGTCAGGTCGGTTCACGTGGAGTTTGGACGATTCACAACGGTTGAGCAAGATAAGCCTATGAGTTTACGTGACATACTGACATTTTATGGCCCGAGCCATAAAAATATCTTTTCGATTTTAATAATTGGCAAACGGACATAAGAAATTCACATTCGCACAAGTAATATCTATGACCTGCATAAATTAGAACGGATGGAATAAGGTGCAATCGGCTTTAAAAGGCACTTTTAAGAACTAAATAAACAATTTTTGCGGTTACTATAATCAATTTAGCTCATACAAGATATAAAAAATTCAGCATTGATCCATCTGTAACATGTTACCTATAAACCAATTTTTAAGGTCAAAGGATGAAAAGTGAACGGTTCAATATTATATCATTTTCCAACAAGAAATTTCGTCTCAAGATTGAAAGTTGAGCATATAATCTCAAATGCGACTGCCATTACATCCATTTAACTAATAAACAGGGAAATCATGATCCACATCTCGTGCCCAAGACTGCAAGCCTCCAATTATATCCTTTGCAGAAAGAAACCCCTTCTCCCGGAGAAGCTGAACAGCTAATTGCGAGTCATTACCTCGTCGGCAAACAACAAAAAGGGGTGGCACTTTGTCTAAGGTGGATGTATTCATTGTTTCCTTCAATGAGGTCTCAAGTATTTGAAGCTTCTCCTCCAGCTCGGAGAGTGGAATGTTCAGAGATTGGGAAACTGAAGTAATTTGGAAGTGATGTGCAGGTCGTACATCCAACAGTAGATGAGGCTCACCATTATCAACAAGCCTTTTGTATTCTTTACAAGTGATCCGATCACTTTCTGGAAGTAGGTCCAAACTTGGCGCTGACTGCATTGAACACAGTAGCAAGTGAAATGACGTAAAACTCCAGACATGATTGGTCTGGTGACAAGAAATTCAATGTTATTTATTTCAGCAGATAATTTAGAAAATGCATTCCATAAGAGTAAATGCCTTTTTGACATTAAATTGAAATCCATTCACTCTTCACCCCATTCCGAACTCCAAAAGTTATCACCAGGCCCAATGTTAAACACTTTTGCTGGTTAGGCTGGTCAATGATGGTGACTATTCATGTGTGCGTGACGACGACTGTGACCCCGATACCCTTGAGTGCACTATTGCCTCTGGCACGTGTTAACTACAATGGACTCGCTCCACATTTCTGTATTGTGTTTGGTTCATGGGTTGAGCTGGGTCGGAATGGAATGAACCCGTTCCAGAGGCTGTTTGGTTTAGGAGCGGGAGGAATGGGTTGGACCCGAGAGAGGAATATTCTCCCTAGATCTGGGTCCAGCTCGTCCGGCAAAATCGGCTGGACCGATCGATCCCACGGAGACGGAGTCGACGCTGTCAGCACACGCGGGAGGAGCTCGACCGGGAGCACTGTCGTGGTTTGGGGCGTCGTCGTCCACCGCCGTTGCCGCCACAGGGAATCCGTCACCGGGACCGCCTGCTGCCACGAGAGCACCTTCGTGGCTCGGCCGCTCGAGGGCGTCGTCGTGCACTACCGCCACCACCACTCAGATCTGAGGCGGAGGAGCTGCCGGGGAGGGCAAAGCGGGAGCAGGAGGCGCTGCCGGGGCGGCGGAGCGGGAGGATGTTTGAGGGGCAGAGCAGGAGGAGGCGCTGAAGGTGGCGGAGCAGCGGAGGCTGAGAGGCCACGGAGCGGGAGAAGGGCTGAGGGGCGGCAGAGCAGGAGGAGGCGATGCCGGGGAGGGCGGAAGGGCGCAGGAGGCGGAGTATGGCGGTGTAGAGGCAGCGGTGACTGGGAAGTCGGGGGCGGTGGTGTTGAGGAAGTCGGGGGTGGCAGCGCTGAGGAAGTCAGGGGCAGCGACGCTGAGGAAGTTGGGGGCGGGGGCAGCGATTGACCAAAACGTGGACTGACGGATATTAAACGTGGCCCATTCCATCCCTTCTTTTATCCCTCATACCAAACAAAAAACTGGGTCCATCCCACCCCTCAAACCAAACACACAAATAGAGCCACCCCACTCTAAAAAACAGGGATGGGTCCAACCCATTCTATTCATCCCCAAACCAAACACATCCTAAGAGTTACTAGTAGCTAAATTTGCCCAGTAGGCAGCCCACTTTATTTTCACAATATGCAATATCCAAAGGACTTGCTAACTGCTCAGGTATATTATTTAAATTCAGCTATTTAGTATTCAAACTCATGACTGATCAGATTAGGCAACCAACATTCATTTTGCAATTCAGAGATAACTTGGTATGCACAAAATGCTAATGTTATGACAAGACAAATTGTGGAGTCAATGACCTGGAGAGTTACCTTATCGGACATTGGGGATTGTGTGAAATTCTCATAATCAAACTCCTGAAAATCATCTTGTGTAAAAGCCGAATTTTCTCCACAAACCGTGCAAACAGAAGAGCTTCCTCGAATCTTAACCTGCAGAAGATATGTATATTTCAGTAATGAACTTCACAAGAAACTGGAGGAAAAAGAATTAACTTTGTATTTTGCGCGGAAGAAAGTCAGAAACAACATTTAAAAAGCATAGACAAGTTATAAACAGGTTTCAAATCGCTCCTAATAACTTGATCCTAAAGCACTACACCATGATTAGTTTTAAAATACAAGGAAATAGGAGGATCAGTGGTACTATCTTAATGTTCATAATCCATTTCTGTTAAGAAAAGATCCACAGTACCCAAACATTCAGTTTTCTATTTTATAAATTGGGTTAAGAACACAAAACCTCAACTGCAAAACTCTCCTAGCATGGAATTGCAAGTATATTACTAGCATGTATGTCACTATGTCCTGGTCTGATTGATGATGAGAACGATCATGTCATAATATATATACTACAGATACGACATAGAATTTGAGGACCATTTTCAAGATTGGTGTCAGAGAACATAGTAAACCCATTTGGCATAGTGTAATTACAGTTAGTAGATAAGTGCAAAGATAAAAGATACTACTAAAGAGACTGCAAGTTGGAACTTTGGAAGTAGAAAACATATGGCACGTGTGCTCATTGACTGATGCACAGTTGCTAAAGTGCTAATACATGCACAGTAATGTCATGTTAAACTATGATAAGAGTGTACCATGAGGAATGAGCAGGCAAGTCATAGTGCTAATACATTTTAGAATTTCATCCAGATAAGATGAAGATATAATTTCTTGTTAAACAGCATAATGTGTGAATAGGTAGTTCAAGTAGCAAACCAATTACCCCCATCGTGTACTAGTACAGTAAACAGAAAGCAGCACTATTTTCACCATGAATTAACAGCACACGACATATGCAGAGTCAAGTGGCGTACGATTCTGATACGAGCAGATAGAGCGTCAAAGAGTAGCATTCTTCCACTTAGGGGTTCTCCAACATCAGTAGCAACCTTTATAGCCTCTAGAGCTTGCAGGCAGCCTATCACTCCGGGAACTGTAAGTCAACAAAGAGTGGTTAGTTTGCTAGTGCAAAAGTATCGATGCACGAGATGCAATCAAGGGATGAAGTTCATGCCATCTTAGTCAGTACAATATTTTTTGAACTCACAATGTGATATGCATATTCTACATGGAAGGAAACAATATTGTAGACAGCTAACCTAAGCTGTAGTAGGTTCAGATGTATAGGTGGTAGTGACCAAAATTTCAGTCTGTAGTCATGTGTTTACAATTTACCAAAGAATATGAACACATACGCATTTAAGTAAAGTTTTACAAATAATCTAACTGATGTTTCACCTCCATAAAGCATTGTTATGGCTAAGAAGCATCCGTAACTATGAAAACAAAAAATCTTGTGTACATGGTTCAAACCTTGAACAAAATGTGAAAGAAATATTCTAGCTCATGTTTCCCCTTCCATGATTGTTATAGACATGAAACATTGGTTAACATTTTACTTACCAACCCCAAGAACCCCGCTGTCTGAGCATCTCTGGCAGGCTGCCACTGGTGGTGGATTTGGAAAAAGGCACCGATAGCATGGACTTCCATTATGATGATAAACAGTTAACTGTTAGAGAAGTCAGTGCATGAATGAAAAAGGAATGAAGGCGAACTACAAGAATAAAGATCATCAGGAGTTATGAGTTTTACCTGCCCTTCCAAACCTAAAGCCGCACCAGATACAAGAGGCTGCACGAAATTTCTTAGAAGAATAAGCAATGTATTAATGGAACAAGGGTAGGTGAAATCAACATAAAGTTGCTTTAGTTGATACTATTAGTACATAACAGCCAGTAATTTGAGTGGAAACTCTCTAAAGTAAATGCTACAGTGACAAAAAAATTGGCATTCCCCCATTGAAGATTTGAAATATTAGTTGCACCATTTATGTCAAAAGCAAGAACTTACCTTATTCAGCAATACACAACAGTCACTTATCATGTACCGAGTAGGAAGATTGTCCGTCGCGTCAACAACTATATCATAGCTGTGATTGTTCAATCAGTGGAAAAAACATTCAGTAAATTCTAAAAAGGTACAATATTCTCTTAAGATACAAAATGTTTTGATAGCATACTTTCTGACAATTTCCAAAGCATTGCAAGGTTTCAAAGTATGATGGTGCTCCACCACTTTGATAGATGAATTAATCCTGAACAGAAATAGCATACTTTACATTAGAGAGGCAGTCGGTTCAATATGAAACATCTTTGAAGCATACATATTTCAAAGGACAGACTTCCATAACAAGACTCTCGAAAGGATAGATGCTTACTCACGGCAAGCGTCAGCCGCTGACTTCACCTTTGATAGCCCAACATATGCTTCTTTGTGTATTATCTAAGAGACATTCAAGACAAAATAACTAAGTGCACAATATGTCACATGATTTTTAGAGAAGAAAACAATCCAACATTGCATGCCAAAAGTATTCACTTGAAACAAGATTCTCCTAGCAAACATGAATTCTCTAGCAATGAAGTGAATGTAAACTGTTTTCCTACTGTCATTAGTCAGGAATCAAACATCATTCAGATTTTTTTTTTGACATTTCAGTTAATTCAGAAGGGATAAAAAAATAGAAATATTAGAGGACAGAAGATATGAGGACAAAGGACAAGCCAAATTATTATCTGTACCTGTCGATGAAGGTTGTTAAGCTCAACATCATCTCCATCAACAATGCCCAAGCAACCTAGGAAGATAGAATGGAAAGCTATGAGTAATCAACACCAATAAAATCAAGGGCCACCACAACTAACCCATCTAAGTTCAGCATCACATACATATACAGGATTAGTTCTTCTTAACAAGGAGAAGAATTAAAGCGCATTGCCTAAGGGGACAGTCCTATATAGGTATACCTCCTACTAAGCGAACTTAATGTTATTTCCCCCTTCTCTCATGAAGCCAAGCACCTCAATTATTTTTAACCCTTTGCATGATTAATCTATGGTCTCAATTGTCTCCTTTCTTTATCTTCCCTCAAAACCAGCTCAATTATTTTTCGCATTCGGATGATCAATCTATGGTCCAAATTGTCTTTATCCTCCATCAACCACATCATTTCAATTGTTATTAACCTTTTTCGGTGATTGATCAAAGGTGCATATTGTAAAAAGCATATATAAGTCAGGTGGTCTAACCTTTAAGAAAATCCATCATGCGCTATTAGTTAGTTCTACCATTGGCATACAACAATCCCGCAGCAACACACGGGTTTCATCTAGTTCAGAATAATCTAGCTGCTTCCTTATGACACTAAAACCAATTAACCAAGAACAGCTTCAACAACAAGAAGTATGACATTACCAACACCACAAGCTGCTAGGTACAGTGCCACGGGCGAGCCGAGTCCTCCAGCGCCGACCACCAAAATCGAAGACCCGGAGAGCTTACGCTGGCCTGAAACATACAATATTCACAAAATCACTAGAGCCTCCATCGTGCTGGGCCAATGGTTAGCGCACACGCCAGTGAGGAGCCTCCCGAGCTAACCTTCGACTCCGAAGTCGGGGAGGAGCAGGTGGCGGCTGTACCGGTAGATCATATCGGCTGGAAGGCCATCGGCCGCGGAAAACCCGTTCCCGCGGCGGCGTATGGGGCACGCGGCGGCGCCGATGCCGCCGCCGCCGCCGCCTATTGCCTCCCCCGCAGGCGAAGCGGAAGACCTAGGAGTGGCCTCGAGCTGCGATTCCAGAAGGCGTATGCGGCGGTCGAGCTCTTCCCTCTCCGCCCGTAGCCTCGCCAGCTCACCCGCCATCGCCTCCATCCTCTCCCCGCCGCCGCCGCCGCCGCCGCCGTCGAGGTTAGACTTTAGAGACGTAATAGAGCGAAATAAAATGCAAATAGCACCCTGGGATAGTACTCGTATCTTGGTTTCGCGGTGGGCTTTGCTGCCTGCTTTCTGGGCCTTGGAGAGTTCTGGGTTAGACTTTTGGGGCCTGCTTGGCAACTCTAGTATTTTTTTCTTCTTTTTCACTTGCAACATAAAGGCATATGTAATTCGGAATACGGCATTGTGTATACTTTTGTCGTCAATTTTTCTTTAAAAATTTGAATATAATGTACTTACTCTGTAAAGTATATGCAACTACGTTATAACTAGTACTCCCTTCTTCCCTAAATGTTTGACACCATTAACTTTTTTGGCACATGTTAGACTGTTCGTCTTATTCAAAAAAAAATTGTGAAATAAGTAAAACTACAGGTAAGCATAAAAATATATTTAATAGTGAATCAAATGATAAAAAATAACTAATAATTATATAATTTTTTTGAATAAGACAAACATTCAAACATATACAGTATGATATTCTTTTCCGACCCCACTCATATGTATCTTGAAGCAAATACATTGGTTCAAAATTACATGCAATTTGCTGTATAATTACTCTATAGTTGCATATTTGTTAAATATTATCGAATGAAATTAAAAGATGCTAGTTTTCCTTGTCTAAGTGTTGGTTCCTGACATAATTCGATGCTATATGCTCATGTCTTTGTCTTATCTTTGTGTTTTTGAAGTATAAGGTACCCACGGTAGTGGATTCGCCACCACTTTGCAAGTAATTTCATAGTTCTGTGAATTAAAATATGGCATGTAACATGTTTTAGGCTTTCGGTAGATAGCACAAAATGAATCTTACAAGCAAATTTGGTCTAAAATATATATTCATCACTTTTGACAAATGTGCTCTTGATAATGACTCTTTTTTGGGTGGTTGTGGTATGGTTTTCAACCATCTCTTACATCATATATGGTGGCATTTCTTGTGCATGAAAAGACTAAAACATTTTCTCAATAAGCAGAAGTAAACATGATAGGGACAAACTAAAGCTTATATATGACTATATAAATCTCTAGCTCTATGCCTATGTGAGATATACGAATATAGCCCGAATGGGAATTAATGAAATCAGTTAAAACACGGGTGATGCAATGAATAATTAACCATCTTCGTTGCCCCTAATACAGATATTGATTGGATTTGTTGCAATAAGTGTTCGGAAATGTTATAAGAGAATATGTGCCTACTTGTCTCAACGAAAAATAAAAACGTTGCGGCATTGAAAGTTAAGCTGTGCAGTATCTTTCGAATGTAGCTTGCTACAAATTCAACCAACATATATTGGGTGGTTCTTCTTAGTAGCCACTGCCCAGGTGGTTGATGTTTTTTGTTTTGTTTTCCTTCCTTTCTTTCTTTGTTTCTTTCTTTTTCTTTAATTTTTTTTAAGGAAGATGGTTTTTGTTTTCGGTATCATATCATATTCCAAGACCAAGCGCACATATGCCTGTTTGCGATTTGCTTCAGATGCTCTGCTGCTTTCTTTTCACAAGATTCCGTTTCCAATGTCAAGTGCCAAGTGCCAGCTAAACTCAAGCCATAGCCACTGTCACCCTTGCCAGTTGCCAAGATTCAGATTTTTGAGCTAACGAAACGGAAGACAAGCCTAAATGCCTGATTGATCCCCGAATAAGAATTCTACGAGACTGCCACATCATCCATGACAGCATCTTAAGCATTAATTAAAGTCAGACGAGATGGGGACAAGAACAGCAAACACGCTGCTGACAACGGATAAGACCGAGTTGGAGGAGTGAGAAATGCAGTTGCAGTATCCCACAAGAAACAAAGCATCCGATTCCAGCAGAAAAATATTTGCTCCATAACAATTTGAACACTACAAAATTGAGAGCTAATCTGAGGATGATGCATGGGACCGTGATGCACGTGCCAGTGACACGTGAGCAGTGACATTTGGCACTGTTGCCATCCATCCTGCTTCCGCTCAACCAAATTTTCTCCGCATTACATGGTGGCCACGGTGGCTCAGCGTCATTGTGATCAACGAGTAATTTTTCTCCGCATGGCATGGTGACCCCGGAGGTTCAGTGTCATTTGTTGGTCGTCAGGTCACCGCTTTCTTGTACTCCTACTCCTCAATGACTATCCGACAAGTAGTTAAACACGGCACAGTAATAAACCAATAATGGAGAAGGCAGGCCCCCCTATAAATTTCAATTCATGTCTTCTTCATCAATACCCTCTTCTGGGGTTTCCTGATTGCCTCCATTAATCATTTCCTCTTTTTCTTCTCTCCTCTCCTCCCCAGAGCTTGTAATGAGCTAGCTAGTGTTTGTGACTGTTGGTAGCAGTAGTAGCTTAATTAGGTGGCCGGAGAGGAGATCGAAGATACAGATAGGAAATAGGATGGAGGTGTTCATCCACGAGGACTACGTGAACAAGCGGAGGGAGCAACGGCGGCGGCGAATCCGGCGGCCGGCGGTGGCGCTGCTGCAGGTTGTACAGATGTCGGCGGCGGCGGAGAAGAAGGCCGTCGCAGCTGCAGGAAGGCTGCCGCCGGTTTCACCGGTGGAGCTTCAGGAAAGCCTGTGGGACCAACCTGACGGCGGCGCGATGTCGCCGTCCGCCGCCGTTGGATCGCCGGGGGCACCGGGCTCCGGTAAAGCCTCCTCCTTCGCCGACCACCTCCTCGGCTATCTCTAATTACTTAATTAGCTGCGGGTGTGTTTTTTGTCTGCCAGTAATCAACTTTGGATCAGGTAAAATAAATCCAGTGGCATGATCTTGCCAATGTCTGTATGTATAGTGTGTGTGCAGCTTGTATGCCTTGTAAGCTTGTAATCCGTAGTGCGTGTGAAGTGTGTTGTAGGAGGCCACCGATGCTATGGAGCTAAGTGGATTGTGCCCCGTGATTGTGTTGAGTAGATTAAGATGGATGCATGGCTTCCTCAATCGTCAGTGCCTTTGAAGACTAATGAAGCTTAGGGTTGTTAACTCAAAAGCGTATTTCTCTTTCTGCGTTTCGGATTTGTTAGTAAATCATCATCCCCAGAGTGCTTCCATGGATTCCATGGATGTGAGAGTTAAATCCATCGAAACAGGAGAATTTGTTTTTCATCTGAATTATCTTAGTAATTGAGTGAAACAGGAAATTCCTATGAAAAAACAGACAGTCCTCGTTAGAGGTTGGAATGCACATAGATGAACTTGCAGATAATCCAATGGAGCCTCATCAGCAGATCAGAACGACAGGATTTGCTGTGCGTGATTTCTATGCGCATTATAATCACCCGC
>CM002480.1:13121274-13154619 GCA_000325765.3 Leersia perrieri | reverse complement strand
TGGATGTGTTGGGCTATTGAGCCTAAATGCCTAAAAGGCTTTAAGTTTCAGAGAAAAACATACATCTTCGGGGCCCCGTGGGGTACCCCGCGGGGAAAAAACCGCCCCATCCCTGGCCCCGTAGGGGCGGGTCCCTGCCCCAGCGGTAAAATTGCCAAGCCTAATTACAAACGAGAGGGACATAGTCAGATCCAACATGCTGAGCCCACAAAACTGGAATGAGCCCTACCCAAGCCCAAAGATGGACCCGGCCCATTAAGCCAGCACAGCACCATTCCTTGCCCGGTTGCCCTCCGCTCTCCGGTCTCCGGTCTCTAGTCACAGTGACCCTCCTCGAAACGAAACCCCCCAAATCCGCACCACACCATTCTTCTCCCCTTCCCCTATCGGAATATCTAGAAACCCCCAAATCCGCACCCCCACCCCATCCAATCCCCTTCCCTTTCTCCCACCAACCCGGCGGCGGCGGCGGAGGAGGAGGAGGCGACGCCATGGGCGGCGGCGGGGGCGGGGACGGCGAGGCGTGGGCGGATCAGGAGCAGGGCAACGGCGGGGGCCGCGGCGGGGAGGCGAAGCGGTCGGAGATCTACACCTACGAGGCCGGGTGGCACATCTACGGCATGAACTGGAGCGTGCGGCGCGACAAGAAGTACCGGCTCGCCATCGCCAGCCTCCTCGAGCAGTACCCCAACCACGTCGAGGTCGTCCAGCTCGACGAGTCCTCCGGCGACATCGCCCCCGTCCTCACCTTCGAGCACCCCTACCCTCCCACCAAGACCATGTTCGTCCCCGATCCCCACTCCGTCCGCCCCGACCTGCTCGCCACCTCCGCCGACCACCTCCGCATCTGGCGCATCGTCTCCCCCGACGACGACGACGCCGCGGCCGCCAACAACTCCAACTCCAACTCCGGCTCCGTCCGCTGCAATGGTACCGCCAAGCCCTCCGTCGAGCTGCGCTGCGAGCTCAACGGCAACCGCAACAGCGACTACTGCGGCCCGCTCACCTCCTTTGACTGGAACGACGCCGACCCGCGCCGCATCGGTACATCCTCTATCGACACCACCTGCACTATTTGGGATGTTGAGCGTGAGGCCGTCGATACTCAGCTCATAGCTCATGATAAGGAGGTATACGATATTGCCTGGGGCGGTGCTGGTGTGTTTGCATCCGTCTCTGCTGACGGCTCAGTTCGCGTGTTTGATCTCCGGGACAAGGAGCATTCTACAATTATCTATGAGTCGGGTTCTGGTGGCGGTTCCAATTCGGCTGGCGCAGATGGTGCGGCTGTCTCGCCGACTCCGCTGGTTAGGTTAGGGTGGAACAAGCAGGACCCTAGGTACATGGCGACTATTATCATGGATAGCCCCAAGGTGGTTGTGCTTGATATCCGCTATCCGACACTACCGGTGGTCGAGCTCCACCGCCACCATTCGCCAGTCAATGCTATAGCATGGGCACCGCACTCTTCTTGCCACATCTGCACAGCTGGGGATGACTCGCAGGCACTTATATGGGACCTGTCGTCCATGGGCACTGGGAGTAACAATGGTGGCAGTGGGAATGGCAATGCCGCAGCGGCTGCAGCTACTGAGGGTGGTCTTGATCCTATATTGGCGTACACTGCTGGGGCAGAGATTGAGCAGCTGCAGTGGTCAGCAACCCAGCCTGACTGGGTCGCTATTGCTTTTTCCAATAAACTGCAGATCCTCAGGGTCTGATTTCTTCATTCCAATCCTGTTAGTGACAGGACATCGACAAGAACAAAGAAGCCAGCATATGGATGATGAGGTTAGGCAATCAGAGGAGATTGTTACTTCAGCCTTTCTTGTTTTATGTTGTGCACAGATGATATGTGTGCCAAGTTGGTTCTGTTGGTATAACAAATTGTTTGCTAGCTAGAAGCTGGAATTGGCAATGAACTGAGTAATTAGCTGCTCTAGGTTTAGTGTTGATGACAATGTGGACTGTAGTTATGTTTGTTCCTTGTGCTGGAATTTCCAGCTCCATTAGGGTGTAGGTTCACCTCTTGACTCCCATGTTGTATTTTGCACTCATCGTATATGCACTCATAAGTTATAAGCTTATGCGTGTTATTTTGTTTCTATTCTATGATGTTTCTTATCTTGTATTGTAAAAGTGGAAGTGGATGATTTGATATACCCCCACCCACCCAAATATAGGGCGTATTTAGTTTTGGTAGGACAAGGGTTTAACCAATAGCTTCTCTATTTATAAATTATTTTTATCACAAAAAAATCACGTTGTTAGATTTATATTCAAAAGTGCTCTCTTATGATTATTGTTTTTCCATCACACAAATAATATCTTGTAGAGAAATCATGGGTCAAACCCTTTTTCTAACAAAATGAAATGATATTTATAATTTAGGACTGAGAGTAGTATCATAGCCAAGGGTTATTGCCCTGGATAGTGCAATTTTAAGAAAATAAATTTTAGTCGATTTCTATTTTGTAGCTTAGACCTAAGAAGATCCTAGTCATGTGGTGAACTTGGTACATGCAATTCACTATGTGCAATGTAGCAAACCATTATTTGCATTGTTATGTCTTGTGTTGGGCTTCATTTTAGTAGGTAGGATTTTAGGGTCCGATTTGTTGGTGTGTATTAATCTCTTGTCCTTATAGCCTATAACAGTTATTGATGCCATGTGGTCAATAAGAATTGGCCTTTTTCTCGCTTTCCATAACAAAGGTTGTCGCTGCAGCAAATTAATGAATCCCTGTGTTTTCCTTCAAAAAACAAAGCCCTATGTCTTCCATGAATAGTGCCACAACAAGAAGATTTTGGTGCTTGGGTGCATCCTTTTCAATTATCATCTTTGGTTTGTTTCGTTTTTCTTCTAGTGGTGTGTTTCTACTTAGTTATATTGTTTGTTTAGTTATTGTGACAGTTGCATATCTTCCATTAAACAAGCTGGAAAACAGGCATATCGGCATATGAGATGTGTGAATTCAGTGACAAAATGGTTCCCCCATAGGATATCTCCTTGTGGAACCTATTATTCATATGATTTGGATTGCATATCATTTTTTTACCCATTGTAGATTTAGAGATTTTGTTTGTTCAAACAGGAAGCGGAATTGACTTCTTTTCAACTTTTATTGTCTATGATTGACTGATTGCGTGGTTGAAAGGAGATTCAAGCAAGTATCAGCTTGCAACTATTTTGTGCTTTTACACCGCGAGAGACTAGTGTATGTAATAATAAGATTAGACCATTTTTACATCTTCTAGGCCACTCTTTCTCCATGCTGCTTGTTGGAGGAGTGTATGCTAGGGCTGGCCTCAAGTCTACTGAACTCTAGTAAAAGGTGTTGTACTGTGTTCATTCATTTTACAGATTCTGCAACCTGCCAATCCTCCTTTTTACCCCAATACCTTTCATTCTCAAGTCTCAACCAGGCCTTTAATTTACAACTAGCTAGGAGATACAATTCACTTTTTTTCCACCGACTTTTCATGCCACTGTGTTCTGTATGTGCTGATTACATATTTAGATTTCTTGTGGCTGTGGTTTGTGTGTGACGGTTGGGTGGACAACCAATTAGACCTCATTGTGAAATTCAACCGGAGGACAAACCTTGCCGATGGAGTTCTGCGCGTGACCCCACTACTAGTATCTGACCATCAGTTTTGGTGTTGGGCCAGATGTTTGCAGGCAACGGACATAGTTCTAGTAGACTAGAACCAAAGGACGGCAAACGGCCGAGCAGGACCCTGTTGGCATTTGGCAGGCCATGCAACAGAGCGCACCGGGCCTGCCTGCACAACACAATCCTTTCCTCTACCACTAGACCCGTTATGGAACAAGTTCATTGGCTCCCTCAATTGACACGGAGTCTAAAAATCGTCTCTCAACCGCAATATTGGAATCTTGGACTCTGAAATTGCGAAAACCGTTTATAACAGGTCCACTATACACATGTGGTTTCGTTGACGTAGCATCCTAGTCAGAAAATAATATAATTTTAGAAAAATGGGTCCTAAATGTCAGTGACATACTGAGTTTTCCTCTTCTTCCTCACCCATCTATTCTACTGGTGCGGCATCGCGGAGCTCGAGAGCAGCAAAGGCAGCAGGCATCGAGAGTGGCGGAGCCAACGGGTGGGCGTTGAGAGCCGTTCCCCTTCATTGCCACCTACTCTTCATGCATCCTCGGCGATGCGGTTGGCAGATACCTAGTGATGTAGATGGCGGCGGCCCCGGCGGTGGCACCGCTCTCCAAGGGCCTCCTCACCGCTTAAATCCCTCTCTCCCCTCTCCCACCTTCTTGTCTTCATCTCTCCTGTCACCGGTGCCCCAAATCCCCAATCCAACGCGCTAGACAGTGCTCAACTTCGACGTGCCCTCGTTCTCCTCCAGCCATCGCCTCCTCGGCCGCTGTCCGTGATAGCACTAGTGCGGTAGCCGGCTTGGAGACGACGATGAGTTCATGTTGACAGCGAGGACCGTGCAATCCGCCACAAGCGTTGAGCAAACCAGCGGTCGGCAAGTAGGAGAGAAGGATGTGTGCTTGAGCCAGTCGGTCGAGGTGGCGGGGCGGCTGGCAGCGAAGTTTACTAGACTGGTACGGTCTCCACATGGCGGCTATCCATCGACCATCGTTAATGCTCGGCGGCTGCCACCGGACTACGACATCCTTTGTGGTCACCTTACCATGGATCTACTGCTACATTCTCTCACAACCCCACCTCGCCGACCGTGATTGTCGTTGTTACCCTCCTCATCCGGTGTTGCCTTCAATGGACAACCAGGCGGGCTCACCGGTTGCCACCGTCGACAGAGAGGAAGAAGAGAGAAACAGAGGAAAATATTTTTTATTCGACTGACAAGTGGGTCCCTCAATTTTTAAGCTTTCTTTTGCTGACTCAAACGCCACGTCAGTGAAACCACCCCCTTATACTGTCCTAGGACCCAATTTAAACAGTTTTTTTGGAAATTTGGGGTCCAATATTTCTGGTTTTCTGGTTGGGGGACTTTAGGTCAATATAAGGGACCTAAAGTGAACGTATTCCACCCGTTATTGATTCTTTTTGGTCATTCGATGGTCAGTTCAGCTGACACCGGGCAAAGCATGCCGAGCCTAGCTTTTTAACGGGTGGGCCGTTCCTGACATTATTATGGGTGTGTTCCTTTGAGTTGGCATTTTGGTAAATATGAATAGTAGCGCACGCAATACTGCCCTAAACATGACAGTGGATCAATTTTCCCCATCACCGCCTTCGTGCAAGTTAAAAAAAACCAGTGGAGCCTCCATCTCCGTCCCCAGTCTATGACGTACCGGACGATGGAAGGTGAAGTGGTGACGCTCAGGATGACTAGTTTTGGGTGTGGCAGTTGGGGAGGTGGAGTGAGGGATGGAGCTAGTAGCCGGGGGTGGTTAGGGTTGTTTAATACTAAAGCTATTGGGGCTTTATTTTGTGGGATGAAAGGTACTTATTTGCACTGGGTTTGCTCGCAACCTGTATATATGCAAGTCGGGGGGGAGGGGGGTGACGAGTATGGATGGTGTAGGGTCATCCGCCTCCTTCAAACCCAATGGTGGTAGGTTTTCCTCCATTTCAATCCTCATGGATTATATAATACAACAATCACCATTACCTAATAGGAGAATTCCCCACTAAGAATCAAGTAACGGGTCCTCATTGCCATCTTCTAGCCACACACTTCCACCTCACCACCATTTCGATTCATCGCACCACACTGTTGCATCGCCACCTCACCAATGTGTTGTCAACTACTGACGAGACATTGGATCCGGCTGCAGCGGCACCAGATTTGGCTGCCGATGGTGCTCCCTCCACTGGCCTTCAGAGCCACGGCACCAAAAACATGCATGGAGGAGAAGCCTCGCTGTTGCCTTAATAGCGGCTGCACGGATGTTCGGCGACCCACTCGGTGGCGGCGAGATGGGTGGGAGGGCGGAGGGGAGTGGTGGCGGCGGCGCCCTAGGGTTTCGCCGTGTGTGCTAGGGCCTAGCTCGTCATTAACAGTGGGCACATTGATCGCGTGATGAGAATGCTGTTGGTAAAATTCAATGCTATCTTAACCCTGCATCTTCACATTGGACTTGTTTCCCCTCAACAAATGAAGGCTTGGGGTCGGTACCTTAATTGAGATATCATGTCATCATGTGATACACATTCTAACACTATCTTTTCCGTCCGAAAGACTCATTCTGAGAAACGAGCTATAGTAATAAAGTTATTTAAAAAATGTGGGGTACACTTGTAGTAGGATCTACATAGGAAAGATCTCAGCTTACTGGTTGCCTTGACTAAATTGCCAGTGACGACGATTATGAACGACTGGTACGTATGATTTTACATGTGTCAATTAAAATTAGCATGCAACCAGGAGTCTGTGAAAGCGTGAAATGTGATGGTGAGTGGTTATTGTGACGAGGCACGAAAGGGCTGCATGTCTGCAAGGCCTTTTGGATAAGCGGATTAGTTGGACGTCGACTTCTCTTGCTTTTAGCTAGAAATTTAATTGGAATATGATTTCTATGAAATACTGGCCTACACAGCAATAATTCCATAATAAAACTAGCTATACCTACTCAACTAAAATCACGCTATATGTACAGAGATTGTAGTCCTAGCTAGCTACAACAGTTTGAAAAAAAGAGAAGAAAATATTGCAGACACATCACGCATTGGCGCCATACGAGGCAGAGACGAATTATTGACGAAGGAAGACGACATGCACAGTATCAGCCAACACTAGCAGTATAGTATAGTGGTGATCGAGCATCAGAGCTCAGCAGATGCGACTGCGTCTTGCGTCAATGGCGCCACACCATCCAATGACATTGAACACATGCTTGGTTATTGCACTTTGGCGCCACACTAGCTACCACCTTTTGGAAGATGGCCAGCAGCAGCAGGAACAAGTTAGGCCAGCCTGCCGTGGTAGTGGCCTGGCCTGTGATCGATATGAGTGAGCCGTGGCTGGCCCTAGCTAGCATCCAATCCATTCGAACCATGCTTTGCTTTTGATGATCCCCCCATAGCTTGCACATGCCTTTGTTATTTCTGGGGAGGTCTGGGCAGTTGGACCTTGACAACAACACCACCAGTACATATACACTGCAACTTCATATGCGTGCATAGCTCACGGAGAAAAAAAAAAGAAGCAAATTAATAATTCAGTTCCAAAATGGGTCTAGTCACCACCATGACAAGCAAAGGTGAGGGCGAACCATCATCATGTCATACAATAGATAGCTCCATGGGTAGAAAGATAGATGGATAGATTGATGTGTAGATTCCCAAAGGGAAAAAAAAAGGAGGACAAATTAAAAACGTATAGTGAAGTCCAATAAAGCTATAGATGAATGAAAAGATGAAGGTGCATGTCCTTGTGGCATCTTTTGCACTCATGATCACAAGTCCAAGACATGTTCAGGTGGGTCATGCACACAACCTTGGAAAAGATGAGATCTCCTCGTCTCACTTTCACATTCTTTTCTCCTTCCCTTGCACCTTTCCCAGGGGCACCAAATCAAGATTTGTTTGTTTTAGTTAAGGGGAGCTAGCTAGGGTGTAGTACTACTCACTCATGGGGGTCCCACAAAAAGGGTCCTTTATTTTTTCCTTTGCCTGCTCTCCAGGTCTTCTTGCATTGGTTGGGGAGAGATCGTCACCAAGACCTAATTAAAGATCACAAACACCCATGCTTTCATATGGGAATATGCCACCTCATGTGGGGGCACTAGCACAGCAATTGCTCTTTTTTCTGTCTCCTTGCATCCAAAGAGGCCGTTGCTTTCTTGCAACTTCTTCAATTCCCCTCGGCACACATGTACATGCATAATACATTTGCATATCACATCTTGGCTTGCACGCCAATGGAATGGATCGATGAACCAATCTAGGTCACAACTCACAAACAAACGGCATTGCATTGTCATGTTGGCCACCCATTTCTCCTTTCCTGATTTTTTTTCCCTTTTGTCAGTGATTCCTACCCCCAATGCCTCAGAGATCATATTCTTTTCTCCATCTTAGTTTTTCTTTTGTTCTTTCAAAATAGCAATCATGTTGCAACAGGAATGACTTCCCAGTACATTCTTAGTGCAATTCCATTCCATAGAGATAATTATTCGGTCCATTTTGGATCGGTGTACGCGTGCATCCATGATCAAAGCCGCACTTTTCACTTTCCTTCAGCTGGCCGGCGACTACTTCCTCTCCCTTTTTCATTAATTCCATCCTTTTCGTTTAATCTAGATGGTGATGTATATGTAGCACAAATAGTTTGTATTTAGCTATGCCAAAGAATATGTCAAATCGATTATCAGTTAGTACGACCCGGTATTACAAAGAATTTAAAGATGGCGAAAAGCAAATAACTGTTTAAACTTGGAAGTATTTCCCATGATTCAATTGAAAAATATTGTTCAATACGATTCTTTTTTAAAAAAAATCTATAAAATTGTTCTATGATGACGAAGACCAAACAAATGCAAAGCGTGGAAACAAATTCCATGATTTTTCATGAAAATTGATAGTTTTATTCGGATTTAAGTGAAAACTTTTTAGGGATGCTAAACTTGGTTCTTATCCTAAAATAGAACCAACTAATTAATCACCAAATATGACCTTAAGATGGCCTAGCTTAAAATATGACCTTAAAATGACCAAATATGACCTTAATCACCAAAATAGAACCAACTAATTAATCACCAAATACTCCTAGAGAATTCCATGATCTATATGCTGCGAAATTCCCAGTGACGATGGAAGGGCAGTTAGCTTTGGAGTCGTGCTGAAGATGGCCTAGCTTTGCACAATTGCACTTGTACGGGCCGGGATGCTCACCGTCGTCGTCGATCGTCGCTGACATGGTGAGTCCGACTACGTGGGGACACGAGTACACCCGGTCATATTTACAGTGATCTCGATGGGGTGGTGCTGGTGCCCCCACGCACCAATACGTACTCCAACTACTAGGCCCAACTAATAAAACGGAAACCTCATCAAGAGCGATGAGGAGAAGCGCCCTTTTCGTTTGCAGGCAAAAGTGAGCACAGCTTTTCTCGTTTTGTGCAATTCCTGGGCTTTGCTGCTTTTGAACCCGGTGCTACTGCTTCGAAGGACCAACCTTTACGTGCATGCATCATCTTCTGTTTTACTCCGCACTTCAAGGCACTTCTGCCACTTAATCTAACCGGTGCTAGATCTCACCAACACTGTAACTGTATACCTCTATTTTACTATGCTGACCCAATGTGAAGTGCTACACATTAAAACATAGCTATTTCTAGTTTCATAGCTAGAAGTAGGTATGTTTTGGAACAAATGTACTCCCTCCGTCCCCAAAAATCGTATTTCTGGATAATTTGAATCTGAATATAACCCATGTCCATATTTAAACTTAGAAATGGGTTTTTTTTACGGGGTTCTCTTACGGTACCTAATACTACTATATGGAAGTAGTATGGATGAAGTATATCCATTAATATTTATGGTTATTATAGTAATTAATCTATTAACTTAAGAAATTATCCATCACACCATCGACTTTAATTTTTAAATTCACGATATTTAGCTTTTTGCATAATATGGTTGTATAGTTAGGACCATCCTTTCTATATAAATGTTTTATACTATTATGTACTACCAGTGTATACTACCATATACTAACCACTAGTATAATTTAATCTTGATCATTCATTCACTAGTATAATTGACTAGTATACACTAGTATTGGGTACTGTAAAGAAGCCCTTTTACGGAGGGAGCAGTAATTCTCTTTTTATACTTCTAGAGAGACTTCACATTAATTATTTATTCGTTTTATTTTGTATAGGAGTATACTGTTAGTATGATGCTTGTGCTAACCGTATGAACGATTTAAACATTGTACTCCATCTTTTCTATTTTGTGAACCAACCAACACCAAACATTTAAGAGGGGGGAGGGGGGTTTATCATTTTTTTCTATTCTTGTAAATGTATGAGTCGGATGGTTTCTCTTTGTACTACTTCTAGTGAAAGTAGAATAGCACTAGTTACTAGCTAGATAACACTCACAGTTAAAAGCATTCTTTGTAATTTTTATTACCACATGGCAATCAACTACATAGGCATTAGCTACTCCTTTTAGTAAATTTTAAAGAACGGTGAAAAAATAATTTCTTTAAAAGGCAAAAAGTGCAGGGGTAGCTAGTAATTGTACCCTACCAAATTAACGGGCGGCCAGAAGCCGACAGCATGTCAACCGCGTAATTTTTCACCCATCACATGATCATATTTTTGTCTCCGCTCGATCTACAAGGCTACAACCACTGGCTAAATATTGTACTCCCTAGATGAATGTGCCATATATATAGACAGGGAAGCATGCACAGATAAGTACTCCAGAAATTCAGAAGAAGAAAGATATATAAAAACATAGTTGCATAGGTCTCACACTGATTAGCTAGCTAAGCTAGCTATAGTTAAAACCAAAAGCATAGCATTCATACATATATCTTGCAGCATAGAAGTATGATGCTGTAGCTCCGACGAATCATTTCCTGCTCTATTAATATATACGAGATAAAGCTTTTGTCCTTCTTTAAAAAAACGAATCATCTTTGTTTTGACATGTCACGCACACTCGACAACGACAACGAGGCAAAGCGTGAAGATGCTCTGATCGTTTGGCCTAGAAATAGCAGGAAAAATGGCAACTGCGTAATTAAAAAATAATATATATAGGTTAAACTTTCATATTTGTGTTATTTACCATTTGAAAGCTATTGCTGAAAATTAAACTATGATAAAACCCAAAGTCGACCTTAAACTCAAGTTTTCAAATTCAGCTTTAAGCAATAATTATAATAGGCTGCAAATATAAACGATGGTGTGCTCTTCTGCCCTAGATCCGATGGTGTGCTGGGAAAATCCATCTTGCTTCTGTTGGAGATAGCTGGGAAGAACAAAGAATATATGGAATATATGGAGACGGCGGTGGTTTTGACGCGCAAAATCCATTGCTATGCGCCCTCAACTTCCTCTCCAAACACGCGTCTGCAGTCTTGATCCTTCGACTTGTCGACTCCCGCGTACAACGCGACTCTAGAGAGACGAGGGCTTTTCGGAGCACAAGCCACACTCGTCGTTTGGCGAAACTACGGGAACATGTCGTCTCCTGAGAAAGAGGGTTCTTTTTGTAAAATATACAACATAGAGACGAGGTATATAGACCCTTTGTACGTGCCCTAACTCAAATTAAATGAAGGGGCATAATATTAATAGGGTCCATAATAGTATGTTAGAGTGCATAATCTCCATAGTCTTGTCTTGGCACTAGTGATGAGAGGTGGATGACCAAATTCTTGTCCTTTGTCTTGGACTCTTGGATAACCTCCACTAGTCATGAATCCTTGTATGTAGCGAATCTAGACGAGTGATAGAGCCAGAACATATTATAATGTGAAATAGAGGGAGCATATGTCATCAGATAGCTGGGTAAACGTGGAAAATTTGTATTTGTTTTTATAACCATACATATTTTTGCTATCAATCTGAATGCAATGGGGGAGTGTCTAGCCTACTCTCCCTCTCTCTTGACAACTAAAGCACAGGTCTTGCCCAAGTTGCGCCAAGGACTAGGTCGAATTTTCCTCATAAAGTCTGAAATTATATTATAATTCTATATGGACTTTTTTTCTCCAATTATCGTAGGAATTTATAAGCCACGAGAGTGAACATGGTGACTCGTTTTTCTAGGTTGCTAGTAGGTGAGTTTATTGCATTATTTGTACTATAGATTTGGACAATTTTTTCAAAAGAACAAATTTCACACCAGGTTTTGAAGCAAAATGTTTCAACAAACCCTAGGTATAAACTTATATCATTCATTTGGCCAATATTTTCATATATGATGACCGTAAAAAACTGATTTTCATACACATTCTATGGTCCATGGTTTGAGTGTTTGCGTAAGTTATCATCATGTCTATTAGGATTATATTAAGTTTTTTTAACAGTGCACTGTAAATTTGGAAAAAAAAAGGGCGAGAGAGATGTGTATTTTGAGTCAACTAATATAAATTAATGAGAGATGTGTATTTTGAGTCAACTAATATAAATTTATGTAAAGTAATCATATATATTAATGAATATGTAGTTTACATAATTATGGGGTTTATTGAAACATTTTGCCCCAAAACACATGGTTACTTGAAACAAATCACAAAAAAAAATGTGGCTTACTGTCATAGATGCCCTCAGAATATGGGGTTTTGTGAAATTTACTCTTTTCACAATGGATATTTGAAACGCCGGTCAAATTTGTAGCTTGTACCTGCGCTGTACGTGTTTACCAGGGCTATCAAAATCGTGCAATCATTTTTTCCTTGGTCGGTGTTAATTATGCACTCGTACTGTCTTACTGTGTAATCTACTGTGAGTACCTTCTACTAATAGATTAAGTTGAAAGTCTGAAGCCGATGAAACGATGGTCAATCTACGCTGAAGTTAGTGAATATGGTGAGTGATCTCCCTGCCAATAATAAAAATGTTGAAGCTCAATTTCTGCCCACTTTTCTAACTGAAAATCAAGGACATCTCTATATAGTCATGTCTTGGCATGGCAACTGGGGGAAAATAATTAGTTAGTTTGGTTGTAAACAATTGCTCGTTCCAGAAAAGCATCGTTGCCGTATAGTCTCGACGCGATTGATAAGAAAACAAAAGTGAATGTGCATGTTTCTTCTCTCTTTTTTCCAGCTTTGCTATGTAAGCATTGTGCGTCAGGTGCGTCGTTTATGGAAGGGTTCGGCACTCCAGCAAACCTGATCAATGCACGCACTGACGCACACATATTTGTATCCAACCGGAGAAGAAAGACGACGAGATATATTAACAGCTTGTAGTATTACCTCTGTATGTCTTGAAGACAATTAATCAGCAGATTCTATTTACCATTTCAACAACTCCACTAATCTAATATGCTCCAAAAGAAACCTAATCTGTTCATCTCCAGAGACAACCCCCGTAAAGGAAAATACAGATTGGTGAGGTCTAAACAAAAGGAGGACCCAGAAAAAGGTTCTTTTTTCCTCTGTTCTTGACACGACCTTGGAATGCACGACCGGTCGAAGTGCGCAACGTTGCGTTGCCGGATCAGGTCAGGTCAGGGGAGGAGGACATGCAGCGAGGCGTTCTTGGTGGCGGCGCAGACGGGGCATGCGTCGGCGGCCGCCTCGCAGCCGCCGCACAGGCAGAGGTGCCGGCACGGCAGAAGCAGCACGCACGCGTCCGCCTCGCCGCAAGCCCGGCAGCACGCCCTCCGCTTCCCGTCGCATGGCTGCGCCTGCGCGACGAAGCAGCACGACTGCGCGTCCTCGGCGTCGCCCTCGCCCTCGCCCTCGGCGGCTGCGGCGTCGGCGCAGGGCGACTGCTGCTGTAGGAGCTGATCGAGCGTGGCGCGGAGGCCGGCGGCGGCGGCCTCGTGGCTCCTGGCGATGCCCAGCCACGCTTGCGACTCGGCACCCATCTGCCGGAGCTTCTCGTCCAGCTCCGCGTTCCGCCCCAGCGCGCGCTCCAGCTCGGCCTCTGCGGCGTGCAGGCGCCGCGCGGCGGCGCGCTCCACCGCGGAGACCACCGCGCGCAGGTGGCGGCGGCGCGCCTCCTCCAGCCCCGCGCGCAGCCTCTCGTTCTCGAAGCGGACGAGCGCGTCCACCTCGACGCTCTGGCGGTAGAGATAAGACAGCAGGAGGCCGTCGTGCGAGACGACGGCGCGGCCGCTGGTGGACGCCGCGCCCGAGCCGACAGCCCTGCTGCTGCTGTTCTTCGTCTGTTGCACGTCCCCGATCCCGAACACCTGCGGCACCGGCGGCGGCGGCAGCAGCGCGCGGTGCCCGTCTCCGTCCATGACGCTGCTCAACAAACACGCCGCAGCAGCCACGCCCTCCTCGCCGCCGTCGCCGCCCACCCGCGCGCGCTTCCGCGGCACGAAGCCGCCGCAATCGTCCAAGTTGATGTGATGACGGCGGCGCTGGCTGCCGGTGAGCTCGCTGCGTGGATCACCGCCACAGCTGACCGCCGCAAGAAGCTGTTGCTGTAGCAGCAGCGCCGCCGCCGGCTCGTCCAGAAACGCCGATGTGCTCGCCGCCGCGTTCTCCAGGGCCGGCCTGCGATGACAAATTGACAACGAGATATGTTAGCCACTCGCGGAGAAGGAATAAATAGAGGCAGTGGATCGGAAGAGGAAGGAGAGGAGCGCGAGGCGCATGAGTGCGGGGGGGCCGCGCATGCACGCGCGCGGCGCGGCACGGACCTGATGGCGCGGGGGTCATGGGGGAAGGAGTATTGCTGCGCCTGCACCGCCATCATCAACAACACAACAACCAACCCCACTCGCTGTGTATGGCGTTGTAGCGATCGACGGAGATGAGAGGCCACCGCGGCGAGGTTTATATATGGGAGAGGGGGGCGGTGGTAAAGACACGTTGGTGCGGGGTGGGGTGGGGTGGCAATTAAAGGGGACAAAGCCTGTTCGTCTTGACGAGGTGGGACTAAACAAAACGAGAAAGACAATGAGGGGTGGTGGTCGATCTTTACTGGGCGAGCAAGCAACAGATGCGTTGTGGATGGGTGGGAGGCGGATTGATGGATGATGGATGATGCTCCGGCCCGTCCGTCCTCCCCCCCTTTTCTCTCCTGTTCCACTTCTTTTTCCATGCCAGCTTTAATAATTTTATCGTTTACCAGTATACTCCTATATTCGTCGGAGCATGCACAGCATTTCGCCTGCTTTGCTTTCTGATGCGGCCCCGATGGCGAGGAGACATGGGATTCGGTTCTGGGGGCAGCGTTGGGCCCCGCTCGCTCGCCTGCGATAACGTTCGTGTTTACTCTGTTTTTGCTTTAAAGGAAACGAAGAGTGGCTTAACCAAATTGTGTTTGGTGACGCTGGAGCTCTACCTTTTTCTTTTTTCCTCTTTTTTGTTGGTGATGAACCGGTGAAAGTGGTGGTGTCGTGATGATAATTCAACATTGGTTGAGTGGTGCGAACCTGTTTTGAGTGCAGAAGCTGTGTGTCAATCCCACGAATTAAAGCTAACCCCACCTTTTCCTCCTTTCATGTGCATGCGTTTGCTGATACTATAGCGTTTTTAGTACTATACAGTACTAAGAGTACTTTTATTTTCTAAAAAAAGTCTATGCGTCTGGGTTACAATTCACGCAAAATACGATCATACGAGCAGTGAAGCGCCGTAGGATACTGATCCTCCTCCACGGCCACCGTCACCGCCACACCGCTATCCACCACGCCGTACGTTTCATAAGCAGGATTAAACTACTCACAAAATAGGATCGAGTACTTCCAAGAAAACCTGAAACGATTAATTAAACCCGTATGGCCGCGTATTGAATGGGAGTAATATCCCGTGAGCATTCATTCACGCAAAAGTCGCGCGGAACCGATAGATTTTCCTGGCGCGCCTCGCAACGGCTCGTGTCGGCTGTTTAGCCGGAGCCGGAGGCATCAACGCGCGACACGCCACGAGTATTCGCGGAGTAACGCCAAGTATAGCACTAGTACCTGACGTGATGCGTTACCTTAGGATTTATTCAGCGAGATGCAGTTAGCCTAATTAAACACAACAAAATTAAGTTATTGGGCAGTACTGGAGAAGTAATAAGTTAGGAGTAGCGTTGATCAACAGCTAGTCTGCATATTCAGCTTTCATGTGGTCTCTATCGATCGATCGATCGATCGAGCTCTCCTGCTGTATACACGTACAATCTTACTGCTGGCTGTAAGAGCACGATCGATGATCAGTTCATTATCAGTGCCCGTAACGACGTAGGAACAGTGCTACATGCATGCTTGCATTGCAGGAGCATTCAATTCTCTGGTCATGAACATACATCTAACGCAACTCTTGGATCCTGCTCCTTCAGACCTGCCGTTTGCCGTGAAAACTAATAGATACCGAGTGGCATCGTTATGCACACTTATGCATATGTAGGTACTTTGTCATGAATCATGATCACCGGTGGCGATTGATGATCAGCAGTTGCGCTTGCCCGGTCAACTGCAGAGCAGAGATACTGCACGAGGTGTGTACTGTGTAGTCGCATACTGGCCTGTCAATGCACATAGATGCAGATCGATTTGACTCATAATTAGAACTACTTAGTTCA
This sequence comes from Leersia perrieri, assembly GCA_000325765.3. NCBI lineage: Eukaryota > Viridiplantae > Streptophyta > Magnoliopsida > Poales > Poaceae > Leersia > Leersia perrieri. Next base: position 13,138,445 of record CM002480.1, on the reverse strand, counting down.
CCATCAAGAGTGCCGGTGACTTCTCCATTTCTTTGGATTAATACTTCCAAGGAAAACGACCGGCAATCTACTACTGCGCGCAAAGCGACAAGGCTTGTGATCAACACGTCGATGACGACTCCATATATAGTGCGTCCGATGTTAACGGCTAGAATGACAACTGATCCATCCATCCGTTCATCTCGCGATCCATCATCCGACGCCGCACGCTGTGGTGACGCATGCCTTCTATATTCATTAATTTGAACACTTCCCACACTATATTTCTACTCCCTCCTTTTCATATTATAATGGATTTTAACTTTATGCTTGCAACATTTGACCACTCGTCTTATTTAAAAATTTTTAAAAATATTATTTATTTTTTTATCATTTACTTGAGTATCAAAATTAATTTAAGCATGACTTATCAATTTTTATATCTAAACTAAATTTTTTAATAAGACGAATAATCAAACATTACAAGTGAATAGACAAAAATCTTTTATATTATGGGACGGAGGGAGTACTAGCAAGTAAAACCGAATAATTATGCAGAGACCGGTTGGGTATATATATGCTACTGGCAAGTAGCAATCGTATAATTTATGCTTACATGCCTAACATTATCGTGCCAAAGTCTACTATAGTCTTAGTCTATATATGTATTTTTACTATACATCAACAGTGGCGGAGGAAAAAAAGGTGTGGCTCATGACAAGTGCAAGATGTATACACAACAATGTTTTTCTAATGGCATGATATAGGGGGACACAAATTAGACCCAACAAATCAACATTTTACAATATAATAAATACAATTAATTGGCGAACATGCTTAAAAGAAAACAAGCATAGCAAAATACCTTAACAAAATAAAAACCCGCCAATAGACTGATCATGCTAAATTGTAAAGCATAGATATATGAAGAGACTATCAAAGAACAAGTATAAATATATTAGTATGTGCATATTTGAGACAACAAAATAATAGAAAAACTAAAGGGCATACCAATAATAAAGCGTTTAATTGCGTCTAGGCACTTTAGGAGTTCTGAAATGTTTTTTAATTTTTTTCAAGATCATGTTTTTTCAATATCTCTCGCTGTAGCAAACCATTAAGTCATTGAGCCAACCATATGACATTTTGTTACACAACTCCATCTTGATAATCTTCATTGCAAAGAAGACCCTCTCAACTGAAGCAGTCGCAACCGATAATAACCATTCTTTTTGCAAGGCTAGGAAGATCATGGCAAATTGTGAACTCATCAAGCCTTCTCACATGAACGATGAATGTTCGTAGTTGATCCTTTATAGTTTTGCGATCATTAAAGGAGAAATCGTCACAATAAATCTCCGTAAGGCGAGCAAGCTTATGCACATCAAACTTAGAGAAAGAATCTATTGGATCAAGAGAAGAAAAGCAAACAAGCAATTTGAAGGTACCTTATTAGAGCGATGGTCGAACTCTGTAGTGATTGCATTCTTCTACCATTAATAGAATTCATTGGTGTTAAGAAAAACCTCTTGTGGGAAGGTTGGCTAGAGATTTCTTGGAAAAATACCAGCCCCTTTCGATCCATAATTAAATGGAAGCAATTCTATTTTGATTCTCTGGATTATTTCGCTTAGTACTATGTACAGAAGGGAGGAGCCGTGAATGGAGATTTTTTTAATAGAATGAACGACCGTAACGGATGTTGGCTCGATCCAAAGGAAATTATACGAAGCTTTGCAGAATTATTATGAAGCTACACGATTAGAAATTTATACCTATGATCAAAGTTATATCTACTAAAGCATAGAAAGTATCAACATGAAAAAATGGTCAGTGGTAAGATTGTGTTTCTTCCCTTTTATTAATCGACCAAATCTTGGTACTGGATCATACATATTTGGTATTGGGATTTCATTTTCCATACAAAATGCTCTGACCTCTTCAAGCAAAGGCTCCCATCCTTTAGTTCTCAAGTCAAGCAACAAGTTTTTACATTAGCAACCAAAAACATGGCTTAAACAACATTCTGATCTTTCCTTTGCTAGAGAAGAGATAACTCATTTATAATGCGAAGGATTTGCAACATTAACTTCATAACAAACACAAAGGTAAAAGACTCTATTATTCCAATCAAACCTCCCGGCTTTGATGGATTACGCTCATCTTCACGTACAATTTCTAGAATATTTATAACTATATCTCACATGGATTCAATATGAAGCAACACTTTTGTAATGAGATCCCCATCTTGTATGTTCGTTCTAATCTAGCCAATGATGTTTCTTGGTATTTTCCTCTTCTAAACGAAATCTCTCTGTGCTGCAACTTGGACAGAAGATTCTGATGATGTTTATCAACTAATAGATCCATTCTCTTACAAGAGTTAATAGTAGAGTTCACAATCATCGACATATAATCAAAGAAATCCTCTATAGACAAACAACGCCTTGAGACAGAAACAACTAACAACTGCAATTAGTGAGCAAAGCAATGAATATAGAAAGCATGTGAGTTTATGTCAAGAATCAGCTCTTGGAGACCATTGAATTTTTCTCTCATATTAGAAGTTCCATCATAACCATACTCCCTTAATTTCTCAAGCAATGTTTTCTTCAATAATTTCGATGATGTTTTCTTGACATGCTTGACACCCAAAAATCTTTTAATTGCTTCTCCTTTCTTGTGAACAAACCTACATACAATAAGTTAACTTATTGTATAGAATAGATAAAAGACTTAAAGAACAAGATGAATCAACATTTACCTCACAACTAGAACCATTTATTCTTTCACTGATATATCATGACATTCATAAATAAGATTCTGCATAACTAGAACAGAGAATAGACAACCATTCATCTCTTCCCTCTGCACAACATTCTGCAAGTTCTTTTTGAATTGTACCCAAAGTCATTTTGGCATTTTTACAAAAGCGCGTTTTTCTTTCTCGTTCCTTAATTTGTATCAATCAAGCAATCCTAAAAAATTGCCTTTGTTCATAGATGTATATATTCATCATGTCCTCGAAATAGTTCAGCTTGCAATGCAAGATAACTTACAATACCCAAGGAAGTGTCCAAATGGGTCTCGTACTTGGCATTTGCTTCTTTGGTATGACTGAAAACCTTATGTTTTACATTAGACCTTTGATCATTAAAATCTTGAAATGTTGATCTAGCTTGATTGTGGTTGCTATTAGCTGCACCAACATGCTTTCTAAGTGCCAACTATGAATTCTTCCATTCCTTAAACCTAACTTTTGTAAAGGTTTCATAACCAAACTTATAATCCATTCAATCATGTTTAAAAAGATAGCAATATAAGCAATAAAGCCTATCCAAGTCCAAATTATACTCCAACTAATTATATTTCTTAAACCAATTATGATTATTTTGTTGAGTTGGAACTTAGCTATGGAAAAAACTGATCAATTGGAATACAAAGACCCAGATCACAAATAATGTGATCTGGGTTGAACTCAGTTATACCTCCAATCTCAGTTGTCGTGATATCTTGTCCATTTGCATTTTCCACTTCTTCAACTTGTTCAACAATATCAACAGAACCTAATTGTTCTTCCACCTCTTCCACTTGCTCAGTAATATCCCTCACTGGAGCCACATCTACTGCAACAATTTCACTTGCATGAGTACTAGGGTTAGTACTACTACTACTAGAGAACCCCAATAGCTTTTCAAACCTACAAATAAGACACAACAAATTGGCAATTTGTAGATGCAAAAATCTGAATATTTAAATCAAATGTTCATGTTTTCAAATCCAAAATTCCTAAAATTACCTTTCTAACAAACCACTGCATTTCCCTTCCCCTTTTCCTTTGAATTTCTCTCCATCTTTAGAAAACGGCAGCTCCGTCGGCCGCCGCAGCAATGTCAGTCGCCGCTCTCGCTTGTGAGATCCAGTGCCGACGACGTAGCCGCCGGCTGCTGCGTAGCTCCACCCGCCGACGCCTTGTTCTCTGACGCCTCACTCACCCGACTCGCTCGCCTCGCTGGGTGTTGGCGACCTTGCCCTACCGGAAGCTTTGCCCATGTACATCGATATTCATGAGGTTGTCCAAATGCGTACCTGATCTGATCAGGGGCGGACCTAGACTTCATGTAGAGAAGGGTATGGTCGTGTTTTTCTTCCTCCAACCCACCTTCTCTTCTTTCTCCTCCTTCTCCCCCCTCCCTCTTACTTTCTATGGGGATCAAGCTGGGTAGGGGCGCTCGATTCCCTGCACCCACGCTATATCCGTGCCTGAATTTGATCTGTTTTGAGAGCGGGCGAATCGATGCGTGCAATCCATATTCATTAATTTGAACACTTCATAGACTATACATTTATTTCTAGTAGCAAGTATCAACCATATAATTTTCTATACATTTATTTCTAGTAGCAAGTATCAACCATATAATTGTACGGAGACCGGTTAGGTGTATATGTACTACTGGCAAATAGAAACCGTATAATTTATGCTTACATGCGTAAAATTATCTTGCCAAAGTGTATTTATATAGTCTTAGTCTATGTATTTTTTACTTTATACATCGTTATTCTTGAGGTTGTCCAAATACATACCTGATCTGATCTGTTCTCAGAGCGGGAGAATTGAAGGTCAAATTCTTCGTGCGCTGCTAATTATACCGTACGTGCAATGCATACAGTACACAGATCACAGCCACACACGCAACGATATGGTCTGTCATCAACTATACGTTTGAAAACTGCAGAGGGCAAAGTCGTGGGAAGAATCACTAGTAGCATGCGCATGATTGATACCAGCAAGCCGCGTGCGTACGTGCGTGCTTGGATATATAGATCGATATACTCCTGTTATCCTGTCACTCTTAACAGTTCAACACGTTCGAACGTACTGATCTGTAACCTTGAGTATGGATATATAGAGCAGTCGTGATGTACTCCGATCCGTCTCAAAAAAACAAGGGAGATCAATCCCCCTATAGGTATGTGTGTGTGTACATGTGTGTGACGAAGGGAGTACACAGTAAAAAAAACCTACCCTGACCGTATAGTGCACTGCACGAGAGTGCACATCGCTAGCTTGCTGAAGTAGTCTCTAGTGCTAGACAGCTACGTACCCTAGAAGTCTACTACTAGCACAAATTGTGCACAACTCAATTACAAAAGGCGCGACTGCTCGATCGTCCGACCCATTGCACCGCTGGACCCACCACCACAGTCCACATGACCGCCGGCCGGCCCGTCGCCAGTCAGTCCGTCCGTGTATATATGCGCGTACTACATATGGACCGATTTTATATACACGCTCATCATGCATCTAGATCCGTGCCGTGCGGTACGCGTGTATAAATCTTGTGCTTGTACTGTACATCGATCCACCACTCCTACATCGATAGATCGATGGAGACCGACGCGCACGCGCGTATCGATCGATCCGTCCACCGGCCACCGTGCATGCGCGGCCGCGTTGCTTGCGCGTAGCCACGATACGGCAATGCGCGATGCGATCGCCATATCGATCGTGTCAATCTGTTGCAGTTTCCCCTCACTTTTCTTGGCTGGGGTCGCGCGCCGCGCGGACCGGCGGGGGCAAACGACGACGTTGCCATTGCACACTGTACAACACGTCAACATGTGATCAGTGAATGCACACATCTCTGCGCCTCTGGTGTTATATATTGCGCATGGCCGCTGGGGTCTTGATTTGTTGGCCACCGGGCTAAGTACTCCTACTATACTAGCGACACCAGAACGCGCGTCGATCTCCTCTTCTCCCCTTGCTAGCTACTACTACTATTATATGTAGGAGTATACTCTTTTGTTGGGTTGTGAAAAATGGAAACTGATTATCATGGAGACCTTGCAGTGGACACACACACATGCATGCATCTGTGTGATGGACACGACTTCTTTTTAGGTGAGAGCACGATTGCGCCAGAGAGAGGCATATCATGCATAGCATATCGGACGATGGATCGAAGTGAAACGTACACATGTTTGCATGTGTGTGACAGTAGTTGTAGTACGAGATGCATCAGCCTTTTAATCCAGCGTGCAGCTGAACATAAGAAAAAAAACGAATGAACAGTGTAACATATTGCCTTGGTGGGGGCATAGACCCGGACGGTATAGTAGCACTATAGCTACTCGCGCAGCATACTAGTAGTATCATGGTACAATTGTTTAACATGTAAAGTAGTAGTATGACACTGTGACAGTGCGGTGGGTTTGGTGGGGGAAGATCTGCATCAATTGGTCTCACTAGTTTGATCATGGATCAGTAGAGCTTGCCACTATCTTTTTTGGCAGGCTGACCCCATACACTTTGGCGCTCTGCTTCTTCGTTTTCCTACTCTGTTTTTTGACGGAGATATCATGATGATAGCGATCGATCTAACACACCGGCATGTACAATGACCAAACCTACACAACAACACCATTGGTCTAAGAAATAAACTACTTTTGTATATAAATCTAGATATAAGCTATGTCCATATATACGTACAAAACTTTGTTTTTCCTAAGTCAATTAATCGTTGTATCACATACTCCTATGCTCAGCACTCACACATTACTCTCTCTCAACTCTAGCCAGCCCGTGCATACATGGGTAATAAACTACTCCACTATCGCTTGCCACCGGGTACTGCATCAACTGATCTGATTGGCAGCAGTAACGCTGCGTGTGTATAGCTAGCACTACAAATCGATGGCGATGCCGTACACTTGCGCTCTCTTCTCTTTTCGCTTTCACTTTCCACAGCAAAGCTGGCTGTCAGTACATGTATGATCATCGGTGCTGCAGCATGCATGCATGCACGATCCAGGACCCCGCTGCTGTCCAGGTAACTGCCACCGGCAGGCCGCGACTACCAAGAGCTAGTACTACTACTACTACGGACTCCCATCATCAGCAGCAAACATAAACGTAGCAAAGGTCACCGCAACTGCACTGCCAGCCATTGCTGCCAGTTCTTGATCATCGAGCGTCGTCTCGTCCCTCCCTCAAACCAAAAGTGAAAGGGGAACGGGAAAAACAAAAAAAACGAAAGCGAAAGCTGCTGCATCTACCTCCTGCAGTGCCCTGTGCCGGCGTGTACCAAGCATAGCGTTGAAAGCGATCGGTACTTGCCGTGGCAGCTAGCTATAGCCTGGTGTGTGTGACGCAGGCCAGGCTAGAGCCAAGAAAAAAGCTGTGCTACTCTCCTCTCAGCGACCGCACGCACGCACGCTCAGTACGTGCAAGACGGGATGGCGACGTCACACAGTAAGTACAAACGGTACAAGCTGGCCGTGATGGAATCGCGTGCGTTTGATGATGCGCGCGCCGTGCGGTGACAAGCATGTGTGCGTGCGGTGGATTTGTGTTTGGAGTTATACGTAGTGTCACGGTGTACGTACGCGCGGTAATGCCAACTTGCGAAGTTAACGGGTGCAAGACGACGGAGATGCACGCACATATATATGCTGCACCTGCTCGCACGCTTGCCGGCCGTAAACTAATGGAGAAAACCAATATAGTCATGGCGTGCAGGTGCCAGTTGCTGTCTGGGCCGGGCCAGAGATTATCGATTGTTTATCATTGTATACGAGCCAGTGAGTGTCCTCACACGTACTAGTAGTATATATCAGTATATGTGCATTGAGCCATTGACCAGGGTGTTAATTCCCAGGCTCTCGCTCTCGATCATACCCGTCCCGGCATGCTTTACATTAAATAGTATGTACCCTGATTTCTTTCTTTCTTTATTTTATATATTAAGCCATTTGATTGTGCATGCATGCTTAATTCATCGATCAGGTCATGTCGGTCATCGTAGTATTGTCTAGTCGTCGGAGAGAGTGATAACTGATACGTGACGGGGACACGGCCAACTGCCCAAGCGGTCGGGCACGTATATATAGCTCTAGCTAGCTAGCTGCAAGCACAAGCCCTGCACGTTGATTCGTTCGTCCTTCGTCCTCTGCACAGTTCAGATCTCTCCTCAGGGTATCCACAATGCAGTATAACATAACGTTCAGCCTAGCATGACAAATCGGGAATTCTACTCTACGCCCACGTCTGTTGTCTCTGTGAAGCACCCTGTGGTTACCCTACGGGGAAACGAGTGACCTTAAGATCCGCACCGTGAGAGTTCTCCAATCCTGTGTCCTGCCTTGACCAACGCCGTTTATAGCTCAACCGTCAAGCTGTTTGATCCGCGCTGGTCAAAGGATTACCAGCGGCGCTGCTCTCGATCCGCTGAGTCACCGCCTGGCCGGGAGGGGAGAAGAAGGGTAACACGGTAGGAGATCAGACTGTCAACTTATGCATGTCCTTCTACGGCTCGATCGACAGCTTGCGCGTGTAATCCAGGCTCCAGCGGACGCATGCCCAAGTGAGTAGGACGCCGTACGTAGAAAGTGGTTATCAATTACAGGCTTGTAATTGTAGACGTCGGCGCGGCCTCATAAATTCTTTCGATCGATTGTGCCATGTCATCTCATCATTGATCGTGTTAACCTGGTATGATATAAGGTTCTTTCAACACGGGGCACCATCAGATCATGCATCGATTCCATACGGTAGTGTCACCGAATCACCGTTGCTTGCATATTAACTTAGGCAGACAGGAGTGGGTAATTCATTGTATTCCATACACTGAAATAAGTGTTGATGGATAATACTTACTCTCTCGTCCCAAAATAAACAAAGCCACATGTTTTTATTTTAGAACGAAAACAACAGGCCACTACATTAAAAAAAAAAGACAGATACTCCATGAAATACTTTGTACCACGAGATATTTTTTTTTAAAAAAAGGGCTAAACTATTTTTCATGAAAAGCATGTAAAATTTATGTACGTGCACTTAGCACCAACTCCTATGTAGAAAAAACAACTATTAGCCGCGGACCACCCTACGTATAGCACCGTTTCTGCCGATGGGTCGATCTAGATAACCGATCGATCTCATGCAGTACCGGCCGGCCGGCCACACGCATGACAACGCCGTTAATGCTGTTTGGATCGGCTAGATCGTTCATATATACCTCTCGACGTACGCGTACGGACCGGCCGGATCATGTAAATTTTGCTAGGTTTATTGGTTTACATATCCAAAATCCATCAAAATTAATCGAGCTTGCACTGCACCTTAAAATGTGCATGTGCGTGACTATTTGCTGGACCTTATATTCTCATACGACTTCTATTCACATTTTCAATTCGTCTATCTATAAAGGTACTAGCTAGATGGAAAAAATCTGATCTGTACATATGTGATCTTCAATTCTTAGCATGACTTGCTTAATCTCATTTCCTGACAAATCAACAGATCTAGTACTTGTAGTGTACTAGTACGAGTAGTATCCAAGCTGAATTCTGAGGCTTTGAACGCCCGGCATACATGTTGAATACTTGAATTGTTGATACTACTTGATCAGATCATATGCAGGACAGTGTACAGGAATTCTGCTGGCTGCCTCAGCATCATTGCAGCCTGTAGTTCACAGGACCAGTGGCTGCGACACTGGCCATATTTTCCGGGATTGAAGAGATCCCAAGTTATCACGAGCAAGCATTCGAGCTGAACTTCTGCATGCATATGTGATATGCATGCTAGCTGGGGTACAATATTGACTTGTTGGCCTGCATAATTTCCCATATAATTCAGTCAATCACTGACTAACCAATGTGAATTCCTGCCTCGAGATTTGTCTCCCCTGTTCTACGGTTCTACAACCTACTCCCTGTATTTTTAATACATGTCGCCGTTGACTTTTAGTCACACGTTTGACCATTCGTCTTATTCAAAAAATTTATGCAAATATTATTTATTTTGTTATGAATTGGTTTATTACTATATATATATTTTAAACATGACTTGCATTTTTATATATTTGCATAAATTTTTTGAATAAGACGAATGGTCAAACATGTGATAAAAAGTCAACGACGATATGTATTAAAATACGGAGGGAGTATTCAAGGTCCAAAGATTAAAGTAAGTCTTTCATATGAGTCCTTTTCGTAGGAATTTTTTTGTCCACTATTTATTAGTACTTGATACACAGTGGAGTAGCTCTCTATCACTGCTAGCTGTTCTTAGCTGAATCAAGTGTGTGAAATTAGATAGGGCCAAAGACCTGATCTCACATATAGAACAAGAAGAATTAATATCATGGAGGTCAGCATCCACGTACAAGCATTGAACAGGCCGGCCAGACCTAGACTTTGAAGTGTTCTTCGATCTTGCATCATTCATGCCAGTTTCACTTCAATCACTGATGAACTAGCTAGTGTTTCTTTATATATCCATGCTCTCAGTTTTCCAAATCCACGCATCCATGTCAGCAAAATTGTAAAGACGGATGGAAACAGTAAATAAAAGCTGCCAATTTTTCGTTGTCAATTAATGTGTAGAAGCAGGAATTGATTTCTATATCGAAAAAAAAATATTTCGTCCTTAATGCAATGTGAAGCACTGACCCCCGCCAGTACTCACTACTCGGTGGCTGTATATTGTGAAATCAAAGAGGCCTGAAGCTATAATAATTGGGTTAATTTTCCCATAATAATTTTGACACTACGTTAAACTTTCTTTCTCGAGTCCATCAATTGTAGCGGTAGTACCAATCTTCCTAGCTACACTACAGTGCAACTGCAACTTCATGGACCCAAAAACATCAGTCTCAAATCTCATCGTCAAAAACAGTATAGCAACTTAACCAAGACTGGAGTGGTAGTACAACTAAATAAAGCAATCCATCGATCAATTAATGAGCCTCCACGCATGTCTCCTCTGATCTTTCTTCTTAGATCTCAGATCTCACTCTCACTTTTCCTACGTACTGACTCGTTCATGCATGCATTCACTTGGTCAGTTGAGTCGAATCGAGTCTTAATTAGTGAATTAATTCCTGATCGAGCTTATCGTCGTGTGCCGTCATCATCAGGATGGAGAGTAGATCAGGAGAGCAAGCTGCTAATCTGTCTCCTGCCTGACCAAGGATGTAGGTCTCCTTCCTTCATTCAGTGCTTTCCTTTCCTTGTCTACATCTCGATCGGATCGATGCTTCAGCTGGTCCAGGAAGCTAGCTAGTGACAGATTCTCTTAGGTCCCGTTTAGTTTGGGAAAACTTTTTGCAAAAACATCACATCAAACGTTTGACCGGATGTCGGGATCGGTTTTTGGACACAAATGAAAAAACTAATTTCATGGCTAGCCTGGAAACCGCGAGACGAATCTTTTGAGCCTAATTAACCCGTCATTAACACATACGGGTTACTGTAGCAATTATGACTAATCATGGTCTAATTAGGATCAAAAGATTCGTCTTCTCGTTTACAGCTCAACTGTGTAATTAGTTTTGTTTTTTATCTATATTTAATGCTTTATGCATGAGTTTAAAGATTTGATGTGATGTTTTTGGGAGAAAAATTTTGAAAACTAAACTAGTCATTATTTGTTGCCTTGCAAAGTTGCAGTCGTACTACGTACGACTTGACGTATACTTGAACCAAACAGCTCAATTCTGTCCCCGCTTAATTAGACATTGCTTTCTCACTAGTTTACCACGATTAAATGGGCGGCTAATGCGAGAGATCGAGACCAGTGATTAACTTAATTTTGGACCATCTTACCGGCAACCAATATCTATGGTTTGCTTACGAATTGCTTAATTGCTTTTCTTAAAGTTGTACGCTTCTGTCAGTCAGCTTAATAAGTAGACGCATGGACATGTTACTGACGATATTGTTTTTATAGGATTTAATTAGATGTAAAGCTTCAAGAAATGATGATGGAACGATCGATGGCGACAAAGCAAGGTGGACTCGAAACAGCTCGAGATCAGCGTGTGCTGAGTGCTGATCTGACTGAACATGTACATGACCAGGCCGAACACCTGCCGTCACGACACCGGCACCTGCAGCCACTAATTATATTAGTACTGACAAATTAACACCCACTCGATGTTAGTGTTTGGTCTCTGGTCTCATGGATGTATTACTGCTATCCGACCTACTTAACTTGATTTGCTAACCTCCAAGTGTTACTTTAGTGGATTAGGTAGCATAGTATTTTACAGTATGCTCTCTTTGACTACGTTTGTTTTTTACAGTCCTCTCCAGATAACCCAATAGTACGGATTGAATCGTACGTATTATAGAAAATATCGTCGGTGATCTAATAGTGGGCAGTGGACTCCACATGTATAACTAATTAAGATGAGGGTGGCAAAAACTGCAAATGCAAATCAAGGCCATGCACGTTACACGCCAGAAACCCTCATAAGTTGCTGCGTGCATTGGCTGATCGAGTGGTTGCAACTGCATTAACAATGCGGCATGCATTTCGACCGAGCCAGGCATGACATGCCACTGATCAAGCAAGAGATCAATCAGACTGATACTGACACTGACACTGACATAATATTGTTTTCAGTTTAGCTGTTAGTAGTAGTCCATCAGGCCGCACACATGTTCTCTCTGACATTACGTACATGACATCGATCGAGCTACTGGTAATTAATGTTAACAGTACGATTAATAGAAACCCACGATCTGAACAGTGTAGTCAGAGATGGTTATGGTGATCGCTCTGCACATGCATGTCAGCTTCGGCGTTTGCTTCGGTTCAGTCAGGCCATCGCTTTTTTTCTGCTGCAACCACGAGTACTAATACCAGTAGTTCATCGCCTTCGATGGCTGGCTAAACCACCACCTTGCACGGCTGCCAGCCGGCCACCGACGGCGAGCTGGTGGCTCCTCGACTCACGGCAGACGACACGGTAAAACATCACGCAACATCGCTAAGCTAGATACTCTAGGATAGGGTAGTATACTAGCTAGCTAAGGCTTGTCAAGATTATGATAGTGCATTCATTAGAGAAAATCCTTTCAACAACAAGATATATTTGCACATTAATCTATTATAGTTGGATGTGTTTTAAGACCCGGATAGTATGACTTTATCCATGGATTTGTTCTAAGATCTGGACGGTATACGACGGAAATGGTTGGACAACTCTTGCCGAAGTGCAAATGCACCTAGGTTTAAGAACCACGTCTTAGTGCAATATGCATGCAGATGCAGGAAACAAACATATCAACGTAGTTTATCTACCTTTTTGGGCTGGGTACATCCATTGTGGATGTAGAGCCCGGATTTTAATCCATTTTCTCTAAAGTTTAGCTACCTTTATTTATGGCTAGAATATCACAAGGCGTTTACAAATGTGAGGACCAGCGGGATGTGTCATCAGGCCTTGCAGACTTGTTCGGCCAGCCTAATATCAAATCCAGGCCTGTTTGCTGCCGACCAGCCCAATTTCAGCCTCTGCTTCTGCCGGTCCACGTACAGCCGAACTCTGACGCAAAAAGAGCACAGTGTACTCCTCAACTTGTGCAAAAACAGGTACTGTAGGTTCAGCCGGTTGGAGTTGGCGAATCGGACGATCTATGCGATCGATGTATTCTTGAAAAGTCCAGTGGTACGAGCGCCTGACTGCGTGCTTGGATCGGAATTAAAGGCCCAGCAGCAACCGGACAACCGCTAACTGCTCTCGCATCGCACGGCGCGACGCAAACGCAACGCCACTCCAGGTGGCGATCCACCTACCTACACCAAAAAAACATCCGCATGCGCACTGCACGATCGATCGACATGCTCCCTCCCCAAGTATACCAGTACACAAACACAGTATGGTAACGGCGTCACGTGCCAAGCAAAGGCGTCTCGTGATGGGGATGTGCTTTGGCTTGTGGGAGGGAAGCAGCTCAGCTACTACTAATCCCTATGGAGGAAAACAATACGGAAATTTACCAACCAATCAATACCGTTTCCAAAAATAACAATATTATAATGATATCTTACCAACCATTGCCTTTTCTAAAAGTTATTGTTTTTAATTTCTGTCTATGGCATATCAAAGTAGCCACTAAATAGAGAAATTCATAATTTTCATAAATATAGAAATTTCACGACCATATCGATAACATTTTCGTAAGTATTATTAAAATATGATACCGTTTCTGACCGTTTTCATCCATACTAATCCCAAGTTGCCAATCATCCAACCTAGCATCCTTTCTCGCGACCCGACCGTCTCCACTTCGATAACCCAACCTTCCCTTCTCTCCTTGTTCCTTGTTTGGTTCGTGGTAACCCAAGTCGGCAATCATCCAACCTAGTATCCTTTCTCACGACCCGACCATCTCCACTTCGGTAACCCAACCTTCCCTTCTTTCCTTGTTCCTTGTTTGGTTCTTGGTTCCATGTTCCGACCAGTGCCAGTGTTAGGGTTTGACTGCCGGCCGGACCTCAAACACTACCGGAATCGATGGTCGGAATTGGTGGGGAAGGGTTGAGGTCCAGCCGGCAGTCGAACCCTAACACTGGCACTGGTCGAAACATGGAACCAAGAACCAAACAAGGAACGAGGACAGAGGGAAGGTCGGGTTACCAAAGTGGAGACGGTCGGGCTACTTAGGCCCCCTTTAAAATGCAAAATTGTGCAAACAAAGAAATAAGGAAAACACATGAATGAAATGACATGTTCATTGAATTTCTACATGATTTTGAAACATAGGAAAGATTCAGAACTATCCTACGATTAGCACACAAGAAAAACACAAGAGATACAGTAAGAATACAGGGGCTAGACCTCATGCTTATTTTTCTCCAAAATCCTCACAGAATTAGCCTAATCCATAAAAATTTCAAAAGAGTTGGTAGGAATCATTCCTTTGATTCATTGGCCTCTATAGAAATATTTCCCATAGGATACAAATCCTCTATAACCCTATGTTCCACTTTGTTTCAAAGAGGGCCTTAGATTTTTTTTTTCTAAACTATATGTTAACTTTATAATCTATATTATTCAATTAATCTATGTACTAATTCATCAGCTAATCCCTGCTATGAAATTGCCAAGAATGAATTGGAGAAAAAGACTTCTTCCTTGATGGAATGATCCCCGTCCTTTGTTCATAATTAAAAAAAGAACTTAAAAAGTAGATCCAATGTATACCCCTGAGTTGCATTGTTTTAAAGGAGTATGCAACTGGTTTGCCAGATGAGTGGCCGGTGAGTCGCTTCGCATTTACGTTACCAGCAACTCACTGAAGTTTCCTCTTTCAGACAATTGATTCTGCATTAGAAGACACACGAGTGAGATTTGCTAGATAGTACACTAAATAATCATTATATATGTAGGTACTCATAACTCCGTGATAAACATACAAGCCAGACATGTATGAAATGTAACTGAATGTATACAGATTAGGAAAAAAAATCTTCATATAGAAACACTGAAGCAGTAAAGTACTTAACTAAAATACTTTGAATACAGTGGGTTGAAGAGTATGAAATCAAATTGGCTATACTGTTCACCCAACAAAGAGAACATGAATAAAAAACAATCAACGATAGCAGACAACTCATTTTACCATGCAATCAACAGAATTTTACCTCTTCAATTGAATTTATAAAAGGTCCACTTCAGAAAATCAGTGTCCCAAAAATAACATTGATATCCCCATGAAAAGAGTCAAATGTGCATAGAACAAACAAAACAATAGACACAAGAAACTGATACGCTTGAGCAAAATAAGTCAAGACACTGGTAAACCTAGTTATACTGCACTTGAAAGAGTTGTTGCCTGCAGTTAACAAGCCAAATTTTCTTCACTATAGCTTTATTCACTTGTATATGGATCTTTGAATTATTGACCATAAGTAATCAGATGTCATAATAATCAAGATCTCAGCAACTTGGTCAACGTACTAATATATTTTCCATATTTCTTCAAAAAAAATATTTCTGCGGGGCATTAATTGCCCTCTTAATTACCAACTATTTCATAAACATTTGTACTCTAAAAAAGAGTAGTGGTGGCGGGCCGCCACCACCTACGCTCATTGTAATTTTACAATTTAGCCCTCTAACTTATTGATATTAAAAAACCAGTTAAATATAGATATATCCACTTATATTCAAATTAAAATGACTATTTCGTATAAGAGAAATTAATAACACATATCATAAAAAATATTTTTAGCAAAAAATAATATATTTTTTATTCGTAGCAAAACACGGGTATTTAACTAGTCCAGTGAAAAAGGTTACACTCAATTGTTTTTATCTGAACAATTCAATCCAACATGGGATGCCCATCCACATCTTATAGGAGCATATCCTAAAGATTGTGCTCATACTATATATTCTCTCACATTTCCATAAGCTAGGAGTAGTAATAACATGCACTGACCAAACAAGCATACTCGGATACCTCAAATTGACAGCATGGTGTAGTACTTTCTGACTTGTACTGTGATTTCTATAACTAGCTTCCATTATCTATTTTTTTCAAACTTATGGTGGAATTCATTAGTGCATCTGAAAGGGATCACCCAGCCTATCGATATGAGAGGCAAATGAACCAGGCTAGTTATATCTATGATCAGTGATAAAGAAACAACATAAGGATCCAATTAAAGCATACCCAATTATTCCACCTAAGTTAAAGTAGGCAATTGGCCCTTCCCTTCTTATCTAGTGATTTTATCCCATTCGTCATTAGTGGTTTGGAGTCACTGGTGACCTAGTGAAGACTGGTAACTGATGAAATAGTAGACTATCACCATTCACTACTACCATGGACTCAAGGTATCGTAATTCTTAATATATTATTGTTATGTTGTTAAAAATTTCAATGCAAGCTGTACATGATATATTCCATAAACTGATGACTAGCGATAGCATGGTATAATCAATATAAGTATACAACTATATACTGGCACATAGTCAGTATAGTAGAAACATAGTCAGTTAGCTGCTGAAGTCAGCAGCAAAGAGACTCAGAACATGAGAAATATTTAATACTTTGAAATAGAGAATCGCTAGAGTAAGTTTTATACCTCTTATTGCATAAGAAGAAGAAAAATGATTAAACATATGATATACTAAAATTAATCATATCATAGTCTCAAAAGGACTTCACTTTGGGTATTGCACAAAGTAAAACATCCAATCCTAAAGCAATCAAAGCTATAGAAAATAATTTCAGAATCAGTTACCCAGATGAAGTGAACCATAATAAATCAATCAATGCTGAAGTTTTGTTCAATTAAATTAAAAGATTCTATTTCTAGTCTCTCAACACTTTGTTCAGTTTAAATTTGTCCCTCAACTTTCTAGCCTAGCAAACCTCAACCCCCC
>CM002480.1:13090697-13116015 GCA_000325765.3 Leersia perrieri | reverse complement strand
GCATCTCAATGAAAACATTATTCCTTATTAATCTACTGTCCTTAATCACAAAATCCATTAGGGGCCTAGATGCACTTTCACTTATGATAGGATATGGATTGAGACAGGGATGTCCTACTATATACGAAGGTTATTATTCAGACAATAAGGGTATGATTCCTTTTCCTATCCTATGCTTTCCTTTCTGGATTGCTCGAGTCCAATCAGGATATGACATACCCTGGTCATATAAATGCAAAGGCCTTTCACATGGTTCAGGAGAAGTCACAACAAATTTGTAGACGCCAATCCACTGAGATAATTTGAAGCCTTGCAGAAGCAATCCGCTGATCAATCATTGACTAACTTCATATGCTCTGGCATATATGCAACACAAGGCATACGACCTAGTAGTCGATAGTCTAGACTAGCTTTATCTTTGGCTCACTATACTCTGACATGCCTTAACTATTGGTCAAAGAAATATGCCCCCGACCAACATAACATAGGCTATTAACCTTCCGGGGAGCCTAAACCTGCATAAAATTGTTTCCCTATTAATAACATTTTCTTGCAGGTCCTGGTATCAACGATCCCTAAGATTATATGATTCCTGTAATCGCATTGTCACTAACTGACAATAAATAATGTACAATTGTTGTTCTTTGTTTGTTTGCTGCTAGCGCTAGCAAGAAAAAAAAACTATTACTACACATTCCCCCATTGCTTGCAACCGGAAAATAAGGGTACTTTTAGTGGTTACTATCTGTTTTTTTCCAACCACATTGTGGTTGCCTATAAGCCATAAACTTTTTTCTCGTAACTTTTCATGGTGGCTCAAAACCATAATTAATGCCAGTTTATTTGTTGGAATCGGTTGTATAACTCTAAGCAAATTATCAAGTGAGGAAAAAATATTTTAAGGATGTTGCATACCATAAGTCATGTATATGAACATATATCCATGTCTCAATTAACACAAATCATGGCAACTCCATACATTCATAGCAAGAAGGAAAGTTGTTGAAAGAATATGGTCTACCGTATATTCCTCTAGTTGTTGAAAGGGAACAAGAATTCAAACACAGTGAAATTAGTTGTTGTTTTCCCTTACTACAAAGGTTCTCAGGACAGTGATACTAGTTAGGGCCATTTCTCATGATAATATCAAATCATAGAAGCAAATTATAGGATCAGGATTCTACCAGATTTTCTAAAGTACGTACTTGTATGCAAGATATGTAAAACATTGTAGAGATTGAAGCCTATAATATTGTTTTTTATAAATTTAGTTGGCTTTTAGTTTTTTAGTGAACTTATTCACACTATTTTCAACCTACTTTAATTTAAGTTATAGTTACAAAGGAATGGATTAGGATACTATCAATCTCGTGGTATCGTATGGAACTCTTACATAAGATTTGAATTGCTGTAGCTTGGTAGGAACACAATCTGTATCGTGGTCCGAACACCAACCTTGCTTTACATTCTTATATCAATTCCTCTAATAAAAAAGTATTGAATATAGATCTAAAATCAAAGTGTGAAACTGTTGGCGGTTGCATAATTGGTCGTTATGCAACAGTTGTTTGTTAGTCATCTTTTGTTTTTGAGAAGCTAGATGGTTGTCCACTAGCAAATTTGTGCATGCAAACACACTTTATTTCATGCATACAACATAAATTATCACCTTGACAACGTGAGTATATCAAACCTTACGTTAAAGATAAGCAAACAAAGCATAATACCACCTTATCTTTTGACATAGGAAAGCAATAGGACTAAAAGCCCAATGAAACAAAAGTTGCATGTGCATGAAATGAATCAAACAAATAGTCGACGCGGAAAGCATATTTCCGTTGCCTTTACTTCTATATAGGACAAATAAATATCTATATCCTACGTGGAGCAGCTGCAAGACAAATTAATAAATAGTCATAAAGTGGTGATAGTTTGAACTTTAATCATCTTTGTTGAATCTTCTATTAACTCTGAATAAAGAGAACATATCCCTACCACCTAGGTAAATTATTTATTAAAAATACCATACCATTATAACAACAAGAAAAAAAATAAAATTAATACAAAATATTTCTTTACTCAAATTTTAATCGGACAATCCAGAAAATACATGACGTTCTTTCCTCATAAATTACATATGACTCATATTAAACATCCATCCAGCACATGCTATCGTATGTTAGGCACACCCGATGAAACATATATACAATGGAATTAGAGCTTATAATACCATGTTTATGAATGAATTTATGTTATAATAACCGATCAACATTCGCCCATAGTGGTAACTCTCATTAAAGACAAATCCAATAGCACTCCCACAACTAGTTCATTCTAGCTAGGTGTACAAATAGAATGCTTAGGGAGGATGTTTAACATATTGGATTTACATAATCTTATAAACAATGTAGATAACATTTATTTATACATTTGGATAACATTATTTCATTCTGGACTAAATAAATGGAACAGCAAGACATGGGATTTTAAAGACCCAATATCATTTTTAACAATATGATCACATCAGGTTTAAATTCAAGAAGATAATTTATTTTTTATGCAACACAAATAATAGTTAAAAACAATCAATCTAGCATCAATTACTATTTTGTTTCCCTATTTAATTTCTTGTATTTATCTATTTTCTTGTAGAATGTGTTTGTTGCTATTGTTGTACAATGGTATGGATGCCCATCCTGATTGAATTAAATATAGTTGTATGAGACTTGAATTCACCACACATTTACATTTGATTGACATTTGCATTTGATATGCAAGTCGCTAATCTATACCTATTATTTTGATATACTTTATGGTGAAGTTTGGACAGCATTGTTCTCTAGATGGAAACATATAGATATCTTTTTTTTTACTTTTGTACTTCTATCAAAGTTATTGTTTTATATATCCAAGCATATAAATATACAATGCACTCTAAGAAATTAATTTCTATACTAGATCCAAATAGCTAAAATTTTTCAATTTAAAACAGTACCATATAGTAGTAAATTTTTCTATGGAGAAGAATAGATCATGGTAAACAATAATAAGAACAGAAAGAGTCCATGTACTATTTGTTTATTTCTCTTTTTTTTCCAATCAATCCGATAATTATGAAATTTTTCAATTAATGTGTGAATTTGTAGCTTTAGGATGAGAATTAGAACTAAAACAGGACTTTAATTAAATAATAAATAAAATAAAAATAAAAATTCTGATTCTTATATATGTGACGGATTCATGTGGATATGGTTTTACTTTTAGCTCAGACTCGGACACCTCCTACCTTACCTGACTCGGCCTAACCGTCAGCCCCGTCCTGTTCCCTAACAAATCCGCACTCACCTGCGTGACGCAACCGGCCGGGACAGCACGCCACGCCAGACCCCACCCCTGTCACTGCTACGTGGGGTCTTATCCCCAGCCACGTCACCCGATCTATGTCCGGCTCAACCCACGGTAAAAAAACGGGTCGAATTGGTAATTATGGCCGCGCCGTGCCGAGCGCAATATAAAATCAGCCACTCCCCCCCTTCTTCCTCTCCTCCCTCGCATCGCTACACCCCAAAAACCTCTCACGCGCTCTCTCCCCTCCTCGACTCGACTCGCCTCGCCTCGCCGCCGCCGGCGAGAGGGGAGCCCGTACCAGCGGCGACGGGATCGTGAGAGGCGCCGCCGGCCCAGATCCAGCCTTCGTTCCGCCGCTCTCGAGGCGATCGCGCCGAGCTGAGGTGAGTCCGCAAACCCCCTGATCCGATGGGCCCCGTCTCCGATGGGGCGGCGTTTTGGGTGGGCTGGGGCTCAGATCTGGCGGTCTGCGATCCCGCCGCCGCCCGATCTGTGAGTTGCGGGTGTAGCGCGGGGTCGATTCGGCGCCGGGATCGGTGTGCTCGGGTTCGGTCTCTCCGGGGCGCCGGAATTTCGCGAGATCGCGTGGGTTTTCGGATGTGTGCGGCGTCAGATCTGCGCGTGACGCTAAGCGTCGTAGCCTTTTTTTTTTTTTCGTGGCTGTTTTGAGTGGTGTATCTGTGATAGAGTCGGGTGAGATTTGCATCTGTACGTGTTTGCACATTTTGCTCTGTTTGCTCTGTTGTGAGCTGGGCCATGGCAGAAAGGTGGCCGGGTTTGGATTGGGCTTTGTGACCCTGGAGCGGTTGGAATCTTGCAGTTATTTAGGGTGGATGTGGGCCAAATCTTTCGGGTGCAATTTTTCCTAGGTTTCCTTTTAGAGAAACTTGCTCGTTTTTTAGCCATGCCAGTGTAGGATAAGACCGGGATATATGATACTACCCCTGGCCGCGTGCTGACTGATTGACTACTTTAAAGTTACTCCTGAATATCTGTGACAGCTACTTCTCGTTTAGGGTAGGGGTAACGATCTTTAATTCTTCTTTAGATTGGAGAATACTTGTGGGATGTAAGATAGGTAGCTAGGCACTCTAAATTTTGGCTTGGCTAAAACTGATTCCATCCTTCTTTTGATCTCAGGGTATAGCTTCCTATCATGGCGGCAGCCGCAGGAGCATCAGGATGGCTGAGGGGTAAGGTGAAGGGTGTGACCTCTGGTGACTGTCTTCAAATTATGGGTAGCGCAAAGGAGTTCCCGCCGCCTGAGAAGACACTTACTTTGTCATACATTATGGCCCCAAGGCTGGTAAGATTTACCTGAACTTGATTTGTCTCATGAATTTGTTGAAGGTTTTAGTCTGTTCCTAAGTATACAGCTTTTGTGTAACCCCTAGAACTAATGCAAACATAAAATTGACAGCTTGACAATAGGATTCTTTCAACCATTGCATTAAATATTTTTATATTTTCATATAGTTTCCAACTTTGGAATTTATTCTTTTTCTCTCGTCTTTCCCTCCCTTGTGCTGCTCAAGGCTCGTCGTGGTGGAGTGGACGAACCATTTGCTTGGGAAAGCAAAGAGTTCCTAAGGAAACTCTGCATAGGAAAGGTACTCCATGTGAATTTTAGATATTCTCTGAACCTGCCTATATGTACAGATATTTATTGTATTTGTAGAAATCGCTCTTGTTCCACTTTTAACAATGATATATTCAAACCTGTTACAGGAGGTCACATTCAGAGTGGATTACAAAGCCCCGACTGGACGGGAATTTGGTACTGTCTACCTCGGTGACAAGAATGTTGCCTACTCGATAATTGCTGCTGGATGGGCAAAGGTAAAGGAGCAAGGCCCAAAGGGTGGTGAGCAAAGTCCATATCTTGCTGAGCTGCTAAGGTTGGAGGAAGTTGCCAAGCAACAGGGTTTAGGTCGTTGGAGCAAGGTTAGCAAATCATTTTGTGTCTTTCCCCACCCTTTTGTTTCTTGTACTGTAAGATATGAATGCTTTGTGGATTGCTTATATGAATGTTCTTTTAGGAACCTGGTGCTGCCGAAGAATCAATAAGAGATCTTCCACCATCAGCAATTGGTGAAGCAAGTGGTTTTGATGCAAAGGGTTTTGCAGTTGCGAATAAAGGCAAGAGTCTGGAAGCCATTGTTGAGCAAGTTCGTGATGGCAGTACTGTTCGTGTTTACTTGCTCCCAAGTTTCCAATTTGTTCAGATATATGTTGCCGGGGTTCAGGTATGCTTGTCATGGACCCTTTATCTAGTGTTTTTTTTTGTTAACCTTTAGGAGGTGAACAATAATTACACCTGAACATAGGCTCCATCCATGGGAAGGCGCCCACCGAATACTACAGTGGTGGCTGAAGCAGCAAGTACTGCTGATGGTGCTACTAATGGTGGAGATTCTGAGGAAGCCCCAGCACCACTGACTACAGCTCAAAGGCTTGCTGCTGCAGCAGTTTCTACTGAAATTCCACCGGACAGGTTTGGATTAGAAGCAAAGCACTTTACAGAGACGCGAGTTCTCAGTAGAGATGTAAGACATACCATGATAGATTGGTTTTAAAATCTCTTTGCAATCAATTATTACCATTTTTCACAAGTTTCTTTTGTTTTCTTGTGGATTTTCCTGTAGGTGCGAATTGTGGTGGAAGGCACAGATAGTTTCAGTAATATAATTGGTTCAGTGTACTACTCTGATGGGGATACATTAAAGGATCTTGCCCTTGAGCTTGTTGAAAATGTACGACTAATTATTTATCCACTCATTTCATTTGACTGTCCTTTAAGATTCTAGTGTGTTTATTTTAATAATGTGATCTGCTTGTGTTGAAATTCTTTTGTATGATCAATTGTGCAGGGTCTGGCCAAGTATGTCGAGTGGAGTGCCAATATGATGGATGTTGATGCAAAAATAAAGCTGAAGAGTGCTGAGCTTCAGGCCAAGAAGGATCAGCTGAGAATTTGGACAGGATTTAAGCCACCTGTGACAAATTCAAAGCCAATCCATGACCAGAAATTCACTGGGAAAGTGGGTTCCCTGTTCTCACTGATAGTTGTATTCAACATGATCATTTGATTGAAGCTGATTTGGGTTGTGCTGATCCTTTCATAGGTTGTAGAAGTTGTGAGTGGGGATTGCATTATTGTTGCCGATGATGCAGCTCCTTACGGAAGTCCTTCTGCAGAACGCCGGGTTAATCTTTCAAGCATTAGAGCTCCTAAAATGGGCAACCCTCGTAGAGATGAGAAGCCTGACAATTTTGCTCGTGAAGCTAAGGAATTCTTGCGCTCAAGATTGATTGGGAAACAAGTATGTACATGGAGCTTGTGATGTTCCATTGTAATTTCCATAACAAATTGTGACCTTTGTTGAAAATGTATTGATTTTCCATCTTCCTATTTCCAGGTGACAGTTGAAATGGAATACTCTAGAAGGATCAGCACTGTGGATGGACAGCCCACTACAAACATGGCTGATGCCAGGGTTTTGGATTATGGTTCGGTCTTTCTTGGTTCACCTTCACAGGCTGATGGTGATGATGTTTCTTCCATTCCAAGCTCTGGCAACCAACCTGGCATCAACATGGCTGAGCTTTTGCTCTCGCGGGGCTTTGCCAGAACCTCTAAACATCGGGACTACGAGGAAAGGTCACACTATTTTGACCTGCTGCTAGCAGCTGAATCACGAGCTGAGAAAGCGAAGAAAGGAGTTCATTCTGCAAAAGAATGTCCTGTGATGCACATTACAGATTTGACAACGGTTCGGCAGTCTCACTTGTTCTCTCGCTTGTTATTTTACTTTTTCTTTGATACCTTTATTAACTGAGTTCCTATGTGCTCAGAACTCAGCAAAGAAGGCCAGAGACTTCCTTCCTTTCTTACAGCGGAACAGAAGACATTGCGCTGTTGTTGAATATGTCTTCAGTGGGCACCGTTTCAAGCTAACAATTCCTAAGGAGACTTGTAGCATTGCCTTTTCATTCTCTGGTGTTAGATGCCCTGGTAAAGATGAGCCCTACTCAAACGAAGCTATTGCTTTGATGAGGAGAAGAATTCTTCAACGTGATGTGGAGGTATGACTGTGTGCCTCTCTGGTTTATCAACCTCCTCCTTGGCTTCAATTTCTAAATAATACCATGTGATCTACAGATAGAGGTCGAAGCAGTTGATAGAACTGGGACATTCTTAGGTTCCTTATGGGAGTCCAAAACCAATGTGGCTTCTGTTCTACTGGAGGCTGGTCTGGCCAAGCTTAGTTCATTTGGCTTGGATAGGATTCCAGATGCTAATATTCTTCAACGTGCTGAACAGTCTGCAAAGCAGCAGAAACTCAAGGTAAACACTTCTATTCTTGAACTACACAATGAAAAAAAGTGCTGACATTCTTTTCCTTTTGAAGATCTGGGAGAACTACGTAGAGGGTGAAGAAGTTTCCAATGGATCTGCTTCTGAATCGAAACAAAAGGAAATTCTCAAGGTTTGTTGGTCAATAAAGATGAAGATTAGAATGTACAATCCTGCCATTTTAAAAGAAACTGTTAACCTGGTTTCCATATTCAGGTCGTTGTCACGGAAGTCCTTGGTGGTGGAAAGTTCTATGTCCAAACAGTCGGTGACCAAAGAGTGGCTTCTATCCAACAACAGCTTGCTTCTTTGAAGCTTAAAGATGCACCTGTAATTGGTGCTTTTAATCCTGTGAAGGGGGAGATAGTTCTTGCTCAGTTTTCCTTTGACAACAGCTGGAATAGGGCCATGGTATGTTTCACTTCTAACCTGATCTTGAAAGCTGCATGGCACTTTTATGTTGAAAGTTGAAACTAATCTTGAAAGCTGCATGGCACTTTTATGTTGAAAGTTGAAACTAATCTTGAAAGCTGCATGGCATTTTTATGTTGAAAGTTGAAACTAAGTACATGTTGGGAATCATGGTTTAAGTTTATGCTAACCTCAGCAGCTTACGAACTTCATAAAATTTCCTTTGGTAATTTTCCTTGCAAAAGGGGTTTACTGGCACTAATTGTCTTGTGACTTTGGAAATGCTAATATGCAAATTGTTCCCTTGGTTAGCTGTTCTGTATAGTTAAACTAAAATTTCTACAAATGGTTGGGTCATACTGATTGCGTAATTGTTTATTTTTACTTGTTTGGACCACTTGAGATAATTTGGGCCCAGTAAATTGATCATATTGTTAGGATCTGTTGAAATTCATCTTTTTTTGTGGGGTGTTGGAATTCATCTGGGTTGCTGAAATTTTTGTTTTATATTTAACAGACACATTACTATTTTGTTACCATTGCTCCTGCTAAAATGAAAGATTGCAAAAAGGAACTTAGCAAATTTATTCTCTGTTTAAATATTTAACGGACTTGGACATTACTCTTTTCAGCAAATGTTGTGTATATTTATGGCGCCATAACTTCAGTAATGTTCTGCTGTTGATTACCTTAGCTGCATTCGGTTGTTGTTTTCATTACATGGTCCATCATCGATGTGATCATCTGTAGGAAATTGCTCAAACTCATGTTTCATTCTTCTTCTGAAGAGTTCTGAACTTGTTTTAGCTTCTGATTTTCCAAAATATTTAGAAAGTATTTACATTGTAACTGCTCTGCAGATTGTGAATGGACCTCGAGGAGCTGTAGAATCTCCAAATGATGAATTTGAAGTATTCTACATTGACTATGGCAACCAAGAAGTTGTTCCTTACAGCCGCATAAGGCCTGCTGACCCATCAATTGCCTCTCCGCCTGCTCTTGCTCAGTTGTGCAGCCTTGCTTTCATAAAAGTGCCCAACCTTGAAGATGATTTTGGTCATGAAGCAGTACTCTATCTGGATCGCTTGATCAACAGCCCGAAACAATACAGGGCAATGATTGAAGAACGGGACACTTCTGGTGGAAAGTCCAAGGGACAAGGGACTGGAACTATTCTGAGTGTTACACTGGTTGATGCAGAGACAGAAACCAGCATCAATGCTAACATGCTTGAGGTTTGTGCTACGTGTACTTAAACATTATGAATTGTGGTGAAGCTTAAATTAGTTGTCAGTTAGTTTCTGCAAAGTCTTTATATAGAAAATAGTTGTTTCTTTGGTATGGTTAAGCAGTTCTTGTAGGTGATTTCAAATGAATAGGGTCATATTGTCCACAGTATTACTTGCCCTTATTTCAAATCATGTGCAACTTCTGGAAGGCATATCTTTTTTTATTAATGCCATTTATTATATGCTGGCTATACTTGTTGGAGTTTCAAAAAGTCTGATATGGAGCAAAGTTTGTGATGGTCTGTATTTAAATATTGATATAGTTAGGATCTGATTTGCTTGACTTGAGTCCTAAAAAAGGAAAAATAAAAAGAAAAGATTTTATTTTAGAAAATAACACCTCCAGAATGCTTTCAGGTTTTACGTAGTTCAGTCATAGATGGCATATGCCAAGTTACACAAAATTTCGAATTGTATTTTAATATGGCACTTGCTGGCTCCCTCTAATAGTTTACCGGATCTGTGAATTGTATAGGAATGCTACTCAGTGTACTGGTTGATGTTTTTTTTTTCTTTTGTTTGAGATCTAGTCACTAGAGATGGCAAAAAGCGTACCCTGAAACTTATCTTTGTTGTTAATATTCACATTCTGTATATGCAGGAAGGGCTTGCTCGGCTTGAAAGAAGCAAGAGATGGGATACTAGGGAGAGAAAGGCTGCTCTGCAGAACCTGGAACAGTTCCAGGAGAAAGCAAAGAAGGAAAGGCTGCAGATCTGGCAGTATGGAGATGTTGAATCTGACGAGGAAGAGCAAGCTCCAGCTGCTAGGAGAGCTGGAGGGCGTCGGTAGATGAGAGAAGAGGCTACTCAGGACAGCCGTGGCGTCGGTAAGCTATCAAGTTTTGGACACAGCTCAGACTCTATCGGGAGCTTTAGATGAAAACATAGAGGAAATGAGGAAAACCATATTTATGCAGTTAGAACAGAATAGCGAGGCAAAACTTCCTCAGTTTGAAGCACTGTTGCTTGATACTGAATATTCCGTTTTACATTCTAATGTTGAGGTTAAAATACATTGTTTTTCCCCTAAACTTAATAAGGTCGTGTACTTTGTGCACTGCCGTTGTTTGTAGACACAACATAATACCGAGAACGCAGTCAATTAAAATTCAGGATTGAGCTTAAAAAGTATACCAAGATTGTCACTGTCGACATTTCTGGTTTTGATGGTTTCTTTCGTTATGCTTTGCCGACTGCATTCATGGAAACCTTCGTCGATGGGAAGGCCAGTCCCATATTCTTTCAATCACTCGGCGCAAGTAATCAGCAGTTGCTGAGTCGCAATTTTTGACTTGTTTCTGAAAGGTACGGCCATGGTCTCTTGACTAGTGTACCAGTACGTGTGCCCATATTCTTCTGCAGTGTGTAATGCGTCAAGTCCAAAGCGTGGCACTCGGAATTCAATGTCCTGTCATTTGGTTGCCTAGATTTGTCTTTGGTGATACATGTAGCAGTTTTGCACGGAGCATCAAAACCTGTAATGTCTCCACCAATTTTAATGTGAAACTGCAGGGTAGAAAGTAGATATTCTAATTTCTAACTAACTGCTACACGGCTCCTATATTAAAAGAGTCTACTTTTCTTTTCGGTATAGTCTTCAAGTAAGTACGTTGGCCAACAATATTAAAAAAATAAGTATTTTTTAATAAAAAATATTAAAATAGTATTTTTGGAACGGAGGGAGTAAGTATATCAGTAAAATATCTTTTTTACAAAACTCTTATAAACAAAAGTTTCAACTGTTTGATTTATTAATTATTAGTAGTATGAAAAATCAAGATGTAATCTGAAATATGGTTAATTACTATAGTAGAATTTATAGCCCAAACTTTAAGCATGTGTCAATTAGGTCTAACAACTTGTAATTTGACCGGTTAGTACCGTCGTGGGATTCGTTTGACTAGTCAAGACCGCCGATGTGGCACGCTACACTTTACTTTTTAGATAACCATTTTTGTTTCACTCCTATATTCCCTAAGTGGGTTCTCATTTCACTAGAAGAGAAAAGGGAGATAAGGGGAGAGAGTAGAGATCATCACAATTCATCAGTAGAGGAGAGAAGTTGATTCTAGTTGTTTTAAGAGTTAGAACTACATATATCAATTTTGGGGCAGCACGTTGCAATTCAGAAACCTTTAAACAAGTACATTCCTAACTACCCTCCATGTCCTAAAATATAATAATCTTTTCACGTCTGTGACACATCCCAGACAATGAATTTAGAGAACACGTTCAAATTTGTTACCCTTAAATGTGTCCCATATGTGCAAATGTTACTTATATTTTGTGACAGAGCGAGTAATTAACAAACAACTTTGATGTTGTGTTAGTTTGAATGTGGGTTTATGAGTGACAAGTCACTTGACAGTAAGAAATTCATCACAATCGCTCCTCGATAGATGTACTGAGCAAATGTACAGTATAATTGGGCGTTTTATGTGGCTTAACGATAGTGCTATTCAATAACATTTACTCCGTATAAGGACTCGTTCCTTGTATCAGTCAAGTGTACGGAAGTGGCTCCTTTACTTTTAGGGGTTAAGTCGGTGAATTTTGCCTCAATCGACCGTTCATTTTTTATTAAACAGATCAGGTTGAATATGGCTTAAACCTAAAGAAAAATCGATGGAAAAATCAGCTTCATTCGATGAGAAATGAATGGATGGAGGCTATAATCATTTACCCTCTAAAGATAGAGGAGTCGGTTCACAAGTGTACGCCTTTACTAAACTCTTTTCAAAGCCCGAGCAGCTCATAGGAACAGGAATGGTTCAAAAAATAAAATAAAACATGGCCACCAGAATTTGACAAAATTCATTCGATAACCAATATACAGAGATTTGGTAGTAGAATCCACTTTGCTAAACCGACATTTCCCTAAGTTCTAACCGCGTGAAAGCAGCAAGGAAGATAAAAAAGCTGAAAGTTGTGCACTCGCATCAAACCAAGAAATTGAAAGCACATCCACGACTCTAACAAAACGCCAGTGTATTGCTTGCGCACTCTGAATGCGCGCGCGCTTGAGAGCTATGATCATGGAGACAGGGACGGCGACGCCCTGCATTCCAGCTGCTGCCGCGGCCGCTCCTGCAGCCTCAGCTGGGCGTAGAACCTGTTGATGAAGTCCTCGGCAAGGCCGTTGATCTCCTGCTCCCTCCAGCACTGCGGCGACCGCTCTGGCGTCGAGCATTCCTCCCCGCCGACCGGCCTCCCGGGGCTCATCGTCATCATTTCCATCGCCTGCTTGCCACCGACGCACGGCGGCAGGTAGCTGCGGCGGCCTTTCGCCGGAAAGAAGGCTACCGGGGTGGCGGAGCACGAGAACTCGTAGCTCCGGCCGAAGTAGTAGCCGTCGTCGGCGGCGGCGGAGGAGGAACAATGCGGCAGGCCGCAGGCGGAGCCCGCCTTGAGAAGCAATTGCCAGAGTTCTCTGCACTTCGCCGCGACGGCGGCGAGCATGGCCTTCTTGGTGAACATGAAGAGCAGGAGGTTTCTCGCGCCGCTCGTTGGCAGCTTCGCGATGACTTGCTGCTGATCTCGCTTCATATGGGAGTTATACACGCGCTCTGATCTGTTGCCAAATTGTAAATTCGTGCTTAAGGATTTAGAAAAACTATATTCACCCCGTGACACATTATAAGTTGTTTGGGGACAACTTTAACCAAATTTGTATGTGTACCAACATTTACATCACCAAATTAGCTTAATTGAATTTATAATTAAATATATTTTATAGTATATTTTCTGGTGTTGAAAATGTTATTACTTTTAGCTATATACTTGGACTTGAAACAGTTTGACTTTAGCTAGTGGAAGCGATTTATAATTCAAAACAGTGGGAGTACTTCTTATGTTATAAATATTGTCTTTCTTTACTTATACAATACAGATAAACTATCCATTTATTTATTTATGAAGAAGTAAAATTTATCTTGATTAGTTGCAAACATAGAAGAACATAATTGAAAGGGTTAAAACGACTTACGTTTGAAATCGAAGAGAGCAACTAGAACAAGAATCTTCAGGTGCGGAAGAAAGGGCAGATATGTTCGAATATGAATGCACAGGAGATAAATGCATGTTAGCTGCGGTGGTACTTGTAGGGCTTTGGAGATCGGCGCGAAAGCTTCGAGTGGAAGGACAGTGTGTCGTTGGAAATGTTCAGGAACATCAACATGCATATGACATCATATTAATGATCAAGTGTTGTATTATAATACTTCCAGGGAATGAGGGGGAAACTACTTGGATGGAAGCCTAGTGTACTGGACCGGACGTACATCTTCCTTGAAATTTGTCTGTATTATTTGTTAGTGCTAAGATACCTGAGAGTCACATATGGATATGTGGGCGCAAGTAATTTAACTCGTTTCACATTATCTGGATCGAACATGTGTAAGTGTTTCAGGACATACACTGTTCAGAAAACTCAAGTGAATTTAGTAATTTACGAATGTTTAGCGGCAGCATTTTTTTTTTCTTCTGTTCAGATAGGTGTGACTATTTTTCTTGTAATTGATATTGAAGTGAAATTACCTGCAGGAAATTTGTATCTAAATTCTTTAATTTATTAAGCCTTTTGCGGCTTTTGCACTGTTTGAACTCCTGGTGAAATACGGGCGACCTCCAGAGACACAGACCACACTTCAGCAAGTCAGCCATGTAATAACACAGATTAACTAAGAGGACTTGGTGCTAATTCATTTTCCTATCTGTAAACGTCTCTACCACCACGTATACAGATCCTTTTCACCTTGAAACAAAAAAGGTTACATCACCATCAAGCTGAACGATGTCGGCAAATAACTGCCGTGCATTCACAGTGCTCGTTGATTGGTTGATTATGTACATATTAATAGATGCTACTCGCACAGAAATTTACTGGGAGTTTCCAGCAGACTCAATTTACTTGCTAGAGTATGGGCAACATGTATCTGTGCTACTTTTTATACTTGTTTAAATTAACAAGCAAGAACATATGCATATGATCTTGCTACTGTAATTTCGTTTTGTTCGACAGTGCTGTTGGCGCTGTAAATTGCAGTGACACGCTTCGTCGATTTCTAAACGCAACACGCTAAGCATCCAATCATCCATGACTGTATTATTTTGTTTATTCTCTTAACTAATTTGTCACTTTGCAGAGTACTGTTTCTGTTTATTAAATGGGTTGTGAGATATGAAAGTCAAGAGCTTCAGTCTCTAATTAAACTTTTCTCCAAAAAGTCCAAATCAACACGAACGTTGTATGCAAGTCTGAACACTACTGAAGCCTGAAGCAGGAGGATTGAGGGGAGAGAACCAGGAGGCAGGACCGCAGGAGTTGGTCATTTAGGCCGATCATTTTTACTCTGGATGAGTGGCATTGGGCTTTTGAACAGGATATGTGCATTTGCCTTTTTTCCCCGGATAAAGGGAGCTTCGTTGATCCTAAAAATAAGCTGATGTAGTTAGTATGACCACCCTTGCCCCATGCATAACTAACATGTACAAAACCTATAAATATTAATAAAACCTATGTATTTTTTTTCAAAAAAAGAAAAACCACAGGTCAACAATTGACATGTCGCCGCGAGCTACAATCAGAAGCAATAATATCCCCATCTTCACCGTTCACCAAAACATGGACAGTGATAAATATAAGATTACCTAGTTTCATTTTATACCACCCTCTAGCATATCTTTTTAATTTAGACTAGGTAAGATTGCATTTGTTTCACTTTGGACCACCGTTAACTCTCCTCACTAGCTGAATTAGCATCTTTTTGGGCAAAGGATAGTCTATACATCAGCGAGAAACATCATTGGTGTGTAGGTTTTGATGTTCTTAAAGTTGTTGATGTGCTCGAAAAAATAGTTGAGGGTGGTCCAAAGTGCAACAAGTGTAAACTTACCTAGTCCAAACTGAAAAGTTTGGCTAGAGGATCGTCCAAAATGAAACTATGGTAATATAAGGTGGTCCAAAGTACAATTCACTCGTATAATGTATCTAAAACAACAAATGCAAATGGAAAAAGACATGTACGTGGCGCAATTTCTACATGCATCCATCGAAGATCAAACCTAGTGATTTAATCGCAGAGTTGAGGAACCAGAATGAGGCCCTGTGTGGTTTGTAAAATGATTTTGCAAAAACATCACATCAAAGGTTTGATCATATGTCCGGAGGGGTTTTTGACACAAATGAAAAAACTAATTTCATGGCTAGCCTGAAAACCGCGAGACGAATCTTTTGAGCATAATTAATCCGTCATTAGCATATGTGGGTTACTGTAGCACTTATGGCTAATGGTCAAATTAGGCTCAAAAGATTCGTCTCGTTGTTTATAGCCTAACTGTATAATTAGTTTTATTTTTTTATCTATATTTAATACTCCATGCATGAGTTCAAAGATTCGATGTGATGTTTTTGGAAAAAAATTTTAGGAACTAAACAAGGCCTGACTAGTCTTACCTAATGGAAATCCCTAATACCCCCTCTTTCTAACCCGTTGCCACCCTGTCTCCCTGTCTTAACACGACTGCAACTGGCCACAAACACTACAGCTTGATCAACCTTCTTTAGGTGTGCTACCTTGCGATGGTTGTGTCATGAGCACACACCCATAATCCATAGGGACTAGTGTAGAATAATAGGAAGAGAGATATTGCAAAATATTGGACATGTTGTATTGAGCCTTGGGCCGGTATAAGGAAGGAGCCTATACAAATCAATGCTATCCTAATACATCTCTAACTACCATATACTCTAACATCCCCCGCAGTCCAAGCGTGTGCAACGCAAACACTTGGACTGGAGAAGAAATAGGCGAGAAAGCTCACAACAGATGAGCCGCGCGTAGAGTAGCCAAAGCGAGGGGCGCGAAGAAGTCGTGGTCGTGGTAGCCGCGCGTAGAGTAGCCGTGGTTGATGTAGCCGAAGTCGATGCCGATGATGAGCAAGCCAGCCAAGCCACGAGGCGTTCAAGGGGCGCATGGAGTGGTCATGGGCGCACGGGAGGACGTCGAGGACCAGTGTGCACGAGGACGTGCAGTAGACGAAGACGGTGATTTGATTGCGGCAGTCATTAAGGAAGATGACGCCGAAGAGCCGATGCAATCGAACCATGGAGGACGAGCGATCATGCCGGTTGTGCCAGACCCGTGGATGACTCGGGACGAAAGCGCACAACGGTGTTGCCAATACCGTGTAGGCGAGGTAGTCGACTAGCTTGAACCTTTCGTCATGTTGGAGGGGACTAGGAGAGAAGGCCTCCAAGACAGTCGCGGTGCGAGAATGGCGTAGAGGAAGAGATGCCGGAGCAGCATGCAGTTGCTAGAGAGGAGCGAAGTGTAGTCGAGGAAGAACCGATGTAGGCGACAAGGTGTAGTGGTCGAAGACGAAGGTGAAGCAGCAGGATCAACGGCGCGAAGACAACGTCGGTAGCCAATGTAGAGGTAGCTGGACCACCGGCCTGGAACGGCGACAGAGGCAGCTAGAAGAAGACGCTGCGGCGGTGCTCGAAGTAGATGGCAAAGAACTTGACGGCTGATGATGACCGGTGCGGACGACAATAGTATCGATGCGCGAACGACGGTGAAGACGACGAGAGTGGCGACGTTGTGATCCGAGGGGATGACACAACAACAGCTCCATGTCGATGCAGCGGCGAGTGACCACGAGGAGCGACGCTATGGCCCGAGGGGACGACACAGCGGCAATCCAAAGCTTGATGGCGTAGTAGATGCGCTTGAAGACGATCATCGTGAAGAAACGTGTCGTAGTCGTGCACTTCGTCGGGTGATCAATCTGACCATACACGAGACGAGACATCGACGGTGAGAGTCGATGCCGATGTACAAGTACGCGAAGATGTCGACGAGGCGGTGGGCGACGAAAAAAAAAATGATACAAGCAGCGCAACACAATGCAGCATAAAGTAGGCCGACGCAAGGCTGAAGTTAGCCAGGCCCACGTTCTCCAGATCTCTGCCCTCCTCCCCAGCCCAATACAGACAGCAGCACAGCAACCCAATACTGTAGCCCAGGGATGCAACAGCAAGTCACCACAGAGTCAACGAAGTCCACACCCATCGATCTGATCTCACGCATGGCAGGCAGCCCACACTCGCACAAGATCACAAAGGGCACAGGAGGTCCGACGGGCATCATGTCCCCCCGGCGGAGCAACGGTAGGAGTCGGGCCGAGGCGTTGAGCGATGCAGAGGCAAAGATTGATGACACCGGCGTGCAGTACGTGGGGGCCCTGTTCGCAGAGGTTGGGGAAGAGCAGGGGGTGGCGATCCGGAGGGAGCTCGTCGCCGCAGATCGGGGCCTGGCGGAGATGGCCACCCCCGGTAGGTGGCGCCTTGAGCGGAAGGATCCCTGCGAGGTAGAGCGGCTCACGCTCAACAAGGGCGGTCTTAGGGCCAGCGGCGGCGGGAAAAGCTCCAGGCACCGGACCACCACATCAGCGAGAACTCCAGGAGGGACGGTGGTACCGCTGCTTGACAGGGAAGAAACAAGACCGCGCGAGAGAGATCGAGATCGATCGCCTCCAGCGGCTGTCACAGACTCGACGACGAACACAACCGCCACAGGAGATGGATCTCTCCGAGGCGATGAGCGACGAGAAAAAAAAACGAACAGTGGTGGCCGCCCTCGGGAGATCGGTACTCCCGGGGGCGACTGCGGAAGCGTGACGGTGGCGGCGAGTAGATCGTTCGCTCTGATACCATGTAAAATGATAGAGAGATATTGTAAAATATTGGATATGTTGTATTAAGCCTCAGGGACCCATTTATATAGGACATACATGAGGATAAGAAATAATTACAGATAAGGAAGGAGCCCATACAAATCAATTCTATCGTAATACATCTTTAACTACCATATATTATAACAACTAGACCACCGTCTTCTGGAGAATACTATACTAGTTGCTGTCATCAGCAGTAGCACACCGCCATCGTCATGGTGCCGTTGTGGCCCCACGGTGGAATAAAATTGTGGCCAAAAGACACGGGATCTATTAATTACCACCGCTCTAAGCCGTTGATAAGGAAGGAAATAAAGGGGGAAAACGGATAAGAGAGCCTCGTCGCTACCGTCATCATGCTCATTGAAAACAGTGGCACACTCGGGCAAACGTTGAGGACGGAGAACAAAGTGCGGTTATGGTTATGGCTGGGGGAGTGGCGGCTCAATGTCACATTCTGCATTTTACCTTTATTTTTCTATTTGGAATGAAATTTGTCTCAAAATATAGCTAACTGAGCAATTCAAATTTGTCTCAAAATACAACTACTTCTACACCCACCTACCACATCTCCACTAATCGCAGCCATCCTCTATTTAATTTTTCCACCTACCTTCTCCCCTCAACTAATCACAACACTCTATTCTCTCAACCTTAATCTTCTTAAAAAATGGCATAAGTCTATATATTTTGAGACGGAGGGAGTTTGAGACGGAGGGAGTAGTAGTTTGTGAAAATATTGAGTTGCTTATTGATTTTCCTATATTTCAGAATGTTATTTCGTCGATAAAAGATAGTGTAATGTCAAAAAAAATTGAATTGGTATATATGGCACGGAACAACAAATGTGGAAAAGCTAATTCACGACCGATTGATACAAACATTTATTTGGAAAGTTTGATATTGAAATTTTATTAGATAAGTGGAATTGTTAGTTATCAAAAAATTGCATTTTGGAGTTAGAAATATTTTAAAACTTCCATTTTTAATAACTGATCGTTACCAACAATTGTTAACTAGCTTTTTGGGAACAAATGTGATTCATGTAAGTGAGGTAAAGGCAGGAGCTCTGCCATTTCATTTAGAGGTAAAGCAAAAAAATTACAAGGGAAGATGAGAGATGGGACATAACATAAGAATCTGCTCACTGACTTTGACAACAAAATTGCAGATTAAGGTACATTTGCGCCATTGACATTTGTCTCTCTTTACAAAGAAGAATGATGTGGTTGGCTACATCTAACACCGATTCATAAGCGTTGTTGAAAACTTTGTTGTTTCGTTGCTACTATAAGCACCAAGCCATGAAAACTATGATGCCATGGAAAAGTTTTCTTTCATCAGGAAGAATTCTTTGTCTGGCTGCCGCCCACCAGGAGAAGAAATCACCTTGGAAACCATCATTGCTGGCAAACATAGGCCTAAGATCTGAAAGAGAGTTTTCCAACCTGTTTAGCAAAAGAACAGTCCATTAATAGATGAGCAGCGGTGTCCTGATGAACGCCACACATTGCACAAACAGGATTGTTTGGCTACCCTCTAATCTCAAGCTTGTCAGCTGTCAAAATCTTTTTTTTTGTACTAGCTGCTAGCTAAAAAAATGCATTTATTTTTCAGATTTTGCCACCCAAGTGATGTTGTCAGTGGGGTCTAGATCACTCCTGTGAATTGGGCAATGTATGCCGATTTCGTTGTGTAAACTCCCGAGGGAGCCCATTTCCATTGGATCGTGTCTGCGCCTTGCTTTCATCCAGTTGTATCTGTTGTAATCGGTGCCATAATCCGACGAATTCCTGTGCTTGCTGTAGATTGATGATTTTTATCATTGCTCTCAATCAGCTATTTCCTTTGATTTCTCGAGAGAATGTTTTGATCTTTCGATAAGCCAGCTTATATATGTTTGGTGCCAATTCTTCCGGGGCCTCACCATCAAGTCAACAATCCTGCCAGAACTTTGCTTTGTTTCCATCTCCTAGGTATATTTTGGTCTATGCTTTGAGTAATTCTCGCCTAGTATCATCGCAGGGTACCTGTGTGCCTTTCCATGGTCTGTCCCCCAATACTCAATCAAACCACAATCACTTGAGCCTTAGCCTGCCATCCGAAATGTTCAAAATATGTGATTCTAACTTCTCCCCTGTTCTTTGGTTGACAAACTCGTTTTTAATTCACTAGATAGTGCCTCCCATTTGCTTCTTCCAATCATTCAATTGAAAGTTTCTTCTGATCTTTTCCATCTTTTTTATGGTCCATTTCTTTTTTTTTTTTTGGGGGGGGGGACTGTTAAATGATACATTGGTAGAGCTGATAAGGTGAATTTCATGAGCACAAATCTTCATATTTTTTGTCATTAATTTGCCCTTCATGTTGGTAGTCTTTTTGCAAACCTGAGTTGTGCATCTACCCTTCTCAATTTCCTGTAATGTAGTCAGGGCGGACCCAGGATTTTTTTTTATGGGTGTGCATTGATGAGACACACTTCATGCACTGATGCACAAAAATGTAGTCTTAAATTATGAAAAGTACATTGCGCATATATTTGACTAATTTTGTATCTTGAGATGGAATGGAATAATAGAAAACAACGCCAATACAACTCAATTGCTTGAATTTGTTCTGTTACTCTTCCTCCCCGTTCTAGATTTGTTACTGTTACTATCCTTTATGTTGTAGAGTTTTTATCGCTGTCTCAAAAAAAAATCGGGTATGTTCATTCCAGTTTTCAGATCTACTACGAGAAAAATCAGAAACGAAGGAACCAAAACCCGTGAAAGAGTATACTTGATATGATATCATGGACGGTGACTGGAAATCTGAAAACATGGATGGATGACTCCCGGAGCTAACGTTAGTGGCTAGGTTGGCACTCGCCAACTTCCTCATGCACTCGCCGGCGGCCGGCGCCACTGCCGCTTCTCAGTTCTTAGCTCCTTGCCAGCAGTGCTCAGCAGCTCGTTGTGTAGTCGCAATACCAAGACGCCCAAATCAGCCATGCTTCGTTTGGTTTGGCAAGGGCGCAAGGCACACACAAAACATTTGGCTTGCTGATGCATACTACATCCTAGTTTTTCTTTGGATTTTTTGGGTATGCCAGTGCACCACTGGTACCCCCTGGGTCCGCCAGTGAATGTAGTGGTAACGCCAAGTATGTTCAAGGAAAGTTTTTGCACTGCCCAAGAAGAGGTGTCAAGATATTTCAGGAGATCTAGGTCATCACACCTTATAGGGAAATTTTGGTTTTTACCAGATTGGCTGCCATCTCTGTAGCTTATTCAAAGGCCATTAGAACTTCATTCACCATCTAAATTTCCTGTTTAATTGGCCTTACAAAGACAACTGCATCATCGGCGTACAGAGATATATTGAATCTTGTAGTGTGTCTAGAAACTGGCATCAACAAACCTTGTTGTTGAGCTTTTGCGAAGATCTTTTGCAGTGAGTCAATGGCCAGAATAAACAACATAGGTGATAGTGGATCACCTTGGCGTAGCCCTCTGCCGTGTGAAAAACTAGGCCCTGCTACTCCATTTAGAGTTACTTTGGAGGAAGAACTTGAAAGGATGACAATTATCCAGGAGATCCATTTGTACCCAAAACCTAGCCCTTTGAGAAGATTAAGTAGATAAGGCCAGCAAATAGAATCAAAGGTTTTTTGTATGTCTAGTTTCAGAAAATAGAGGTTGTTTTTCTGCGGTGTAATTCTTTGATGATGTTGTTGACAAAAGGGAAATTAAAAAAGAAACGAAAATTCCTGAAGACCAACAGCAGTTTGAATAAACTTTCTAGGTTGTACTTTTGTAATTCTTTGCTTCTCTTTTAAGTCTTTTTTTTTTGGGAATGCACAAGAGACTTGCACATGATTTCATAAAGATAGAGGGAGAACAGGGGTGCCAATTATCATCATGGCAGGCATTATATAACGGATTACTCCCAATCTAGTGAACGACCTAAGAGCGAAGAATGGCCTCCTGAGAGAGGGACTGAGCGACCTACTGCAGACCATGCCGCCGCCTCGTCGACTGTTTCTTGGAACACAGCCGTCCAGCGCTTCTATCGCGCTCGAACACTCTGCTGTTCCATTCCTTCCAAATCATCCAAGCAACAAGACAAATGAGAGTGTCAAAGCCCCGTCGATCCTTGGCCGCCACCATCCCTCACGCACTCAGCCACCAGTCAACATTGTCTAGTCGGCATGCAGATGATCAGGTCAAGTGCCAAGAATACCAGCCACCAAAGTTGCCTAGATTCAACACAACCGATCATGAGGTGGTCGATGCATTCAAACGCCTGGTTGCACAAGTTGCCCCGCCTGAAAAGTCGGCCCGCCGTCTAACGGCGACGGTGGAGGGCCAGCCAGATGAAGTATTTGCACCGATGCACACAATTCTCATGCACATTTCTAAAAAAACACCTGAAAAGTAAGCAGATACAACATTTTATTAACTGACGTATGGAGTTTCTAGAATTTTGCACTGAACATAATTATATATTGTTTTATCTTGAACCACAGTTAGGTTTCTTTACTTTTATGAGTTCGGTTAGTTATGTCAGAAAATGTCAATAAACTTCCAACCAGGAGAGCTACTTCTTGGGAAGTGAAGTTGACAGGATGCAACAAAAGTGAAGACATTCATGACCATGGCAGGAGATTACAAAATTCACTCCTTACAAATTTGAGATTACAAAATGTACACGACCATGGATTTTGTATGTTCGTGAGTTTTATGAGCAATATAAACTAATGGTTAGTCTTATCAGCAAATTTCATATGACAAGTTTGACAACAAGGGGTCTTACAAGTTCACATACCATATATTCATATGTTCAGGTACTTTTCTGAAAATTTGTTGTCGTACTTCTCTGATTATCTGGTTAGTCTTGTTCTCATGCATGCATCCTTTTAATTTAACACCCTCTGGCTCTGGTAGTGTGTTATACCTCTGATCTAGAAAGTGTAACTAGAGCAGATTAATGGCAGAGTGGTACATAGTTGAAGGAGCTGCCACTTTCTTGATTCGTTTTTCTAGGCATATTATTGAAGCGAAATCAACGCAGAGCTTCGGGGGGGTCGGCGTGAAGAGAAAACTAGCTAACCCAAAACGGTACCCAGAAACGGCCTCATTCATCATCGCTTCACCCACGAGGGCACGACCGCACGAGGTAGCGTAATTGTATGGGAGTTGCGTATGCTGCAGTGCAAGGGCTATTGATGTAGTTTAAGATATTTTTTCGTCGTCTCCCATTTCATTTTATTGCAATTAATGGTGGTTACGTCTTATGAGTAGTCTAATATCTTGTGTTGCACCTCACACCGTCACACGCGCTCATCTTGTAACAATTCTTGTGTTGACTCTGATAAGTACGGGTCATAACTATTATCAGGTGATTCACAGGAAAGAACAGGCTGGGGTTGGATGAGGGGCTCATTGGGTCAGTGATCACACTGATCTCTCGCATTTCATTCTTCTCCAGTACTACATAAGTTGCTGTTTACTGCTACTCCCTCCTTTCCAAAATATTTGATACCGTTGACTTTTTAACATACGTTTGACCGCTCGTCTTATTTAAAAGAATTTATGAAATATGTAAAGCTATATATATGCATAAAAGTATATTCCACGATGAATCAAATGAAAGAAAAAATAATAATTATGTATTTTTTGAATAAGACGAGCGGTCAACGTGTATAAAAAAATCAACGGTGTCAAATATTCAGAGAAGGAGGGAGTAGTATTTATATTTCATTCTTACGTAGGTAACTTAGATTAAACAAAAAAGATTATCCCAATCCAGAGACACCAGTTTAACAAACGCTGACATAATGTCAATACAAAATTCGTTCTCACAACGAGAGAGAAAACAGTAAACACGGAGCATGAAGACAATCAACCAGCATACTCGAATAGTTCCAATCAATCGTGGTCTCCCGTCCTCCGGGGCCCAAGTCCAAACAGGAGGTGCAGTGTCCAGCAGTGGAGGCCCAGCTCCTCGAACGTGGTGGCCTCCCCGCGCCGAATCTCATCCGACGCCGCGCCCGCGAACGGCACCAGCCGAAACGCCCTCCTCCTCCTCCTGCCGCCCCCCACCGAGCTGTCGCAGTAGCGGAACAGCTCGGTCACCGGCCGTCCCGCACCGAATGCCTTCTCCGCCACCCGCCCATCCGGGAACACGACACGCACACTGCACGCGGCCTCGCCCTCCGCCAACGGCTCGTCCTCTTCCAACGCCACGTCTTCCTCCTCCTGGTCCTCCACCACTTGGGCGGCTGCTAAGGCGGGGTACTTGGCCTCATCCGCGGGGGAGGGGATCGTGTCAGTGTTCTCCCCCAACCCGGTCGTTGCCTCCACCGCGACGGGCACGGGCGCGGGGGTTGGTGGCGCGGTGGTGCCGAGCACGGCACTGAGATAATTACCGTCCAAGGGCCTCACCGCGCGGGCGCGCGGGCGGACGATGGGCGGTGGGAGAGGCGTGCGGACGACGGGCGCGGAGCTTGCATTGGGGTATGTGTGGTCGATGAGCCTCTCCGTGCGTGTCGGGATTGGCGGGCGAACGGCGGGGGACGCCTCTTCTTCGTCCAGCTCTGCGGCGGTGGCGGCGAAGTAGAGGCCGACGGCGTCTTCGATGCTGCCGTTGCAGGAGACCAGGTGGCTGGCAGCGGCGTCTCGGTTGTCGCATATTGTGACGTCCATGAACCGAGCGATGAGGCCGTCCATCTCCTCGCTTGCTGCTGCCGCCATCGATCGGTGATGGATGGATCGCTCGCTGGTTCAGTAGGTTCGCAGTCGCAGCGGGCGAATTAACAGTTGTCACTCAGCCACACGGGTGATGGTGTGATCGATGGATCGTGGAATTTGCGGGCAGAGTGGTCTTGCCTTTTATCACGCGTTGTAGTAGTTTTTCCATGATCTGATGATTCCGAGTCGGGTTCGAGGCAAAGTCTCCGACAGTGACCCGGTCTCGCTGGCGTCTCTGTTATTCCGATTCCGGATACAATTTACAATTCCGATTCCGAGTCAGATTCCGACTTGATATGGTTTTACAAGCTAGAATGCATGTATTCTTTCTTGGTGCCCCACTTTGATGTACGTACAAGCATTCTTCCATCTGATTTTCGTAATGTTTTTGTCTGTATTGACTTACTCCACCTTATTGAATCGTCCAACTTCTTAACCCTTCC
>CM002480.1:13003612-13052923 GCA_000325765.3 Leersia perrieri | reverse complement strand
GCTTTGTAAAATAGTACACATCATTGTTGTATAAAAGATTTTGACAAAACTACCTCCTAAAACATATTAAGGGATTTAATTACCTTTTCTATAATTGTTCTTGTTAAATCCATGTAAAATTCACAGCACCACCTATTGATATGATTCACATTTTCCTAGGACCAGTATGAAGTATGCTTTCATGTAAAAATGACCACACATATAATTTTGTTTTGAAACGTGAAGTGTACTTGTCTACCCTAAGTAGTGCTAACCTAACTTCCGAAATTGCCATTATTGACTTAGAGAACTTGTAACTTATAACTCCCACGCCATAGCTGGTTGTGTAATGACCTTTTCACCTGCAATCCACTTAGGATTTAAATTAACAATTGTGCGTTTGCCTTGTGTTGTTGATCATCTTGCATGAGCATATTCAATTGGTTCTTATTTGCATATTTGATTCTTCTCGCTAGATCCAGACGTACTGGAAGTTGACGAGCCATATCCTGAAGTCGAGAACGACCCCATGTAGCATCAAGGCGAGCACCTAAGCATATAGCACTTATGTTTTATTAAATCATTTTGTTTGTGAATCTATTCGTATATTATGCATGTGCTTAGGAATTGGAGTGTGACACAATATTATATGCATTAGCTTTTAGAAATGGATTGGAGGGTTGGGAAGTTAAATTTTTGCCGATGCTTAGCCATGCTTAGTTATACTTGAACTATACTATTGGACAGCATTACATAAAGTGGAATGGTTACAACTTTGTAAAATGGGTATAAAATTTGGACCACTTACACTAAATAGATGGTTAATAAATGGATGGTTAATAAAATATGATTGATTTGGAAGGGTGATAGGGCGATGATGGGACATTGACTTTCCCAGATGTATTAGCCCCGTCTGGGCCATTAAGGACCGAACATTTTGACGTCTATGCAGGCACCCTACGAACTTACCATATGTCGTATCATGGGACCGGCTTGTCTGAGTACTAATTCTACTGTGATCGTTTATACCACGTTGGAGAGTCGTGAGGGCAGGTAGCCCACCTTGGTCACACCACGCACGCACGTGACTGAGTCGTCGGGAACCATGATGTGGTATAAATGGTTGGGGTGGGGCTAGGAAAGGACATGTGATGAGCTCAGATCACTTGGCGGACTACGCCTGTGTGGTGTACAGCAATTTGATCCTTGTTCATCTCGTGTGGGTCCAGTTGTACACCCCTGATCAGAGTATAAATCTATTCGAATAGCCGTGTCCACAGTTACGGACGACGCTTGTTGTGCTAGTCAGTTATGTTAGCATCAAACATGGGTTAATTGGGTGGGTTTTATGTTAGAAAATGATCTTGGCAAGTTGTGCCAAGTGTGTGCATGGACCTTGGGTCCATCGATCTTGATGCGAGTGTCGTTTGGGCTCGCTCATGTTTTACTTTCAGTTCATTATATATGATGTCCTGATTTTAAACTTATGTTGTTTACACCATGCTTTTGATGCTTTCACTTATTCCTTGCTCAATAAAATTAGCTTTATGCAAACATGAACTTAGATGACCTAGGTTAAGGTATATTATGCATGATTCTATCCTTCCCCTTTTATGTTTATAATGTGGGTAAGTCTCGTGAGTACAATCTCGTACTTAACCCGGATGCCTGCAATTTCAGAAGAGGATGATAGCGTTGTGTGTTGCTTCTTGTGTGGTCACTACCCTCCCGAGGGCGGTGAGGGCAGTGAGTAGGTTTTTACGTTCCGCAGCTTAGTTCTACGCCTGGTTGGTTTGCCCAGTGGGTTGATGGCACCACCAGTTTTATTTTCTGCTAGTGTTGTATCTTCTGTGTTTCCGCTGCGTACTTTTATTGTATCGGGACCTCGGACCCATAATGTTGATGTAAATTAATGTCTTTTACCCTAGTTTGTGCAAGTGCTTTGTATTTTCGATTGCTTGCGATGAAAGTGCAAGGCTAGTCGCTTTCCTGGGGACTAGCTGAGCATGAGTAACGGGTTTTGAGTGCTTGGGATAGTTGGGGATCACGCCTTGAGTTCGAGTCACTGGGGTATGCTCTATTTTCTGGTCGCCGCCTTCGCGTGGTTGACGGGCATTTGATGGAGTTGACTGGTGAGCGATCTTACGGTTATCCCCTGCGTTCACTACTCGGCATTCCGGTTATTATAGCAGAAGGTATCAACCGTGATCATGGACACATTGAGAACAAGTGGCTATTTATGCGTGTATGGATCCCACTCCTCCAAGAAGTATGTGGTGGTCACGTTGGGC
This sequence comes from Leersia perrieri, assembly GCA_000325765.3. Lineage (NCBI taxonomy): Eukaryota > Viridiplantae > Streptophyta > Magnoliopsida > Poales > Poaceae > Leersia > Leersia perrieri. The sequence continues at coordinate 13,050,653 of CM002480.1, read as the reverse complement.
ACTGAATGGTATAATACTCGGGGTGTCACAGAGGTTGGTATCAGAGCAATGCCGACTGTAGGCTGGAGCTAAGTTGGCATTTTGAAAACTATTTGCAAAAACTTTTAACTTGAGTCATTTGCGAAAAACCATAGGATGTGTGGATCCTTTTTATTCCTCATCTCATTCTAGTTTCTTTCTCACTTATTCTAAGTTTTATGCTTACCTTAATCTGATTTGGTTGATAAAAGAAGTCCATTCCTTCCCTTGTTCAAATATTAGTTGGACAATACAACCCGCTAAGTTGAGAAAGGTGAAGTTTACTTTCAGTTGTTAAAGTCAAGCAAAATGTGAACAAAATTGTTTTGAAAAAGTGCCATTCTATTCCTTACGTTGTTCTAAGTCTTCCCAAAAATTTTGGAAGAATGCAAACATGTTTTAATTCTTCGAAGTACCATATTGCAAAATCTGGAATTCTGGACCAGCAGGTATTCAAGAATTTCTACAGGAAACGTTACTCACTATTTTAACTTGAAAATTTTCCTGGAGCTGGGTAACTACTCCAGGAACCAACACAAAAATTTTCAGAATTTTATCGCTTCTGTAGCCTCTCCTAAAAGTCTGGGAGTGGCTGCTGTTCGGCAAATATGGAAAATTTCAGAACCTTGGTTTTGCAAGTTTAAAACATACCAACTCAAAATTGATCAGTTAAACCGCAAAAGGGTACTCCCGACCGAGTGACGTTCGTTAAATTTCTGTAGTAACCAAGTTGAACTATTGGTTTATATGGTTTTTCCCGTTCCACGCGATCGATACGCTTTTGGCCCGCTGTGTTGGTTGCGATCGGAAAACTATGTTGGTTTATCTTGTCTTGTACGAGCTTTAGTGTAGGATGAGCTCGATTGGTTCTTGATGGTTTTCTTTTGGCTGCATCATATCATGCTAACATAACATGTTACCTTTGTATGTTATGGAATGTGCATTTGTACTGTGCAATCATATTAAGTTTGTAATATAGACATAGTTGAATTTTGCTCGGTACAGGCTAACTTTTGACCATTGTCATTCATTAGTTTTTCCATCACTAACCATCCTTAATCTTCTTGATCCATAGGATGTCTCGATCCCACACTCGCTCCCAAGATCCGGAGACTCCGGAGGGTTCTCATCGCAATCGAGAGGGATCGCCACCTCCACCTCCCACCATGGCTGAAGTTCTCATGGCGATTGAGCGCAACCGTGAGGCCCAGAATGCGGTCTTCCAACAGATTGCAGCCAGTACAGCCCCTACCGCCGCCCACATAGCTCAACCTGCGGGCGGATGTGGTCATCCAGCAGCCGGGGGACTTGCTGAATTTCAGCGCACTCAACCTCCAGCGTTCACTCGTTCCGACGATCCACTCGACGCCGATGATTGGCTCGCTGTCCTGATGCCGAGAAGACCAACCTAGCAGCCGAGCAACTCCAAGGTGCAGCCGGTGATTGGTGGGACAACTTCCTCGCCATGCAACCTGCCGGCCGTGCCGTTACTTGGACACAGTTCCGTGATGCCTTCGGCGCCGCCCATGTGCCGAAAGGTATCATGGACCTCAAGCAACGCGAGTTCCTGGCCCTTACTCAAGGCAATAAGTCCGTCATGGACTACCTCCGCGACTTCAACCATCTGGCCCACTATGCACCGGACGACGTCAACACTGACTCCCGCAAGTAGAACCGGTTCATGAATGGGTTATCAGCGGAGATGCAACTTGAACTTGCCGCACACTCTTTCCTTGACTTCCAGGACCTTGTCAATCGGTCTGTGGTCGTCGAAAGAAAAATGAAAAACCTTGAGAATGAACGCAAGAGCAAGAGGGCTGCGCAGTTCTCAGCCACGGGTGGTTCGCAGAAACTCCATGGTTGGCAACAACCCCCTCCGCGCTATCAAGCTCCGCCACCTCCTCGTCCGCAAGGGTTTGTGCCACGTCCTCCATAGCAACGCCCTGCACCTCTAGCGGGTGGAAATCAGCAAGGCTATCGCCCAGTCATTCGCGCCCCCATCAATTGCTTTAACTGCGGACAACCGGGGCACTTCCTCAATCAATGCCCGCAACATCGTCGTGCACCACCTCAGGAACCAAGACCTACAGCACAGCGTCCAAATCCACCACCCAAGTCAGCACGTCATGGTCAGCACACTCAAAGGAGGGGCAGAGTGAATCACGTCACCACCGAGGAGGCAGATCAGGCGACGGACGTTCTTGTCGGTACGCTACTTGTCCACTCACACCTAGCTAGTGTGTTGTTTGATTCCTGAGCTATGCATTCATTTGTCACTAAAGGTTTTGCATCAGATCACAAGCTTCCTATTAGTAGACTGCATCCACCTTTGCATGTCTCATCACCCGGTTCGGAAATGAGGGCTGAATTTATTTGTCGGGACACCAATATAGTCATACAAGGGGTAGAGTTCACTGCCGACCTTATTGTCCTCCACACCAAGGGGTTAGATGTTATCCTAGGCATGGATTGGCTACAAAAAAATCGAGAGGTTATTGATTGTGGCCGTCGTCGTATTACACTCACAGATAGTACCGGCGATCCTATCCATCTCTCCCTTGATGATCATCCACCACAACTCCATGCCCTTTTGGGTGCCGAAGCTGATGCTATTGCTGCTGTACCAGTAGTGTGTGAGTATCCCGATGTCTTCCCAGAGGAACTACCGGGAATGCCCCCTGATCGGGAAGTTGAGTTTGTCATCGACTTGCTGCCCGGAACGGCCCCGATTTCAAAAAGACCCTACCGTATGGCTTCAAATGAGTTAGAAGAATTGAAAAAGCAACTCACAGAGCTGCAAGCAAAAGGTTTCATTAGGCCGAGCTCCTCACCTTGGGGATGTCCAGCTCTCTTCGTAAAGAAGAAGGACCTTAGCTTGCGGATGTGCGTTGATTATTGTCCGTTGAATGAAGTCACGGTCAAGAATAAGTATCCATTGCCTCGGATTGATGATCTCTTTGACCAATTGACCGGAGCTCATGTGTTCTCCAAAATTGATCTGAGATTAGGTTATCATTAGATAAAAATCAGAACAGAGGATATTCCAAAAACAGCCTTCTCTACCCGATACGGTCTATATGAGTACACCGTCATGTCCTTTGGTTTGACCAATGCACCGGCGTACTTCATGAACCTCATGAATTCGGTTTTCATGGAGTATCTTGATCAGTTTGTGGTCATTTTTATTGATGACATCCTCATCTACTCCAAATCTGAAGAAGAACATGAGAAGCACCTCCATCTTGTATTGGGAAAATTGCGCGACCATCGTCTATATGCCAAGTTCAGCAAATGCGCATTTTGGTTGAAGGAAGTTGGCTTTCTAGGTCATGTGTTATCCGAAGGTGGAGTAGCCATTGATCCAAGTAATGTTCAGAAGGTGTTGGATTGGGATCAACCTAAAAATCCGTCCGATATCCGGAGTTTTCTCGGTCTAGCCGGCTACTACCGTCGGTTCATCGAGAATTTCTCCAAATTGCTAAGCCCATGACCCAATTGTTGAAGAAGAATGAGAAATTTGTGTGGTCAGCGGAATGCGAAGCAAGTTTTCAAACCTTGAAAGAGAAGCTAACCACAGCCCCTGTCCTTGTCCTACCTGATATCCACAAAAGTTTCAATATCTATTGCGATGCATCTCGTCAGGGACTTGGTTGTGTTCTCATGCAAGAAGGCCGAATGGTGGCTTATGCATCTCGTCAATTGAGACCTCATGAACTGAATTACCCTACCCACGACCTTGAACTGGCTGCTGTAATCCACGCTCTAAAAATTTAGCGACACTTTCTTATCGGTAATCAATGCAAAATCTACACCGACCACAAAAGCCTCAAATATATCTTCTCTCAATCAGATCTGAACCTAAGGCAAATAAGGTGGTTAGAACTCATCAAAGACTACGACATGGGTCTACATTATCACCCGGGGAAGGCCAATGTTGTTGCCAATGCATTGAGCCGCAAACCGCAATGCAATTGCTTGTCGGTAAAACCCCAATCGGAGACCTTGTGCTCGGAAATTCAGAAGCTCGGTTTGGAGATGGTACCACATGGTTTTCTTGCTGCACTAGAAGTCAAACCTACCCTATATGACCAAATCAAAGAGACCCAAAGGAATGACAAAGGAATGGCACATATTCGTGCCAAAATCTCGCAAGGAGCCACCAAATGTTTTTCCGAAGACTCGAATGGTGTGGTATGGTTTGGAAAGAGGTTAGTAGTACGAAGGAATAACAAATTGCGGCAAATTATTCTTAGTGAAGCCCATATCACTCCTTTCTCAATCCATCCGGGTAGTACCAAAATGTACCAGGACCTAAAGCAAAAACTATGGTGGACCCGTATGAAACGAGAAGTTGCACAATACGTCGCCGAGTGCGACACATGTAGAAGGGTGAAAGCTGAACACTTACGACCAGCAGGCACTCTTCAACCACTCCCTATTCCCATATGGAAGTGGGAAGAAATCGGAATGGATTTTATCACCGGTTTACCCACATCGCAGAAAGGAAATGACTCTATTTGGGTGATCGTCGATCGCCTTACAAAATCAGCTCACTTCCTACCGGTTAAGGCCACTGACCAAGTCAGCAAGTTAGCAGAGCTTTACCCTTCTCGCATTGTTTGTCTTTATGGAGTTCCAACCAGAATTGTATCAGACCATGGACCACAATTCACCTCACACTTTTGGAAATGCCTTCACAAAGCAATGGGAACAAAACTCTCATTTAGCACTGCATATCACCCACAAACCGGAGGCCAAACCGAGAGAGTAAATCAAATTTTGGAGGATATGTTGAGGGCTTGTGTCCACAATTATGGAGTAAAGTGGGAAAATGCCTTCCGTACACTGAGTTCTCTTATAACAATAGCTACCAATCTAGTCTCCAAATGTCCCCTTTCGAAGCCTTGTATGGAAGAAGGTGCAGAACACCTCTCAACTGGTCTGAGTCCGGAGAGAGACTGTTCTTTGGTCCGGACTTAGTCATGGAAGCCGAGGAACAAGTACGGCTAAACTGCTCAGTCTAGACAAAAGAGCTATGCGGACCGTCGTCGACGTGAGCTAATCTTCAATGTTGGCGACCATGTATATCTCAAGGTCACACCATTTAAGACTACCCACCGGTTCGGTGTTAAAGGGAAATTAACGCCTCGCTATATCGGACCTTTCCCAATTCTGGCAAAGCACGGAGCCGTTGCTTATAAACTTGACCTCCCACCATCACTTTCAGCATTCCACAATGTGTTCCGTGTGTCACAATAGAAGCAATGCCTCCGGATTTCGACCGAAGAAATCAATTTGGAAAATCTTGATCTGCAACCCGATCTTTCCTATTGCGAGTATCCGATTCGCATCCTTGACCAGATGGAGTGTGTCACTCGCAATCGTTCTATCAAACTCCTCAAGGTTCAGTGGAATAACCATACCGAGGATGAAGCCACATGGGAACGTGAGGATCATCTCCGAAGTACCTATCCTTCCTTTTTTCCCCGATACAGCGCAATCTCGAGGACGAGATTGTTCTTAGGGGGGGAGGGCTGTCACAGCCCTAAGTCTAATCCCAGGTATTTAGGAGTGTTTGTCTCAGCTAGTAGGGTTTCATATTTTGAATTATTCTTATGTAAGTTGTGTGGTTAGTTTGTGACCTAACTAAACCCTAATTGCTAAAATGAATATAACCTCAAGTAGTATAACAAATCTAACAGAAGCATACCTAGGTACTAATTTATTCAAATAGTAGTTTATTTATCATCATCAAATATGAATTTTCTGGAATTTTTGTCCATAGTTTAGGCCTCCTAAAAATTCCATATATCTTTCAGCCTACCTGATTTCATCGTTCCGTCAAATTCAAAATACTTTGAATCTTTGGTTGAAACTTTCAAAAATGGAACATAGATGCAAAATCTACCCTGACATCAAATTTCAGAATTTTTGGACAGCATTTGCTTGGTCATTCTGGAAATGCAAGAGAGGGAGAGGAAATAATTAAAAAATTTACAAAAATCATTTATCACCTCAAACTTGCCAAAATAGAAAAATATCTTAACCCAGACCCTACTGATCAGTGTCACAAGCCTAGAACCCCCTACTGATCAGTGTCACAAGCCTTGGTCACACCACGCACGCACGTGACTGAGTCGTCGGGAACCCCGATGTGGTATAAACGGTTGGGGTGGGGCTATGAAAAGACATGTGATGAGCTCAGATCACTTGGCGGACTACGCCTGTGTGGTGTATAGCAATTTGATCCTTGTTCATCTCGTGTGGGCCCAGTTGTACACCTCTGATTAGAGTATAAATCTATTCGAATAGCCGTGTCCACGGTTACGGACGACGCTTGTTGTGCTAGTCAGTTATGTTAGCATCAAACATGGGTTAATTGGGTGGGTTTATGTTAGAAAATAATCTTGGCAAGTTGTGCCAAGTGTGTGCATGGACCTTGGGTCCATCGATCTTGATGCGAGTGTCGTTTGGGCTCGCTCATGTTTTACTTTCAGTTCATTATATATGTTGTCCTGATTTTAAACTTATGTTGTATACACCATGCTTTAGATGCTTTCACTTATTACTTGCTCAATAAAATTAGCTTTATGCAAACATGAACTTATATGACCTAGGTTAAGGTATATTATGCATGATTCTATCCTTCCCCTTTTATCTTTATAATGTGGGTGAGTCTCACGAGTATAATCTTGTACTTAACCCGGATGCCTGCAATTTCAAGAGAGGATGACAGCGTTGTGTGTTGCTTCCTGTGTGGTCACTACCCTCCCGAGGGCGGAGAGGGCAGTGAGTAGGTTTTTACGTTCCACAGCTTAGTTCTACGTCTGGTTGGTTTGCCCAGTGGGTTGATGGCACCACCAGTTTTATTTTCTGCTAGTGTTGTATCTTGTGTGTTTTCGCTGCGTACTTTTATTGTATCGGGACCTCGAACCCATAATGTTGATGTAAATTAATGTCTTTTACCCTAGTTTGTGCAAGTGCTTTGTATTTCCGATTGCTTGCGATGAAAGTGCAAGGCTAGTCGCTTTCCTGGGGACTAGCTGAGCATGAGTAACGGGTTTTGAGCGTTTGGGATAGTTGGGGATCACGCTTTGAGTTCGAGTCACTGGGGTATGCTCTATTTTCTGGTCGCCGCCTTCGCGTGGTTGACGGGCATATGACGGAGTTGACTGGCAAGCGATCTTACGGTTATCCCCTGCGTTCACTACTCGGCATTCCGGTTATTATAGCAGAAGGTGTCAACCGTGATCTTGGACATATTGAGGACGAGTGGCTATTTATGCGTGTATGGATCCCACTCCTCCAAGAAGTATGTGGTGGTCGCGTTGGGCACTGAATGGTATAATACTCGGGGTGTCCACAGGTTCGATAGGGATCAAGAGCAAGGCATACTTATAGTCACATTTATTACTAGGCCAAAGATCTAGACTAAAGCAGATAGCAAATCATACTTAAATCAAGATGCATAGTTGTGACATCCCGGCTCAGGGTTTACTAGGATTAATAGAATACTCATATTAACAAGTTGCAACTTCTTTTCCAGAAGCCTCTAAAGAACTCTGAGGTTAAGCGTGCTTTGCCTGGAGCAATTTATTGATGGGAGAAATTCTTCCAGGGTGTGCACGAGTGAGGACAAAGTGTGCAGAAAAGAATTGTGCTGGTCTGTGAGGGCAGTCTATGATCTATAAACGCTACCAGATGTAAGTGGGCCCGACTGAGGTTAAGCGTGCTTGGCCTAGAGCAATTTATGGGTGGGTGACCGATCGGAAAATTCTTCCAAGGTGTGCACGAGTGAGGACAAAGTGTGCATAAAAGACTTGTGTTGGTCTATGATCTATAAAAGCAGCCAGAGGTAAGTGGGCCCGACTTAGCAGAGGCGGGACGTTACAAAATGGTATCATAGCCGTCCAAACTCCGCCCGCGTGGCTGTCCACGTTGCTGCCACATCGGCACCACGTGTGCGCCACATGGTGCACCTCTCCTCGGTCCCATGACGGTTGGTGGGTATTACCGACCTTTCCAACCATCACAACCGTCGTTGGGAGGCTATAAAAGGAGCTCTCATCCTCACTTCACTCACACTCATCAAGCAAGAGCTCTTTCATTATTCTCTCAAGTTAGATTAGTAGTCTTAAGCAAGTGGAATAGGCATAGAGTAGAAATCAGAGTCCGGAAGCATTTGGAAGTGCTCGGGTATGGCTCTAGTAGCTTTCCTTTCCTCTTTTGTAAGCTTTGTACTTTATTCAGAATAATCTTCTTTATACATTTATGGTATCACAAAACATGGATAATAAACTTCTTCAGATCCTCTTTGTCCCCTATGAGTCAAATTTCCTTTGATAATAATATTATTACTAAAGCACCAACTATAAGAAAACTTTTATCTTGAAAGGTAGCTTGCCAAAATTAATTGTTGAGCCTTTAAAGTCATACAAAAAGATTTTACATATAACTTAGTTTTCTATTAAACAACCAAATAAGACTCATCCTCAAACAAAACCACACAAACATTTATGTTGAAGTTCTAGTCACGTGTTCTAATTTTGCCCATAGTAATTTACTTGTAATTCACAGAGTTGAACAATTTGAAATTTATCTTTGTGTCCCAAATATTATTTTGTATACAAATTAGAGTTAAAGGCTACACCCACAGTTGAAATTTATCTTTGTGGTTGCTCCCCAACTAGCCAAGGAATTGAGGAACTCCATCACCTAAGTAACAAATAATATTTAGAACACATGTAACATGCAACCTGCAAAAGATAGAAATGAGAATGAAGATAATTGTCTCATATGAGTCTTTGAGTGTATACATTGCTGCAGTCACCTTAATCTTCTCAAGGTCCTTGGAGACAAGAATCCCGAATCTTGTTTGGCGTTGACGAAGCACCTACCAAAGCAATACCAAATAGATAATATTTTTGAAAAGAGGAAAATGAATAATGTTAAAATGTGACCACAATAGAAGTTTTATTTGTGAGTATTATTACCTTGAAGGCATTCTCATCGGTCATGTCATCTCCGATAAAAATCGGAAGCACGTCTTCAAAGTTAAGTCCAAGGCGGTCGAGTAGATACTCCACCGCATTTCCCTTGTTCCATGAGTCCTTTGAGTATATATCGTGAACCTTACAAATGTACAATATAGATTAGTATACAAGCAATAAAGCATTTTAAGAGTTTTGTTTTCGAAAACATACCATTTGTCCCTTACTCATTCTGAGATCTTCAAAATTTTGCACAACCTCATGGACAGTTTTCTCAGTGAGGTCCCAGAGCTACAAATAACCAGAAAGAAATTGTTATAGGAACTATAAATTTCAATTCTTTTAAGATTGGAAAACACTGAAAATAATAGCATTAGGGCTCAAAGTCACCTTCTCGTCAACATTTCTGTAGTGGATAGAAAGGCATAATTTGTTCTCTACTCTAGCACCATCTATAGCTTTAGTGGCCTCTACTAGAGACCTAAAAGCCTACTATGCAAACGGTTGCTTTGAAATTTCATATATAACATTTGGAATGAGTAGAACAATTTGTAATTTGAAAAAATAAAAAACATGAGTTATACCTCATTAATAGAAGGAGAGGTAATGGTAGGATGGAACGGAGTCTGTTCTTTAGTCTACAGGAGTCAACAATACATTAAGAATCATAAAAAGGAGTGTATTAAGAAAGTTTAGGATGGTGCAGGGATGCTAGAACTATTTGACTTACTATCTCACTATTGCTTGCAGACTGTGTAGTTGCTACTAGAATATCTGCCTCGTGACTTCCTGCATAGTTAAGCTCCGGTAGTTGAAACAAAGTTAAAGACCTGTAGTAATTACCAAGCAGTTAGTTTCTTACTGTCAAAATATTACAAACACAAATTTCACTATTTCACCATTTGAATAATAGTAAATTGATTATAAAATTGCAAAGCTCTCAATGTACGCTAATGGAAACAAAATTACCATAGAAGCTATCAAACTACTCAACATGCATACTGATATATATACTACACATCTGGGCTGAAAATCAGTTTTAACAAGAGTAATTGTATTGTGTAAGGATGGTTATTGAAAAACATGACATTTATAGTATATTCTACCAGTGGACTTGAGTATAGTAATTGATATGCAAAAGAGATTTAAAATCAGGAATGGAAATCAACTGAAAGTAAACCCAAACAAAGCTTTATTTGTTGGCAAAGAAAAATGCTTTTCACCAGTAACATATTAACCTTGCTCAACTAGTGTTAGTAATATACTTTTAATTTATACATATCAGGAAAAGGTTAGATTGTTTTAGGACATGACTTTTTTGGCAAGAATTAAAGGCTTTAGAAAATATCATTTGGGTATTTGGCCTGTGATTTGCAGGCCATAGGACTAGGTAGGTTTAGAGGCCACAGGACTTGTGTGGAAGTGGGTTTGGAGACTGGAAATTGAAGATGTTTTAGGGAAAAACCTATTGAAGACCTGATATCTTCGAAAGAAAAATATTAGTACAAAAAGCTTAAAGTTAAAGACAGACAGTTCTGGTCACGGTTGATGAATATTGGGAACGACAAAAATGCTCTCTTCTAGGAAGATACTTGACTAGGGGATAAGCCTACCCATCTATGTACATAACCTGTACTTAAGAGACAACTATGCCCAACGTTAAAACTGCAGTGTGGAATAGTGCTAGGTTAGGAAGATTTCTCATGGAAGGGAGGTAATTTACATGGTGCAATCTGAAGAGACAATGCCAAGATATTGTCTATTCAAAAGATAAACTGGTTTGGAAACTTAAAGAAGTCAGAAACTTGATAATTCACTTAATTATTTCTCTAAAAATTCTCAAATTCCAGAGTTGCTCCTATTCTCTTCAGAAACTGTGGAAAAACATGTTCCCTATAAATCCAAATCTAAGTTCTTTTTTTACCTGTTTTGTTCTTAAAAAACAGCACTTTGACGCAGGATAATCCTAAAAAGTGAGAGTGGAAACTGTTGAACATTTTTTTCATTATAGACTGCTTGGCATTGGAATGTAATATAGGTACTTGCAAGTTTGTTGCAATATGGGTACTTGCAACTGTGGAAACTTTGACGCAGGATAATCCTATATTACCATTGGAATGTAATATGGGTACTTGCAAGTCTGTTGTGCATGTGCTTGACATTTGATTAGGAAAATTCTGCCGGAATATGCAACAACTAATGGTGATTGGATTGGTTGTTGTTTTCTGGACTTACGAAATTCATAAATGCAGCATGTTTCAAACATAAGCTGCCAACAACTACTGCAACGATTCACTCTATTTGGCACTGGATCTCATTTTGGTCTTCTAAACTGAGGAGACCAGAGGAAAGGGCAAATCAATAGCAGTGGTGGTCACTGTTGATGTGTGCATTGTGGTGGGCTTATGTTCTGGTTGTGATGTACATATATTTTTCCTCTAGTTGGAACTAGTCCATTCAGCAAAGGACTAAGATTAATCTATTGTCTTGTTTGTCTTGTACACAACAGAAACTTAGAGGTCAGGCTAATAATCAGTTTGTTTTGTTTCTGCATATGACTGGACATGAATTTGTTTGATAGTTTGAAATTCCAATATAGTTTTTTTCCCATTTTTGAGTTGGGTGTGAATTTGTTTGACTAATTTTGTACATTTATTTTCCTGCTCAATAGTCCAAAATTTTAAACATTTATTTTCCTGCTCAACAGTACAATAATGTGTTTGTGTGTGTTTTTTTTGGGGGGGGGGGAGGAGAGGGTGGGGGACATTAATCTTTAGTGGTTTTATCACGACAAGTCCAATGGCACAGTAGATTTGAGAACGATTAATGCTTTAACAAATTCATTTGTTGCTAATAGATTGAAAGAGTTGTTCCTGCTGGGAGTAAACTTACATGGACAAGCAAACAAATGAGTCCAATTAGAGTTGTTCTGTACAGATTATTCACTTGTAAGTCTACCAATGAGTTATGATAAAAATGGGAAACTGACCTATAAGTGATTGTTCAGAAGTACAGAAGGTTGGAGACTTGGAGAGTGGACACACATCTATGAAGGGGGAGAGATCTTAATAAATATCACTTGCTATGGTTTCTAGTGTCACTGTGTTATGTATTATGCTATGGGTTTAACAAGCTCCTAAGAAGCATTCACAACAAATGGATACTGTTAGAGGTATAGATTCTACTGGTTTATATAACAAGAACAACTTGCTAAAATGGGATACAGTACTCAGTAGACCAAAAAAATTTGGAGACTGTGCTTCTGGAAAAATAAAGATTTATTTTTACATGTTGGCATACCTTACTGAACTATACTCCTTACCAGGAATGCTAATTGTTTAGGGCCCATTGTAAACAGATGTTGACCAAGCCTTGATGGTAATTTTCCTACAAAAAACACATTTCTTTGGATTGAAACCCATAGAGTGTAAGAGGCAACACAATCAACAAAGAAAGCTCCAAAATTTTCTCAAGGATGACTGGAGGAGGCCCTTGATATGGAAGGATTCATATGAGAGTTAAGGCTGAGGTTTTTTATATTGGTGAAATTGACCAAGGGGAGTACTATTATGATAAGATGCTTTTAACTTTTAAGACAAAAACATGATGGGTACAAATGGAATTTTATTGTGGTCTATGTGGGGCTGCATATCATAGGATAAAGAAAAGACCCTAGTTGGGCTTGTGCATGCCAGATTCAATGCTATTGTTCAGAATGTCAACCTCATGGAATTGGATTTTCCTTGTAGAAAATATACTGGTCTTAATCTCATGGAATTGGATTTCTTTGTGTTGTGAAATGAAATCGTAGAGAGACAAATTGACACAAAGTGTAGAGTGATGTCCTTAGTCATTTCTCATTGATCTTTATACCCTTTTATAGGAGATTACATGTAACATCAATATAAAGTTAAATGCTAAATAAAATGGCAGCATAGTGGTCAACAACTTTGGGTGTTATAAACCATATAAATAGCCTCTATTGTTGTATTTTATTTGCCTCTATTGATACACATGAATGTGGGCTATTACAAAATGATTATGACACCACATTTGATGAGATCAAATAATCCATTGTAATACTTTGTTTGTAAAACTTGAAAAAAAAATTGTTAGTCAGTCTAGAATGGGAAGCTATATGTCCTTCAATGTTTGTCAGGTCTCTAAACAGAGCTTATCTAACCATGCATGCACCATTTCTCATGCATACTTGTTGGTGGTTGTTCCAAATATTTTTTTAATTTTGAATTATCTTGGAATACTCACACTGGCTCTATGTCTAATATAAATACCTATCGCTTTAGAACAAAACTTCTGATAGAGACTTTTATAGGTTGAAATATAATGGAGGATCAATATAAACAACTTAAATCTCACTTAATATTACAAATTGATTACATAGATAGAGTTAGATTAAAGGCTTAGATGTGAACATGAGGCAACTGAAATTACAGCTCCAGAAAATGTAATAGATATTGGGCTATTAGCAAGAAAAATCTTGAGGGAAATTGATGCTAATAAATGTGAATTCAGACGCCACAAATTCATTATGGCATCCATTTTACAAATGGAGAAATAATTTCACAAGCATCAAGAAACTTAAATAAGGTAAGGGTGGCAGTTTTAATACCTTCTCACGGGACCTCCCACTAACAATAGAAGTAGGAAAAAGCCGTGCAATGTTTTTGACGGCTTCACGAATCTGATGTTGAGATGTTGGATAACTAGTAAGTTTTAGTGAGGGTACAAAAGAAAAAATTTAATATGGTGCATGTATTGACTTACTTCGGGGCGCATGAATGCTCTCTCAGGATCGTCTACGATGGGAGAAAGGGTGCCATCGTAGTCTAAAAATAGTGCAACCTTCTTTCCTTGCGCACTAGTTGTGATTTGCTCAAAAGATGCCAAAGCTGAAGGGCACTCAACCTGCAATACAAAAAAAAATGATAAATATTGAATTTCAATTAATGTGGGTGTATCAATTGAAAATGCAAAGACGTCAAATAATGATGGTCATATTACCTGGTCAATATTTTCTATATTGGTTGTGCTCTTACTGGAAGATTTTGGGTTTTTCTTTAACCATTTTTTCCAACAGAAATAAAGTGCTATAAGCGATACTATGATCACTATTACACAAGCAATTGATATGACAACCCAAAAAGCTTTCTTATGATGGCCTCTCGAGTTTCCTACATAGTTGACATGCATCGATCAGTTATCGTCAGTTATACTCTGTTTCTTTCAAATTGAATGGAATATAAACTACATGTCTAAAAGTGTGAACAAAAGTTATGATCATATACTAATAGTACCTCACCTAATGTATGTATAAAATTTAATTATTTGCAAATCATGACAAACTCAATGCTATAGGAAACTGAGAACAAAGCCTGCACATAACAGTCTCTTATTTATTTGGTCATGCCAAAGGAATGAGTTAAATAATCTAAATATTCAGATTAAAACTGTAGTCTACATCCTACTATAAAAAAAGCTAAATATAATTATTCATTTTGTATCTTACCTTTAGTCTTGCGACTAGTCTGGTATGTTGATAGGTCCAACAATGGAGGGCGAGTGAAGAAATGATATAGCTCATAGCGAAAACTGCACCACGTTGTTGATTTTCTACCACCTATCGACCCGGTCAAACTTGGTGCTGAGGCTAGATCCGCAAGACAACTCTGGCATTCTAAACGGCTCAACTCAGGTGAGCATTGGACCAGGCCATATAGAGTGCAATTGAAACTATCTCCTATCAGCTTCTCCCGGCCTGTGGCAAATTTTATAGATAACTTCGCTACTTTCCTTGCCATAGCACTGATAAGTGACACAGCGGCCTTGTTCAGTAACTGGTTATGAGTGACATGAGATTGGTTGCCAAGTATTGCTAACATGTCCATGTCATATTGAATTGAAGATTTTCATTAGAAACTCTAAGGCTGCAAAAGTCATAATAAACGCTAGCCTCAACCCTTAAATCACGTACCACCTGCACATCCCGTACTGCCTCAGAAACACATCTCTTGCAGGTAGTAGTATTAGTGTCGCCTCGACACTGTGCAATAGCATACATTTTCTTTTTCCTTGAGTTAGCCATAACCCGAGCAAACAAAATAGAGGAAGAGGAAACCTTGCGTGGCAGTGTATTTAGAAAGAAATCCAAGTTTCTTCTGTATATGGTTTTGGATGCATAATTCTTGCCTTCACACTGAAAAGACCAAAGATCAGTAGATAATCCTGAAGTAAACCCTACTAACAGTGCAAATCCAATGATGCTTAATGCATTCACCATCATTCCCCGTAGATCTGAAATAAGAAGTTAAACAAAGTTAGTTAAAATTAAAATAACGGCATATATTTTTCTTTACAAATGACATGATCCAAGAGGGATAAAAGATATGCGATAAACTCTCTCTAAATTTTGAAATGTTTCATTTTATTTTTAGATTTTATAGTTGTGAATCATTAGAGGGGGTACAGATGATGTTTAACCATTTGGGGCATAGAACGAGCATGGTTTATTTCATACTTACGGTGGTGAGGATGGAAATTGCCAAATTATAAAAAGTAAGTATAAAAATGCAATATAGGAGTTTCTTATATATAACGTTGTTTATTCCATACTTGCTAGCATTTGCAAAATACTCTCTTCATTTTTTTTCCTTCTTTACCTTTTTTTTTCTGCTCAATGGTGGTCATTCTCATGTTTTAAGTCAAACCCAAGATGATCATCAATTAGGTACTTTTTCAGGCAAGTAAATTATTAGAAATTATATGTATTAAATACATGAAGGAAAAAAATATATAATGTTAATGCAAGCAATAATACATATAAATGACTCAGTACTCACTACACACCTGATTTGTGCTAAGATGCAACAAGGTGTGAGGCAATCACTTGAAGTTTAATACACCAACTGCAAATAAAGTTGTCCTGTTATAAGACAAAAATCTCATTGAGTACAATGAAAAGAAGATGTTTGAGGTTAAACTTAAGGAGATAGTTAACACTGACAACAATGATCAATGAAGAGGCTGAAATATCTGACGTCACGGAAGCTGTCAAGCAAGAGGTGAAAGATGCTAAATTTCCTGCTATAGAGGTTGTTTGCATGCTATGGGATGTACTGATGGAGGCTGTTCAGTGGTCTGGGAAGAACCAGCAACAAAATTCTAATTCGGCACTTGGGCAGGTAAATCTTTTTATTTCGGCCTGTGGTGGAGTCGCCGCTCCGGCCGGCCAGCTCCTGGCCTGCAGCCCTCGCGCCGGAGGCAATAATGAGCTGATCGATCTGCACGGTACCCGGCCGCAATGCGAGAGAGGAAAGTGTGTTAGATGGAGATCGAATCAGCCGGCGCTGGCGTTGGATATATACAGCTCTCACCTGCAGATCCGGCCGGCCTGCGGTGCGCGACGGCGGAGCGGAGGTGACGACGAGTCCTTTGACTTTGAGAGGAAGAGGGCTGGAAGGAAAGAGCTAGAGAACGCACTCCTGACAAGAATGGCGAGTGACCACTGACCAACAGCTAGAGCACACACACCTGACAAGGAAGAAACCTGTGTTGTGTGTGTTTGTATACTAACATGCCTAGGTTAGACCAAAGCATTTCCAAGAACGGAATCCGGACCAACAAGATGAAAAGCATCTAAGTTGACTCATCAAACACATCGTGTAGCAATATAATGCACCAGCAAGCTATACTTCGTCACTAGTTCACTTATCTGTTTTATAGGCTGACAAATTAACTTAACTAGTCTAATTAATTTGTGTATTCTTGTACTCCTAGTCTAATTAATTAGAATGTTTTTTTATTTTCTGCTAGGTGAATATTTTTGAAAATGAAAAAGAAAAGAAAAAAGGACCCAGGCCATAACATGAACGAAAATGCTAGCTAGCTTGCACATGGAGACGTACTGCAACCCGGCCAAAACTTGCATGAAAATGCCATCGCATGCGTACGCAACTTTGCTCACGCAGGCGGGCTGCAGGTGCCTCTGCTAGTTGCCATGGTGCGTGCGTGCATGTGCACTCACTTCATCCTGCATCATATATCAAGAGTCAAATCATATATCAATGGTCAAAATTGGTTGATATTTGAGTGCTACGAATATACATAATTTTCGTGGTTGGTTAGCAACACATTTGTCTCGTGACAAAAATTAAACCATGGTTAGTTAGGCCAAAGATGTGATATGGGCCAGCCCGAAAACATGTCAGTCACATATATATACCCATCTTCTTAACTCCAACCTTGGTTATATATATGAGAATGGGCCCAGGTTATACGATGCTTTTATGTTCAATAGCAGCTGTCTTTGTTAAAGCACCGTATAACCTGTCTGGGCCATTCTCGGTAATGTTAATACTACTTGGGAGTAGTATGGAAAAAGTACACCTGAGGTCCATCATCTTGTTACAAATTACAAAACCGTTCTCAAACCATAAAACCAGATACGCATCTTCCAACTTACGCAAATTAGCTTCCTCGGCGGTATTGTTCCCAATTTTGGCTGACGGGGCGCACATATATAGGTAGACAGCTAGACTGCATTTTGATTAATTTTAGGATCTGAAGATTAGTTTCTGATATTTCGATTGATTATTTAGATATAACCGGTCATCAGTTAATTTGTTTGGTGAGTGATGACTGGTTATGACTGACCCACAATTCTTCTTTTACTGCCAATTCTGAAGCGCGTCTGGTTTGAATCCAGCGCGATTCTGTAGACATCAATACGATTCAGAAGCACCTCTGCTTCGAAGCCCATCTATGGACTTTTTGTCCCTTTGTGCTGCAGGCTGCAGCACATCTCAACTTTTCTTTTGCGGAGGTAATAGGACTGGCAAGGGTTGTAAATGTTTGTCTGTTGGCTCGTCTAGCATACTAGGGGAGGAATGTTGCAGCCCATGCCCATCCAATTTACGTCCCTCTATGCTCGAGTTTCATTGTCATCCATCAACTTCAATATCAGAAATGTTGCATTTCTTAACTCTTAAACCAATGTAAATATAGTTTCAATATAGTATTAATGGTGGTTTCCGATGATGTGCAAAAGAAAATAAAGAACAAAAAAAAGGGTGAGGCCCATAAGTAAGTCTGTCTCTGCTTTCTTTCACCCCTTCTCTCGATCTCACTCTCCAGATGTCCTGAAGGAGATAAATTTGCCGGTGACAGGAAGCCAGACAGCATCCTCCTTGCCTTGGATTGCCGAAGGTGTTGCTACCACCACATCACTGGTTGGAGTCGTCGCCACCATTAGTTGAGCAGTGAAAGAGGATAGTATCTTCTCGCCGGCCTCCACAAGACACAGATCGAGAAGTAGTTGTTGTATGGGAGCAT
This sequence comes from Leersia perrieri, assembly GCA_000325765.3. Classification (NCBI taxonomy): domain Eukaryota; kingdom Viridiplantae; phylum Streptophyta; class Magnoliopsida; order Poales; family Poaceae; genus Leersia; species Leersia perrieri. The sequence continues at coordinate 13,032,297 of CM002480.1, read as the reverse complement.
TGTCTTGCCCAATGTAAATAGAGCCAGAGCGTGCCGCCGGAGCCACCCTCACACGTCTTCTCACCAAGTATGGTGAAGGGTCTCGGGGCGCCCGCTCTGGGGCGCACTCGCAGCCAGGGGGTCTGGAGGGGGCCAAGCCTCCCCCAACATGTGCATAACCACCCCTTCCCACTAATCTCTCTTTCATGGCTAACTGCATTAGAAATTATCGTACTTATAAGCATTTTCATGTTGTATTGATTAATCCTTGATAGTAGCACAAATATTTGTGGTGTACTCATACCGGCCATCTTTTTTTGTTTTTTATACACTTTATTAGTATCTAATGATCAATCATTTACATAACCAAGTGGCTAACATTTCAATTCAATTTTTTAAAAATATTAGTCAATATTCTTGTCAAAAAAATATTAGTTAATACTACTTACAACTTGCTCATTTTACCAAGATCTGTTTTTTATTGGATTGTTTGCCTATTTATCTAATTTTACCTCTATAGCTAATATTTTTAATAAAAATATAGCTACCTCTGACTGGATGTGACACAAATCCGCCACATCCAGTCAAAGGTAGCTATATTTTGGCATTGGGATAGTAGATGTTTTGTTTACTATTAATGATAATGCTAAATTCAAATGAATAAATACCAACGTATCTTCATGTAATATATATATATATACACCCTTCACATACAATTCCTGGCTTCGTCCCTGCACCCCGCTATCACCACCTATATACCGCTACTATGCTACCATCTATATGGTGTAGTGTGAAATAACTCCCAGATTAACATGAGTAGATAGGAACCGATAAATAGTTAGTCGTTACTTCATCTATTATATATTGCAATGTGTTTTAGATTTTAAATAGATTTATTTATGGTTTAATATATGTGCCTTGTATATGTGTCTAGATTTATATGGATGTTAGTGAACTTAGATGAGAGATGAAAAGGCTAAAACCTCTTAATGGAGGGAGTATTTTACTTCACGGCAAAACCATTTTTGTGTTGGAACACCAAACATCGATCACGCTTTGTATGAGACTACAATGTATTAGCTAGCCAAGAAATATTATGATTTGAACATTAGTAGTAGATCTATCACCGCTTGAAGAAGAATATAAGAAACTATTGAGTGATTGAGCTGGTAATTAATTAATACTCCCTCCCTCCGTAAGTATTTGACACCATTAACTTTTTGACACACATTTGACCGTTCGTCTTATTAAAAAAATTTATAAAATATGTAAAGTCATATATATGCATAAAAGTATATTGAAGAATAAATCAAATGATAGAAAAAGTTATTAATTACGTTTTTCTAATAAGACAAGTGGTCAAACATGTATAAAAAGTTAACGGCGTCAAATATTTAAGTACATCATTATTATTCATTATTATTCGTTTATACATGGCTAGCAAGCTCTAGCTATACCACGTGGGTAACCGGAAGGGTCTGGTAGTCGTGGCGCCTGGAGACACGCACGCCGGCGTGGGTCATCATGGCCCAGATGTGGGTGATGAACTCGCCGCCTTTGGCCAGCGCCAGCGCGTGCCCTTCCGGCCCCGACGACGGCCGCGGCGCGACGGTCACGAGCAGCTCCGCCCAGAACTCGAGCAGCATCGTCCACACCTTCTCGAAGTCGGTGGTGGAGTGGGATGCCATCTCCTCGAGCTGCTTCCCGAGCTTAACGCCCCTGGCCATCACCGACGCCGTCTTTGCCTTCGTCGTCGTCGTCTCCTCGTCGTCGTGCCAGGCATCGTCGAACTGCATCAGCTTCCCCCGGCGGTTCACGGTGGTGCAGCAGCTGCGGAAGAAGCCGCCGAGCTCGTCCTTGACGCGCCCGTACGCCTCCTCCGTCCACTCCTGGTCGTCCGGCAGGAGCCCCGGCTCGTAGGACACGAGGTAGGCGCAGTACCTCGACAGCGTCACCGCCGCCTTCCCCTTCGCCGGCAGCGGCCTGCCGCCGGTCTCGAGCAGCGCCGTCGCGAGGTGCCACACCAGGATCACCGTGGCGGCGCCGCCGCTGCTGTCGCACGCCCACACGGGCGCGCGGAGGCCGTGCCTGCGCAGCGCGGCCACGCACCTGCTGAACTGGAGGTCGCCGGCGGCGCCGGCGGAGTCGCTCGCGAGGACGGCCCTGAGTGCGGCGATGATGGCTACCTTGGCCTCGGTGGTGACGACGGCGGGGTGGAGGCCAACGAGGCGGCGCGAGAGCACGCGGGAGACGAGGATCCACAGCCGCCGCGGGTGCAGCTCGTGGAGCTTTAGCATGGTGACCTGCACGTGCCAAAAAGTATATTAGAGATTACCACATAGGGTGCAATATGCATTTGGTCTATATAGTTATACAATTTTTTTATAAAATTTGACAAGGTAGATATGATAATGCAGCCGTCTAATCTATAACTACATAAACATGCACATAAAGAAAATAAAAATGCCAACATTTTATTTGATATACAAGTGGAACATGGATTGCAAACTAGGATGTCCTCTCGTTTTTGCATGACATATAAACAATTATGGAAAAATTTAATAATATAGATGAACATGTGATGTATCACTCGGCAAACTTGAAATTTCAAATTCAATCTCTACAAATTACAACAAAAAACAATAAATTTTACTCTATTAAGTATGTGTAATTAAATTCACCGTCATATTTTTTTTTACAACTTATAGGAATTAAATTTTAATTTGCATGTTTGTTGAGTGATATATCACACATCAATCTATATTGCTAATTTTTCCAAACTTTTTCATACCCTTTTGAATGACATGCAAAAAACAAAGGGATGTCCCTTAAAAATAGTTTCCCGATGCATATGCATTGTTCACCGTGTGGTATTATTCAAGGTAATCAATATTAGGATATTAGGTAGTATTATTTTTCTTTTAGTAGTATCGAGGATCGGGATTATACCATATTATAAAAGTATATGTTTCTTTATATATTTTTAATATAGGATTTGCAATATGTAATTCATGTTTTATACTCCTTCCGTGTCAGAATGTAAGACATTTTGATTTTTTGTTTATAAAGTTTGATCATTCGTTTTATTCAAAAAATTATAAAAATTCTACTTTTTTGTGATTTGCTTTATTATCAAAAGTATTTTAAGCATGGCTTATTAGTTTTTATATTTGTACAAATTTTTTGAATAAAACGAATGGTCAAACATTAAAAGCAAAAAAAGTCAAAACGTCTCACAATCTTAAAGGGAGGTAGTATATGTTTTATATTTGATATTTATAGAAATTAAAGCCTATAATATTGATTTTTCTAAATCTTTAAATGAATTAGTGTAACTTTCGAGTGTACCATTCATATTATTTTCAATGTACCTATTTAAGATAATATTATTGTAGTATCGTTTTGGCTTTGAAGGATTATAGTATCATAGGATACTACAATACGTATCGTCGTATCGACAGGGACGGATCTACACTAGGGGCTATGGGGTCTTGTACCCCCACTACATGCACCAGGATCATGGAGACCCTCTAAGCCTCCACTAAATTTTTATCTATAGATTCATATGATGTGATTTAGTTTGTTTAGTACCTACTAGATACTGACAACCTTATATTACTGTTGTTGTTGCTATTGTTTAGTTATTGATTGAAATTAGAATTGCAAGATATGGACTTGTCTCATCATAATCAAATTGCCAACAATTTTAAATTTTGTATAAGAAATTATCCAACCTGGTGCACCTTGATGACGGGGCGCGACCGGTGCCTGACCCAAAGGCCGCACCGTATGGCGCGCTGTGCGGCGCGTTGCTTGCGCAGGTCGGGCTTCTGCGCGTACCTGCAGAGCATGGACGCCGCGAACCAGTCGGAGAGCAGGTACTGCGCGAGCTCGTACGTCTCGACGGAGAATAGCGTGAGCGTGAGGAGGAAGGTGACGATGAGGTCGGAGGAGCTGCACACGAGGCCGACCAGTGTGGCTATCTGGTGGCGGAAGCACCTGAACTGCACCACCATGTCGATGGACACGCCGACGAGCCCCCGGAAGAGGGACCCCATCACGGCGAATATGTGTCCGTTTCCCGTGACGAGCAGCACGGCGACGCAGTAGAGGAAGATGAAGACGATGGAAAAGGCAAAGTTGGCGATGAAGATGCTGGGATTCGGCAGCGCCAGCGGGATGATTGCCTGGTAGTACTCCTCCAGGAACCTCAGCTCCATCTCCACCACGTCGAACGCCCTCTCGGCGTTGGCGGCGGCAGCGGCATTGGCATCGCCGCCGCCGAGCGCGAGGAGGCCGTCGAGCACGATGGCCCGCGCCTCCGCCGTGCGGGCCTCCGCCATGTGGCACCGCTCCATCCTCCGCCGGAGCAGCTTGAAGAGGGCCAGCCCGAGGCAGATGTCCTCCAGCTTCTGCCTCCGCCGCTCGTCGTACTTGAACAGCGGGTCGCTATCTGCGAGCTTCCACATTGTGCTCACCCTGACCAGCTGATCGCCGTCGAGGGTTTCTTCCAGGCCGTCGATCTCGTAGCCGTGCGGCTTCGCCTTAATCTTCTTCTTGAACTGGCTCTCCCCCATCACCACGTAGTTGCAATTCCTCATGACGCCGCCGCCGTCGCCGTCGAGCTGGCGGCGCGCGGCGACGAGCTGGGCCATGTAGCCGGAGACGAGGGAGGCGTTCTTGGCGAGGTCGAAGGAACCCTTGACGAGGTGGATGCAGAGGGCGCGCTTGCAGAGCTTGGCGACGCTGAAGATCCAGAGGATGACGAAGAAGGACTTGACGGCGAAGCCGTGGACGTAGGAGTAGATGAGGTAGCCGACCCAGACCATGCGTGTGGCGTCCTCGACGGCGTCGAAGAGGCTGTACCTGCCGACGCCGCGGGAGAACGTGTCGGCGGCGGGGGCGACCATGGCGTACACCTTCTTGCGGAGGAGCTCGACGAGGAGCATCCAGAGGAGGATGAGGTAGGCGCGGTAGGGAACATCCTTGGACTTGGCCTGGGAGAACATGAAGGACATGAAGGGGAGGAAGAGCGCGAAGGAGGCGCGGAAGAAGATGCGCGTGGCAGCCGAGTGGCCCCTGTGCCGGCCCGAGAATCGCCCGAGGATGCCCACGGCGAAGAGCGCCGCGCCCAGGAACGTCATCAGCACCGTCGTCGTCACCATGAACTTCTCCGTCGTGCGCTGGTCCGGCGACACCGTCAGGCTCGCCACCACCAGCGGCCCAGGCGTCGTGCACACCACCGACTTGTTGTTGATGATCAAGTCCCGCACCACCCCGCCGCCGTGTCGCCAGTAGTGATACATGCCGATCGATGAGGCTTTTCTACTAGCTATGTGATAATGTGATCTGCTCTTCTGTAGATGTTCTGCTCATGCATGCATGCAGCTAGCTATATATATAAATGGTGTCTGCGCCTGCGCTGCACAGCGGCCGGGTGATGAAGGAAATTCTTTGCTCACAAAGAGAAACAATAGATTATGATGCTCTGTGCCCAGATAGGTGGGATGCTATGGGAGCATATATGCCTCAAATGAAAGTGAAAGTGAAAGCTTTTGAGAGACGATCGACTGAGAGCGAGCTAATTAACCTTGCCGGCACGCAACGTGGAAGGAATCGAATCGATCGGAGCAGCCAGCCATACAGGGTTGTGTGCGTCAACCGCACGTGTTCTCCGCGAGCGGGCAGGGTACATGAATAGGATGCAATCTTGGAGTGCGACAAAGTTAGCTAGGAGTACCTCACATCATATCGTACGTACGTGCAGCATCCTCCTATTCATTTGCAGCCAAGCTGGCGGGCTAGGTAGCCGACAAATTAACAGCCGTTTTCCGCATTTCAAGTCTCGGTTTGGACATATTTAAATTAAATTTTCAAATAGTTTAGTCCAATTTGCTCTTACGATCTACATCAAGATTCATGCTCCTGCAACAGGACAATAACATAGTGATGGCGTGTTTGTAACACCATGGAAATCTATAAAAGTAAAATCTCGAAAAATCAAAATCTTTTCAAAAGTGCATCATCATGGAGTCTAATATATAGGATTTACTTTTTTTTGCGGGGATATAGGATTTACTTAATATTCTCCTTGTTGTGCCAGTGTCAAAGTTTAAAGAAGTTTACATTTGTAATGAAAGCAGTTAATAATATTATGAACTAAATTGCCCATATGAAAGTTCTCTCTCCGTCTCAAAATATTGCCACCTTAGGACGGATGAGACATTTTTTAGTCCAACGTATCCAAACTGAGTTTTTGTCCAAATACATTGGACTAGAAAATGTAACATTCCGGTCCAGGAGAGGTATATTTTGAGACGGAGGTAGCATATTACAAATTAAGATCAAATATATTTTACAAAGTCTATTTATAAATTTATATTAAATTTCCAACTCAAAACCTAGGTTGTAATTTAAATTGCAAACATATTTTCAGCTTCTAACTCTTTGTGGTCCTGATAAACCTAGACGTAGCCAAGCCCCATTTAGATGAATCTCACCCCAAATCCAACCTCACTCCTTCCATATCCAAGTTCTCCTGCCCACCAAATTAATCAAACCAGATCGGCCCAGCCCAACTTACCTTGAAGCTCTCAGGCTAGACCGGGCCAAACCTAGATCAATCAGGCCAAGGCCAAGATGGGGTTCTTTCTTTATCTTTTATATGTGGTTTTATCCGGTTATATTAGTTAGAAACTAAGTTTAAGCTTATAAGAAGGGATGAGATCCCCCTTTCTAGGTTGAGTCTTGCCTTTTACAGTGCATGCATAGAGTAAAACCTGCCAAGCCTAAGAAAAGAGGCTATTATTACATGTTAAAAATAGTCTAAGGTTTGTCATATCGAGTATTCGCCTACTTATCATCTCCAGCAAGTTTAGGGGTAGCACTTGGTGAGGTCCTTAGGTGACAAGGCACAACAAATGGCTTCCACACACTCTCGTATATAAATCCACACACTACAGTTGGAATATATAGGATACCTCTGGCAGCGAGGGACCTAGTAGGGATGGGGCACCATTGCAGCTTGTCACATGCCTCCGGCCCTCGGTGAATCCACATAGGCATGGGGGAGCTATGCTCCCTCGCCATCTCCGCTAGCGGCCCTCCTAGCAGCGAACAGAATTGAATTAACAAAACAAGGGGCCCTGACGGGTGGTGAGGAACAATGCAGATGTGTAGTTCCTCATTGCTAGTGTATTCAAGTATAAGTGGGAATGCCACTCATGGTATAGGTCCATATCTTCCCCCACAACAAACTGATCAGACATATTTTCAACACAACACACATAAATGGGACGATAAACGTGCGTCCAGTTGAAATTTAGGGACTGATAACACTATAACCGGTGACGGCACATGGTCCCAAGCGTGAAGTGACTGTGAGAGCGTCTTGGGGGATGGGCCCTCACATGTCTAGAGGCTAGACCCCAAGTTCAGGGTACCTCAGGGGACCACATGACACCTCGGGCTTGCGAATCAATGGGACCTTGATTTCCTTTTATCCGACATATAGTGTTTCTAAAAATGGGCTCATCATATTCACACCAGATAACTTAAAATTAGCACATTTACTGAGAAAAATAAGTAAACTGCATAGTTCAACTGTGGTTGGTCCAAATTAGTGGTGAAGATGGGTTGAAATTTTCATACCATACTATATTGGTACACTGATCAGCATCGTACATAAGCTTTAGGTATGTAGATTATAATAATACTAAAATATATGTGCCAATTGATGAGTGGAAACAACTGATTGCATTAAAAATTTGGAGCTTATAAAAGTATGATTGATCATGAACTCAATCGTCCAAGAATCTCTGATCCAGTCCGGTTTGGCAGTGGTACTCGGTCGTTCGCGCGTTGACGCCTAATGTTGCTGGTTACGATGTGATCGGAGGCGTCACTTGTATTTTTCAATACTTGAAAAACATAAATAGGCTTGTGATTTTTGGAAAAGCTGCAAAATGTAATAGGCTTGAGATTTTTTCACAAAGGGAGCTAGCTCCTAACATAGTGGTTGACCAATATTTTTTGCATCTTTGTAGGTCCATTCACAAGTAATTTTCATATATATTTGATACTATGGGACTGCCATGTAGTAGTCAGCATAGGGTTTTTCATATTACCGTGTATATCGTAACCGCGTATTGCGGAAGCCAACTTATAATCGATGAGTTAGCAAAGTAGTAATGGAGGAATCTTAACTGTCTTTAATGAGTCATATTGGGTGTCGTTAGCTGTTTGCTTTTGCAAGCAGCAGTACTGCCTACTACTGCTAGTGCTGTTATATCCAAAACCAAATAAGCTAGAGAACTAGAAAATTCCCCAACAAATTAAACTGCATGTTCTTAGTCTGTGTTCTTGCCGTGTTCTTCTTGCACATAATGTATTGTGATGTTATACGGGTTTGCTTTTTCTTTTTCTTTTTCTTTTTTTTGATGGCAGATCCTCAGCTCGTAGTTTTGATATAGTCAATTGCAAGACACGGCAGTCTAGTCGATGTTGGAAGGAGCAAGGTCTGTAATGTTTCTTTTTTCTCAAAAAAAGAAATCATTAAGATTGGTAAAAACAGCAATAGTATATTATTCTTGAAATGCAATAGTGTATGGGGCCACCTATTGGTGAACCATCGGATGGTGATCCTACGTCTATCTAGGAGAGTACGTGTATGGTGGGTGTCTTGAAGTTACATCAATTTATACAGAAGTTAGACAGATTTATAATTAAAGTTGTACATATAAAAATACAACAGTCCTACGTAGCTAATGGTGCAACAGATTCTTTATTGTTTATATATAATTCTGCAAGTAATATAAGCAAACTAAAAGGCCGAACCGAGCTTGAATGCATGTTTTTCGAACCCGTTTAAATTTATAGTGTCTTGAAGTTGCATAAATTTATACAAAAGTTAAACATACTTGTAATAAAAATTATACATTTAAATTGACTAATGGGTTGGAAATTTTCAGTTGACTAATAAATAGCAAACCCATATGTATTGAAGTACAAAAGAGCGACATGCCGCCAGCATTCTCCGCCTCTTCGATATAAAACTCGTAATCAAACTAATAGCAATTTTTGAAACCAAAAAATAAATATTTAAAACGAGGCGGGAGGGCGGCAGATCAAATTAAGAAGCGATCCATGGAAATCGTGCAGCAGCGACGACGACGTGCAAATGTGCAATTCAATTCAACCGTGCAAACACCGGCCGTCCCACTCCGGCGCCGCCGCGTAGCCACACCCCCCGGCACCGTACAACGTCGCCGTCGGCGGCGGGTAGCAGCAGCTCACCGGATCAAGGTCAACCCTCGGGTACAACCCACCGCTGCTGACCGGCTCCCTCACGGTCGTCGCCGTTGGCGGGTACACGCCGCCGCACGCCGGCGACGGCGGCGGGAATACCGCAAAGGGCTCCACCGGAGGAGTCATCGGCGGCGGCGGAGGGTAGCCGTATGCGTAGCAAGACGACCCCTTGACGGCGGTCGTAGTAGCTCGATCCTTCGCCGGCGGCGGGTAGAGTAGCAAGGGGATGACTTGCTCGGTCGGCGACCAGTCTATCACCGGGTACATCGTCGGCGCCGGGAGCGCGATCTCTCTTGATGCTGTTGGCGGCGTGAAGAGCTCGCCGCCGTCTCTGCAGCTGCTGCTGCTGCTGCTGGTGGTGCACGTGCTCCGGTCGTCGTCGGCGCCGCCGCCGACGTGGAAGGCGTAGGAGAAGGAGATGACGCCGTTGGGGTGCTTGCCGTCGTTGCCGACGAGCTGGTACGACACGCGGCGCGTCCTGCCGTCCGCGACGAGCTCGGCGACCGGCACGGCGGCGGTCGCGGTCAGCACGTCCCCGAGCACGGCCACCTCCGACTTGAGCTCGAATCGCACAAGAACCTCCTCCTCCTCCTCCTCTCCCTTACCATCGCTCGCCGGCGAGGAGGAGGAGAGGTAGAGGCGCAGTGGCGCGTCCCACTCGGGGTTGCTGCCGCCGGTGCGGTCGGTGGCGGTCTTGACGCGGTGGTGGTGGCGGCGTCCGCCGTGTGAAGAGGAGGAAGACGGCGACGGGTGGTGGAGGTAGATGGAGGCGTAGAGGCAGGGAGTGTGGAAGGGGACGGAAGACCTGACGCCCCTGCAAGACACCCACGTTATGTCGATGGCCGCCGGCTCCGCCCTCCGCCGCCGCGCCACCCACCACCGGTCCATGTGTAGGGAGGAGACGATCGATCGAGGAAAAGATCTAGAACGAGGGTTTGGTTCGGCTCGGAAGGTTAAGAAGGGTCGTGACGACGCGACGAAATGGACACCTTGGACAGAGCCAGCGATGACGCGGTGGCGAGAAGACCGGAAAGGGAAGGTCTACGTGAGTGATGTGGTGTGGTTTTCCTGACACGGTCAGCACAGCATCGCCCAATGAGCTTAGCCAACCCATCCAAGCAACGCCACTTCTTGGTTTGGCAAGCGCGCGTGCGTGTCACGCAACAGGGCTAGTAGCAAGTTTTCAAACCCGGCCCTGACGATTCTAGTTTTTTGAGCAAAAGGAAAGGGTAATTTGAGCAAAAATTGGTCGGTGTTTTTTTTAAAAAAAAAAACTGCACGAGCTAAAGTTTAAAATTTGAGCAAAGTTTGCTGAATTTCATCAGTTGTCACAAAGGGTAAGGTAACCGTGGTTAATGATTGACGCAACTGCTGAGCAGTAATGAGTGATGGCTGATGAGATGGCATTTGTTAACCACTGAAGGTTGCACGGCCACTTCCTCTTCCCTTCCCGCGGCGTGTGCGGTGTGGGGAAAGTCATTTTAGAACTTAGAGGTATATACATCTATGTTTTGCATGCGGCTTAAATAGTTACGTAAAAATTTGAAAAAAATTGGTTAGATGTGTTATGATAATATAAGTTAGCTCACAAACATGCAACTTCAAATTTGATCTCTATTTAGAGAAACTAAAATAACAAATTATATCTACACTGTGCAGTGTCAAATTTTGTTATTTTTATATGTCCAAATATAGGTCAAATTTAAAGTTGCATGTTTGTAAGCTAACTTATATTATCATTACATATCTAACCAAATTTTTTTAAATTTTTATATAACTATTTAGGCTACATACAAAACATATATGTATATATAGGTGTATATACCCCTAAGTTCTTAAAAATCCTTTTCCCTGCGGTGTGCCTGTCAGAAAGCTATGTGTGTTTCCTATCAACGGGACCACGGATTCATGAAGCGGCAGGGAAAAACTTGGCCAGCGATGAAGACAGTTCCGCGCAGCCTCGTGGAAAAAACTGCACACTGTACTGCCGAATGGTTGATTCAATAGGCTACCTGTGTACGGTGTAGACTATACGTGGCGGTATACCTGTCGCCAGAGAAGCTTTAAATGGGCAAAACTGATCGGTTTCTTTAGTGACTTTTGCACAGTTGCAGTGAGTGGTTACAATTAGCTACTCACCCAGTCACCCTTCTCCATTTCTTCGGATTCAGGTGAGATGTAGCTGTACCGGTCATAATTAATTTTGCATTGATAGGTCAGTGCAAGTACCGAATTCCCTGCCACCGAATTTCTGCCCAGAAAGCTACAATTTTCCGTGTCATTGATGAAGCTTTCTTACGTAACGAAATCAAAGCTCCTAAAAAATGAACCTGACTAAAATTGGTAAAGATGTGCATGCTGCAGAAAGTTAATATCAGAAGTGCACAGAAAGTTGCTTGGGATACCAATAAAAAGTAAATTGAATCATTGAAGTTTGTTCTAACATATGTGGGGTGTTTATACATGTGGGCACCACCTGTTTCCGAGAAATACAACCAGGGTATGGACAGTGTTTGAAGGGATGTTGTCGAACTATACACTCATGTTACAACTAAACTATAGGGTGGAACAATTGCCTTCCGGAAGCAACAAAAATTTACTGGCATCCGCTTGGCAACATCAAAGTAAACATTTGGCTTGTATAATCTTTATAAGCTATAGGTTGTCCCAATCGGTAGACCGCAAAGGAATGTACTTTGTTCGGTCGGTTGCAATTCCTCTAAACCCTGACCTTGAAGATACCATCGGCATCGCTAGAACCGATGAAGCGCTGATGGTCTCCTCCCCAAGGCCAAGAGACATGGAGCAAGCCGACTGCAAAGATCACATCACATGAGTCACATACAGGTAGAAAATAATTGAATCAGTTATATCAAGAAAAATAAATCACCTTTGCCTTGGACAGTATGCGTTTTGCTTTTACTTTTACTGAACTTGTAAAGGAGTTAGTACCATCTACTTCTGTCTCCTCCATCTGCATCTTTCCAGGCCTGCAATGATACATGTGTTTTAGGCAGATGGCAAAACATTCCTCAAGCTAAAATGCAATAATGTGCAGGTTGAAACTTGATGTATGTTAATGCAAAGAATAGATTGCAACAAAAACCTGTTTGCATCAGTTGCGGGTTCCTGGGTGGTGCTAGAACCATCCTTGGTGTCAACTGCCAAGAACTTTCAAGTTACAATCATGTATATTTCAGTAAAAACACACAACAATGAACTTTACAAACCTTTACTGTCATCGGGTGCCAGTAAGGAGATGCCTATAAAGACAAATGACATGCCCAATACAAACATCACTATCCTCAGGGTATCAAATACCTAATGAAGGCAACCCAAAACCCTTAGTTTCTGCTTGAACACAAGATTCTCATGCTTACAACAATATTCACAAACAGAAACTCACTTGATATTCTTGAAAGTATACAAATCCTGTACAAATAGAGAAAAAGGTCCATGCAATCTGAAACATTGGAACAATCAGTATTGCATCAAAAAGAGACAGGCCTTCATTCAATCTTGCCATCTGCGACATGAAGAAGGTTAAATTAGAAGATATATATATCACAATGTCATATGCAGAAGTCTTAGGAACAACGCTTTAGTTTAGTGCCTGCAATTAGCTTAATTACCCAAAATCCAGCTGTAAAGAGAAACAGCAGAAGAATTGAGTATGTGAACCAGCTATGGAACTGGTATCTGCTACTCATTGTTAGCCTCAGCATGTTTGACCTAAGTAGCAACAACATATATCAACCAGATCAAAGAAAGATTACATCCGCATCGAATAAGCATATATCTCAATCAAATACAAAATGACTTACAATGATTTTGCAAATAAGACAGAGCAAGATCCAATAGCACCGGATACAATAGCATAAGAAAATGGCAGCAATGTCCTCCAATGTGAGCCAGTATGTTTTGCGCTGTCTGAAAGAATAGTTTCCCCACTCCTGCAACAAGCTTTTTAATTGGTCTAAAGAAAATGATTCTGTATTTCTGCTGAGACTAGGTTATATGACAAGATCTCACCTGTAAAGATACTGATTGAATGCAACCACAAAGACCAGTGACATGCAATAGAGAACAAATACTAAATTGCTGTATTTTGCAACCAGCTGCTCCGGGGTGTAAACTGTTGAAACGATTATGGCATCAGAATATTCACTCAAGGAACAGAGATAAGATAAAAAGTAAAAATGCATCCATACATTGTAAAATACTCCATCCATCCATTTTTTGAAAAAGCATGATAGCACTTAGCATGGTCTTTTTTAATTGAATTTCGAGTGTAAAATATATCTTGCAATATATTTCTAATTAATCATAAATTCATGAACATTTGAAAGTACATAGAAGTAGAAATGTAATGTAACCACTTTTTATTATTGTACTCCCTCCGTATTTTAATATATGACGTTTTTAACACTAATTTTAGTGTTAAAAACGTCATATATTAATGACCGGAGGGAGTATAAATAAAGAATTAGCCTAATTGTTGGTCAAAAATTTCAATCTTAAAACATGTGCAATAACATTGGAAGAACCAAATAAAATTTTAAATCAAACCTACTGTAGGGTATATACAGAAAAAATGATCAATGATGAATGGAGTAACTCATACCAGGAGATTGATGATTGCCAAAGGAAACTAAGAAGATATTGCCAAATACAATAAAAGTTGTTGCTACCATGACTCTGAAAAGCAGAGTAAGAACTTCATAAATCCATAATTCCAAGTATTGAAACTCAGTTCTTTTATACAAAATTCCAACAAGTAAAACAAGGCATACTTCACTGAAATGGTCTTGTTCAACACAAAGTACGCAAATGCAATATTGGATACAAATTGAATCGATCCAAGAGCTGCAAGAAGTGACTGCAGTAAAATTACACAAACAATCATTTTCCAAGCAATGTTAATTGCGATACTGCAGTATACATGAAAAATATGATTTGGGGGCATTACTAGTAGCAATAAAGTAAGGTGTCACATGTTATCAGCAAATGCCAGCAAGTGAAGAAGTTAGGGTGTATGTTAATGTTAACATCAAGTCATCAACATGACATACAAACAAGAAACTCAGAGTCCAGGATTATACTAAAATTTCTAATATACAATTTCTAAAAGAGCTTTATTCATGAGTTATCTATACACCATGAAGTCTATTTTCCATAAACACCAGTGTTGTAATTACTGGCTTCATTTTCAAAAGGTTACAATAGTCCAACCTGTGCGGCATATGCGAAGGACATGAAGTTGAGGCAATTTCCCGCAGCAAAGAACAGTATACCTGTAAGGGTTTTTAGCATTAAAATCCAGTGTTTTCCATTTATTTTATCAAAAATGTTAAAATGAGAAAGTGAGCCTTACAGGGAAAACATTACCTATTCTCCAAGTTTGAAAATGCATAACTGATTTCGGAACAAATTTCTCATTGCCTTGATTGTTGCTGGTTGTGGAAAGCTTCTCTCTCTAAAAATAAGACACAAAATCATCACATATATTCCAGAATTTTATTTGTTCCCACAACATTACGCATTTACACAAATGTCATATACCCAGATAAGACAAAGAAATTAACAATCTTATACAAAGCCAGCTGCAGTGTTACCAAATATTGTCTCATAAGTCAAGCTATATTTACTGTGTTGTCCACTAATACCAACTGCAGAAGTTATTGCAGACAACCTACTCAAGTAAATTTGTGGCTAGGGTGATCCTAATTTATTAGCGGAAATTTTCTTCAGGAAAACTAAAAATAAGCTAAAAAGGCCGAAAGCCACATGGTGAAGCAGATTAATGCTACTAGGGATAAAGCAACATGGCAATCTAAAGGAGCTAATAGTCAACTTCAGAGATGTCATGTGCACCTGGTCATGGCCCAATTTCAGAAGGTTGGTACCAAAGTTTATGGCAACACTCCCCACAATGTTGATCAACGCTCCTATAACCCAGTCGCCCATGAGTCAGAAAATATAAGTGATCTCCTATAAATATATGATGTGTTCCTTCAACAAGCCCCTTGTACGACAACTCATTGCATTTGTCTTGGAATAAACACTTTGAAGATCTGAGTGAATGTTCACCCCAATAGTCTGGCACAACTGTTCAATTACTGTGTGGAGCTTATAATTTGGTTGATACGGAACCTGCAAAAGAAGTCACAAATGGCATATCAACATATCAATCGCTTATACTCTGGATTACTACCATTCTAGAAGAGCATTATTTGATAAGACATTCAAAGATGACCTAGCACACCAGGACAAGCAGAGCATGTAACATCATGAGGCTACAACATACTAGTTCAACAAAGAATCTTCCACCGAACATTCCCAGGGACAACAACTAATTTTGTTATCAACAACGGCATGCTACACTAGGAGGATGTCCACTTCTCACCGAACAAATCTTTATTACATTACTGTAGTACTTTTGCTGGCCAATTGCAACAACTAAAAATCTAAAATCCTAACACTTCTTGCGGAAGGTAAAAAGAGTCACTCCCCGAATTTAGGGAGCAAAATGCAGATTGTGCTCCCGATTAAATAGCAACCATTTGGTCGTTCAATCATCAAATCGTTGCCTAAGCTGCTCCAAGTGCCACCAGCATAGCAAGAATGCAAGCATTCGAGCAAACCATAAACGGAAAAAACGAATCCGTCATTGACTGCCCAAAAACGGATTTGGCGCAGATCTCATCCGGAAACGAGCAATGACGCAGATTTCCTTACAAAAAAAAAAAACGTGGCGGCATTCATGTCTCAGATCTAGCGAGGAGCTCGCGCGACATCACACACCAGGGGGGGAGACAAAATCCCAAAATTTATAAACAACACGATTTGAGGCGCGTAAATGCGCGCCGCAGAGCAGCATTTACCCAAAAAATATACAAGTAAAATAAAAGGAAAAGCAGCAGCGGTCGGATCAATCACCTGCGGGCGGGGGGGCGAAGCGAAGCCGGAAACCCCAGCGGAAGCACAAGCGTCCTCGCGGTGGTGGAATCTCCGCCGCGCGCGAAACGGAGGAAGGGCGCGGCGCGGGTGGTTGGGTGGGGGGGAATCGGAAGGAAATGTGCGAAAACGTGGAGCAGGAGAGGGAGGAGGAAGGAAGACGAGACGGGGAAAAGGGCCAGGTGGAGACGGCAGCAGAAGGGTGGGAACCAAGGGGAGCCGTCGGATGGGGATCGGACGGCGGAGAAGGTGGTCGCGGCGTGGAACGGAGGGGTCTCTGGTCAGCCGCGGCGGAATCGGACAGGGACGGACAGGCAGACGACAGCCTACCGTGCAGGCTGGTACTACTACTTTTCATTTCTCCTTTTTTATTGCTAGTATTATTTATGTTTTTTTTTCATGGGTTTGTTCTTTTGATGGAGCACAGTGACTGGCCTTTTTGCCGGTGAAACAAAGGTTTCAGAATTGGTTGGAGCTGCACTTGTCTTGTCTTGTCTTTTTTTTCTTTCAATTACTACTATAAAGTATTTGGTTTTGCTTTATGCCGAATTTTTGCTACCAGCTTTGAGGGTCAATTAAGCTAAGCTGCCAACCTTGGAGAATGGATGTTCACCTTTCCTTTCTGTGCAGACCACCAACTTTGTTGTTTTGTCCCGTAAGGTCCTTCCTCAACGTGTAATTGACTTCCTTTGGAACATGGAGTATCTGCATAAAAGGTTCGCTAAATTATGACCCACTTCCTAATATTTATAGGATTTAATATATATACAATGTACTGCAATATATGTATTTTGTGGGCACTAATTTAAATGCACGAAATTTGAACTTATTTTTAGAAGTCCAAACATTTCTAACCAATGAAGTGGAATCTATAGCAAATTGAAAATTCAAATTTTGGTCACTAATGTGACGACGCGATATGTTTTGAATTACCTTAGTAACAGTAGCAACCCCAACTTTAAGGTAAATTATTTCTCCCAAACGGTGCGATGCATTTGTTCCGACGATCCTTTGACCCAGTACTCCTACAAGGCAGCTTGATTGAGATAGAAGCCAGCAGTAGTAGAAAACGGCGAGATCCCCCATGTAAATGGAGATCGCCCTGCCCTCCGCTGCTGCATGCCGTCGGTGGCGGCGAGTCCACGCCCCGCATCTTTAAACTTTGATTAGGTCGTCCATTTGGTTTTATGCAAAATTAATTAAACTGCGGATACAGTTGTCCGTACGCCTGAGTGCCTGACTGAATTTGCTTGGTTATTGGTGTGGGCCTGTATTTCTGAGGAAGCTTCAGTTGCCAGCAACAATCGCGTCTACTGGATGGTTGGCGGCGAATGTGATTGACCACCTCACGTACTCCCAAAAAGATTACTGAGCTGATCGATCGATTAATCACCGTTTTCTGGTCAGCCTTGCACATTGCACTGGCACAAGTAGACTAAGATCGTGTTTGTTTGGATACATGGACATGGACTTTTTTTAAGTCCCTATCATATCGGATGTTTGGACACTAATTAGAATTATTAAATATAGACTATTAATAAAACGCACCCTATACTTTGGACTATCTCGCGAGACGAATTTATTGAGCCTAATTAATCCATGATTAGCGAATGTGATGCTACAATAAACATTTGCTAATCGCGGATTAATAATTAGTTTTATTATCAATCTATATTTAATACTCTTAATTGACGTGCAAACATCCGATGAGATACGAACTTAAAAAAAAAAGTCTCAAAATCTAAACAACCTCTAAGGTCCAAACAACCTCTAAGGTCCATCTCAACGGTGATTTGAGAGCAAGTTTAACGACGCAGCCGGCCAGCGGCCTGCATGCGTCGTTCTACGTCCGATGCTGCGCCGGCTGCGAGCGGTAAGCTAGAGTTTTGATGTAGCCTGGCCCATGAACAGAGAGGCAAACACCGATGGCAGCCGGCGGTGTGTAAAACGCCCGCTTTCTCCTCTCTCTTCTCTCTTAGCTCTACATAGGATTTAGCCTGCAGCCTATTATAATACTTGCTCTTATAGATGTTTCATACACATTAAATGAATTGGCACATAGGCTAATATAGTGACATGGCATATTATTTATGATGAGAGAGATAACTTTGGTTTTATGAGGATGAAACTAGCCATATAAAACTCTCATTGAGAGGGTTTCATCACTAAATATTTCTACACTCTTATTAGTTATTTAAAATACTAAATTTAAATGATTTGCTAACATATAAAATCGTGACACAAAACTTTGCGTTGTGAAATATAGTTTCACTCATCAAGTCCAAAGTCACTACATAACATGTCAATTTTGGAAACAACGAATGAATCTATACACTAAGAATGCCTAATAGTGCATGAAAATTACTTCTTTCTACTTCTACTTTTCCCTGGTTACCCCTCATTTTTGTTCCTCACTAATCATCGCCGTCAAAAGAGAAGTTAACTCCGTAAATACGTATCAAATTATGACTTAAAATAAAATTTATATTTAACAACGTTTGAAGGGATGTAACATCACTTGGAACAATGTATGTGGACATCCCTATTTGGTGGACATCTCTAATTGGTGGACGTCCCTAGATTTGAACAAAGGAATTACCCTCCTAAAGTTCTATCAACCGATAGTGGGCATATAAATCATAAATTTTTCACAGTACTGTAAAATAATGTGTTCATACCAACCTTGAATTTTGTTCAAAAAAAATCCCACCGGGTTAGCAGCATGAGCCATGCGGTTAGGCAGATCAAGATGACTAAGATTTAGTGTTGGGTTGGGAAAATGGGAAGTGATGCACAGAGACACAGTACAGACAGGCAGACAGCATTACAGCCTCTACCAAACACTTTTTCCATTAGTGGAGATGCAGCTGCTCTCGCGAAACCAAAAGAAAATTCAACACAACTAGTTAGGTCAGGCTTAACACATCAGTCTTCTCTCTAAGAAAAAACTTTTAACACCAAAATCAAATTGGGCATGTAATTAACATAGTGAATTTTTTCCTCCTGAATTTTGGGAGCCATTTTTTTAAAAACACAGTACACATGCAGACGCTCACAAACACACGCACACTCACTCTTAGGAACGCACACACACAAATCATATCCCTATGAGTACCTTCGAAGACTGGGCTGACATATCTTAAGATTGACGAAGTCACCGCAGGCGTCTCGCTGTTGACGGGTACGTCGTCTATTGCTGAAAGAAAATTAGTCGTAAATGCAAGCATGAAAACTACTCCAATATATTATAAACCTGATAAGTAGCTTATAAATTCTAGGGTTAATTAGTTCCATGCCGTTACACCTTTGCTGAATTAAAAAATACCATTGCTATTCACAAAATTGGGTGGATGCCACTAAAACTTTTCAAAATTGAATCCATGCCATTGACGTCAAGTTTTCCATCCATCATCTTGTTTTTCCGTTTTCTTCCTTCTCCTTCCGTTTTCTTCCCCTCTCCTCCGTTGACCTCATCGATCCGTTTGGCCCTCGGAGCAGAGACGTCGGGGGTGGGGGCGACAACGATGGCCGTGGAGATGTGGGGAGAGCGAGAAACCTCTCTGATGACGACCTAGAGGGCAACGATGACGGCGGCCGCGGAGGCGTGGGGAGGGCGAGGAGCCTCACCGACGAAGACCGTGAGGGCGACGACAGCGACAATGGAGGCACGGGAGGGTGAAGAGACCTGGAGGAGCTGAAGGGTGCATGGATCTGGCATGCTCCCGGCCCTCAAGCTCCGCTGCCACTGATATCCATCGCCACCCGAGTCAGGGATGGGGAGAAGATGAGGCGACTGAGGGATTTGAGGGAGGAGACAAACGGGTGGTCCGCTGCGGTGGCGTCTTGAGCTTGAGTGAGCTGGGGCTAAGAAGGATGCGGGAGCCGCTTGCGCCATCATCGTCATCACATCCACGGCTGCTGTCGATGACCCCCTTCCCCGTGTGGTCGTCCCGTCACCGATGTCAGCAAACACAAGCAAGCTAGGGCCGGGAAGGACACAAGAGCCATCGCCCCGCCGCAAACCCAGACCCGAAGATCCTTCCTCCCATTCACAGCTACCAAAGCAAGCGACGGATCGACCATGCCACTCCGATCAGCACGCCACGGGGACATGCTGCCCCGCTACAAGGCCGACCTCAATTTCGATGCGGAGAAGAAGGGAAGAAAATGAAAGGTAGAAGGAAGAAGAAGGAAGAAAACAGAAAAATGAAGAAGATTGATGGAAACGTGACGGCAATGGCATTGATGTAATTTTAAAAAATTACAGATTTACAGTGGCATCCACCCGATTTTATAAATAGTAGTAACATTTTTCTAAATTAGTAAAGTTGCAATGGTATGAAACTAATTAACCCTAAATTCTAATAGTGATGTATCTTTTTAGCCCCTTTTAAAAGAGATCATACTTTTCAAAGTGTGGCACAAATAATCCTTTTTTCATCAATTATTGCGTTAGTAGAAACGCAAACAAAAGAAGTGTTAGTCCAGTCCATCATAGCAGCCCATGATGCCAAAGATAAACAAATGCAAGCCCAAATCTGTAAAGCCTAACCAAAACCGGCCCAGGATGCCGCACTCTTTTCCGTCACTCGCCCCACGTTCCCCCGGCGGCGGCGGAGACCACCCACCACCGTCGAGGTCTCGAGGAGGTCTCTTCCCGCCGCTCTCTTTCCTAGGTAAGAGCGTGCTCCTCCTCACTTTTTTTATTGCCTACGATTGGTTGGCTTGGTTTTCTTTTGGGTGATTTGGGGTGATGGCATGAGGGTGGGGGTACGGTTTTTATGTTTTTCTATCTAGGAGCGTTAAGAAATTCTGCGATTCTGAACCTGTTTTGTGCTTTCTGTTTCCTGTCCCAGGTTCCTTCAGCGAAAAATCTGATGCTGTAGGTGTGTCTTAGAGTGATCGAAGTCGTTCTGATCTTAGGAATTTTATGAAGGTAAACCCCATATATCTGATGGGATTGCTCATTGCTCTATGTCTGGGGAACGCTTCTTTTACATTAACATGACTCTGATTTGTGAGACTAAAAGCTTATAAACGGTAAGTACACTCCTACAACTAAAGCCTCATACATTAAGAAAATTTTTGTCATCTGGTATGCCAACAGTTTGCAGAAATATTTTATTAATGTTTATCTTTGAATGAAAATACAAAAACTCCTTAAAGTCATCCTGGATGGATCACTGACACAGATAATACCACCGAGATACCTTCTGCATTTTCGAATAGAAATGACCTCTTAAACCTATTTCACCCCAAAGGACAAGGGGTTTACTGCCCAATATTATGTCAACACCTGCTTAATGGTTAATTCTCTGCTCCTTTTAAGCTGAAGGTGAACTACCAGTGTAAGTAAATGGTCTGCTTTAGGAATCCCAGCTGGGTTTCTCCAAAGCAGCAGGGTCAAGAGACGACTGATGGTAAGAATAGATATGTTCCTGAGATTTCTCCTGCTCATCAGAATAGCTTAATGCTGTCACATCTGCGTTGTAGGTCTCAGAGCTCATCTCCAAATTCCCATTTCCTCCTAAACCCAGAAAGTCTTGGGTTAGTCCTGCATCTCCTACACCTGAAATGTTTTCTTGCCTGTTGTGCTGTGTCTGGTTTTCGGGGAAAATGTTAGGGATTTCCTTTTCCGATCTCATGGAAAATGGATGGTTCATTAGTCCAATTAAAGGCACAGTAGCTGGCCTCATGATGCCACTAGACCAAGGTGCGTTGATCAGAATATTACCATGACCGCTCATGTAAGAGTTCTCATCTTCGGTAGTCTTCATGCAAACAGTATTAACTGTTGAATTCCCAAGGGAATCTCCCTGGTTTCCAGGAGATATGTTCATATGATCTCTAGGACTAGTCAAATTATTTGGGAAACTTTTAAGAAGTAATGGTGAAATAGGATCCTGGCTGGTTTTTGCTCCCATCTCTGCAGCTTTCTGTAGCAAGGCTGTTGCAGACATGTATGGGGAGTTCATAGATATATAAGGATAACTTGACACATTTCCATCAAGTGGGAATCCTGATTCCTTGGGTGATATGTGGTTTGAGAACAATGCGGTGTTCCTTGTAATGAGAGCATAAGGGGATAATGATCTCAGATGGCTGTCTGAATTATGGTCATTACTAGATAAGTTTGCAATCATATCAGTTGGTGAAGAGCTCAAGCTAGGCACTCCATGTGAAAACATATCATGCTGTTGCCCATGCAGACTTCCAACCATTGTTGCAAGGCTGTGGTTAACCCTAGAATTGTCTTCAGCTAATGCATCACAGAAGGCTCGGTGTGTGATGAAACTATCCTTTCTGCACAAAATAAAGTGAATATTACTTTCCCAAATTGATAGTAAAAGTAAGCATTTTAACAGTGTGATCAAAACCAGAGTAAGTGTAAGCATGGTATATTCTTAGAATCTACTTGTTGCAGAATAATTTCGATCTTTGAGAATGTTACAGTTGTTCTGATGGCCTTTCAGTTCATGTATCTCACATGGAGCCAACTTATTGATTCTTGTGAAATGATTTCTTTACGGACACATAAACCAAGAGTGTAGTCCATATTGAAATTTCTACTTAGATTATTCAAATGTTAGTTTATAACGAATAACATGAAGAGAGAAAAAGGAAATAGGAGTCTTTTTAGCAGATAGTCATAGCAGTAAAGGACAGATCTTAGGCATAACTGACTTGAGCTAAGACTAGGGTCTACTGGAGGTTGAATCAGTTCGAGAAAGGGGCCCCATATAACAAACACTTCCACGGGAAGATAAGTTTTTTTTTTCTGAATAAATGAATATATTTTAATTGTTCAACTTCAAACTAGTAGTATAAATAAACATAGCTCTCATGGCTTCATGGGCTCCATAAAACTCTGCCCAATGCAAGAATGTAATACTCAAGGTCTCTATCCTTTTCTCTTTTATCTTTGGTCCACACCGGTGCCATAGACCTAACTAGTACCTCTACGATCATATAGGCTTTGCAAAATATTTACTCTGAGCCTAGTTCATAACCATGACATTTTCATTGAGAGACACTCATGCAGAAGTATGACAGTAAAACAAAGCTATGTCTATGGAGTTCTTAGGATGATCAGCATATAGTCAAGCGTAACCGGTATAACTATTGTGAATAATGTAGTTCATTATGAGAAAGTTACCTTGAGAAGATTGTTCCACAGTCACATCGATACTCCTTGGTGCCACATATCTTTGTGTGAGCCTTCCAATCTGATTGGACAGCATACTTCTTTGAACATCTGTCGCATTTCCATTTTTTCTCCCCATGCTTCCTGGAGAAGTGTTTCTTTATGCCTGTGAGATCACCCAAAGCTCGGGTTGCATCATGATGAGGGCAGGTGACCTCAGGACAGACATACACTTTCTTCTTGGCTTCAGTGCTGCTTCTTTGCTTCAGTTTCCATGGTAGGTTGTGGCCTCTCCTATGGAGTTGGAGGTTCTGGTCCCTCTGGAAGCCCTTGTGGCAGACCTCACATATATATCTGTTTGTTGCCAGGAGTGTCTTAGGTGACAAAGCGACGACTTCTACATCTGGATCTGCAAATGAATGATTATCATGAACTAATTTTAGTCTCTTGCACTGTGTATGTTCTAAGATAAAATTATCATCACCTAATTTTCTGATCAATTTGTTGAGATCTAGTGTGCAGTTCTTTATTGGCTGTTTCATAAATTATAGTGCCATGAAATTCAAGATTTCGTTTCTATCCATTCATATTTCTTTCCTGCATATATATATTTCAAATCTCTAGTGTGTTCGACTTTGAAATTTGATGCAGCACTCGGAAAATACTTTGCATCACAAGATGACCTTGTTTAGGTATGTGTATTTTACTCCTATTGACATCATAAATTTGTCAGGTAACTAATATGCCACGACAACCTGAGTTCTGTAGTTCATAACTAAAACAGCACTGCACAAGAACATGTTGAGTTTCCAGTTTTGAGGATTATAGGTGCTAAAAGGTTATCGGATTAATTATCTTTGGACTTTCCTTTGAGTTTTCAGATTAATCTTAGCTGATATTTCTCATTTGTCCTCTGAGCATTGCTTTGATGCATTTATTATATCTCACTTGCACGTGTGCTCATGAAATGAGACAATTATCACTTGAAATAATGAGGTTTGTACTGTTGACCAACAATACCTGAAAAGTGATATTATGATATGCTACTTTTCATAAAAGATTGAATGGACGTACCTGGATTTCCTGGATGACCCCGTCTCTTCTTCACTGCAGGCATGACTATGTCACCTTTGCTCGATCCAGCAGCGGAGGTCTCTAGCTTCGGCTGCTGCTGGAGGTTGCTCAAAGATTCTTCTTCTGATGTGTGTGACATTGTTTGGAGGCTCAGCTACTGGTTTTAGAGCGTGTAAGTGACGGGGAGTGGTGATTTATGCACAAGAGAGTGGAGGGACTACAACTGGACAATAGGGAAATGGTGAATTTCCCTTTCAGTCATCATCAAAGGACTGCAACGCTACCATTAATTTTATATCCAAGGAATACGACGCTGATTGTCTCATCAAGTCATCAGCACAGAATGTTCTGTTCATTGTTGCTAATTATTTTGTCAGGATCACTGAAGTTTTGTGAGCAAAGCTCCACATGAAGGGATATCTACTCTTGAGTTGCATGCCTACTGTACGACCATTTATTGCAAATCATAACAGTTCATTAGGTGTGCACTAGACTATGATGACCATTTAAGAGCTCTCAAAAGATAACACTTCAGTGCAGACAGTAATTTGTGCTAATGGAGTTTTTTTAACCCTTGCTGTGAGTAGAAATCTGGACACATTGTAACCATCGACAAGAGAGAATCAAATGCATGTCACATTTCACCTCAGGTGAATAAACTAGCTTGTCATCGTCAAGATCAATCCTTGGACGGGTAACTGATAATGTTGTTTTCCTGGGGCAATGTCACTTTCAGGTGGAATAAAACGGGAACAATGGCTGTGAAGAGCAGGCAGGAGACGGTTTCGTCGGTACAATGGAGGGATGGATATGACAAGCGGGAGATCCGGGAGAAGAGACAAACTCTGGCCGTGTTTTTTTTCCAACCGGTATCCATGAGATATCACCCTCCTTTGCTGGCACAACTGTCAGATTTGCTCTTGTTCTAGTGCTTGGAGCTTCCTGCTGTGCATGGTACCTGGGGCTTTGAAGGTTTCCACGGCATGTTCCTCCAATGCAGATGCTGCGACCAGAGAAAGGCTGGAGGGTATGTCAAATGAAACCGTTCACCGATTTGGCTACTTGTAGTTATCACCGTGGTATTGTTCTTTTATCTAATACATTAGTCGTAAATATGAGTCGTTTGCCTGTGATGTTATTAGGATTCTATCACCTGACCTCTCTATGAACCCATCTGTGAGTTTTCGTACACAAACAGTTTATATACTCTTCAGGCCCTTTATTTCTATTCACTGTAGGATAAATCGTGCTACATCTGAGCCAATGCATGGCACTACTTTGGATTTTTAGAAAACAAATCATGGGGAAGCGTAGCATTATCTTATCATAAATCTGGGCCACTTGGATTTTCAGGGAAAAAAACATTGGTCAGTGTTTCTTTCTTACTTTCTTTCTTTTCCTTTTTCAGGCTAAGTGTATTGGTTAGTGATGGGGAATGCAGGGCTTGGTTCATTCAGTGACACCAAATACAATACAAACAAAGCGCCAAAAGCCGTCACCCGGGCTGCCCTATGCAACCCATCTTGGACAGTGACCCCCTGAGTTTTGGACGTAGTGTTTCAGGAGAATCATGACGACTGACGACGTCCTGACAATGTGCATATCACTCGCTGCATAGATAGAATATTGATACACACGGTTGCAGCCTCATCTAGGGAAAAAAAACAAACACATGTACACACAGTGACACACAGACCAACAAAACACCGATAAGGACAGCCTGATCCAAGGTTGCGATGGACAAGGTGGTTTTTCTCAGTTCTCAGTTATGATGGCTTCAATAACAAGAGCCAATCTCGGAATGGAACTTTGGGTGAATATCTTGTGTTTATGGAGTTTCGAGTTGCGACCAGTTAGGAGGGGTAATCAGCGATTAGAGATATGAACTACTACCTCCTTCCTTTAATTTTTGGCGTCGGTTATTTTCATAGAAAAGAAAAAGAGAGGGAGCTTTTGAGTTTCATCTAGTAAGTCAAGAAACCACTTCCACAACCCTCCATGGGAATCGCTCAAATCCATGGTGCCAAACCTCCATGCCCTCGTGCCTGCCAGGAACAGGAGCAGATGGATGATCGTGGACGCTCTGTCCAATCGGCAATGGATTAAAGACATGAAGGATGCCTTGGGCAGGCGCATTGCTGGAGGACGTTGTGCCAAGTGAAAATATACGTTCTCCTGGAGCCGGGATCACTCAGGACAGTACACGGCCAAGTCAACCTTCTCATAGCTTTTCATGGGGCCTGAACTCTTCCCCCACAAGCCAGTCTGGAAGAACTTCGTCATGGGGCCTGAACTCTTCCCCCACAAGCCAATCTGGAAGAACTTCGTCCCCCCTTGCTGCCGATACTTCTCTTGGTTGGTGGTTCATAATCGTTGTGTACAACGGATAGGTTGGCAAAACGAGGACTAACACACAACAACATGTGTCCTCTGTGATCAAGCCGATGAATCAATTGATTACCTCCTTGTCAATTGCTCTGAATCAATTCCAACAAGTGCTCTCCGAACCAAGCTAGATAGTCTCCTATTTTTGGTGGTTAACTATGTCATCCATCAATCTCCCTTGGTGTATGCCAGCAAGCAAACCAAACTTCATTTCTTGGTGGCCTAATGCCCGTTGAAGATCCAAGCAAAGAGGCGACACGGCTTCGACACGATAGTCATTTTGGTTGCCCGTCGCATTGGAAAGAAAGGAATTGACACATCTTCAATGGCATTTAGAGGACAATGTGTGAAGTTGTGCCCTGGCGGGCTACAGAAGGGGGCCAAATTTTAAGCCCCCTCCTCCGGATCCTGGTCACAAGAAACTACGAAACATCAACCTTTTTTTCGGGAGGGGGACGGCAGAGGATTGCCGGAGTATATTACAAGGGGTGAAAAGTTTTTACAATGGACTTATAGGAGTCCTGAGAAAACACAAAGGGAAAAAGGTTTAAGGCGGCTTGAAAGCTGTTTTTCTGAAACTAGTTTCCTGAAGAACTATGGGCACAACGTCCAGATAATTTTTGGTGTTGGATTGGAAAAATTTTCATGTTCCGTTCCAACCAAATGTTTCACTAGGTTGTTAGAATTGCATCGATTGTTTTCTATCGGGCTTCCTTCGGTTCCATGGAAGAAATGGGGCTCCACACTTCACTTAGATCATCGGGCATCTGGTTAGTGCTTAGGCCTAGCAGGGTTGAGATCGAACTCCAGACAGACCTGGAGAAAGTGTAGACATTGAATAGATGGTTTGCATCTTCGAAAGCCTCATAACAGAGACAACAGATCCAGTCGCAGGGCCAACGCAAAAGATTTTCAGCCGTTAGTGTCTTTTGTTGTAAAACTAGCCAACCGAAAAAACATTCCTTTGGTTTGACGCCTGTTTTCCACAAAATTTTGAAGTTCTATACTGTGAAGCTACCTTGGAATTGGAATACATATGCACCTTTTGAGCTATAGCAGCCGTTTGCCGTTAGATTCCATGTTATGTCATCTTCAGTGTTCAGCTGCAAATCGATTTGTTGTATTTTTGCTGCTAGATTAAGTAGCTCATTGAGTTCATCGACAGTTGTCAATGGCCTGAAAGAAGATAGCCAATTGTTATCATCAAGCTAAAGTTTTGTTCTTCCTTTTGGCGAGCTTGTAGAGTTGCGGTGCCATCCCTTTCGGTGTGCGTTTGTCAAGCCATCTGTCGTGCCAGAAACTTATCATGCCACCATTGCCTAGAATAATTGTTGTTGTGGTCTTGAACAGGTTCATACCATTTTCATCACATGGTAGATCAGACTTTGCCCATGGCTTGTCTATTTCTTTCCAATAATTTTGCCAAGGCCATTGCAGTCTCAAAGCACTGGAGAATTTGTTTAGGTCAAGAATATCCAGGCCGCCTAAAGTTTTCGGACGGCAAAGTACAATACTCAAGTTGACAAGGCTGCTGCACGAGCTAACCTTTTTGGGGTTATCCCTTTTCTAGAGAAATGCTCTTCTATATCGATCAATCTTCTTAATTACCCACTTTGTGGTTTTTAAGGCTGTCATGTGATAAATCGGAAGAGCTGAAAGTACGGATTGGACCAAAGTCTGGCACCCTGCCGAGTTGAAAAACCGTCCCTTCCAACCCGGAATTCTCCCACCGGTCTTGTCGATGAGTGGTGTGTAGTCAATTTTCCTCAGCTTCTTAAGCCTTCCACAATGCTCCTAGGTGGCGTTCTTCCTCGGGATGGTTAGGAGGCTAAACATGCCA
>CM002480.1:12980106-12992004 GCA_000325765.3 Leersia perrieri | reverse complement strand
GGATCCATAGCATCCACAGCTCTCTTTCTGGCCTCCTCAGCCTGCACAAGATTTGGAAACAATTCGTGTACTTTGAATGCATTAAAAAATCTTATAAAGGCAATTAACATTTCAGTTGACTGTGACCTGCTTCAGCTCTCTTTTCCTCTCTTTAACCTTCTCCTTTAGAAATTCCTGTTAAAGAGATCTGCCAGTAATTAGGAATGGCAACTCAGTGAGGTAATTATCATAGCCTAAGCAGACTATTCTTCTAACAGCTTAAGCAAACATGTATTTTACATGCACCTTAAATTTTTCTTTCTCATCCTCTCGTAGTTTCTCCTCATTAACCTTCTCATCAGCAAAGTCCTGCATTGCAACAGAATGAACAGGTTACTTTTATAGGTAGAATTGGAGTGAGGCTACTAAATCAGTACAAACCTCATAATCATCCATTTCCCAGTTAAACTCGCACACTATCTGTCACAAACAATACAAAGTAAACACAAAATTATTTGACAACATACTGAAATGTGGAAGCAAATCTAAAAATAATTGCATGAGCAGAAGTTAGAAAACAATCGGTCCCATAGGACGGCAGCAGAAATGATAGAGGAAAGCAATAAGCATGCAGGCGCAATTAGATAGGGGAAATTATTGCATGCAGAAACAATGAGACAAAAGGCAATCCCCTCCCCCCTCTCTCCAAGCTCTTGATGTTAGGGCCTGTGTGGGGGAGCTTTAGATTCTAAGAAGCAACGATGTGGTAGCCAGGTTCTGAGAATCTGGAAAAGCTCTGAAACCCAGCTTCTCCAGCTTCTGACTTTTTAGTTCATTTTTCAGAATTTGTAACTTCAGATTCTCAGAAGCTGTGAACCGTTTGGGGCAGCTTCTGGCAACGGCAGCTTTTGGGAGAAGCTCCCCCAAACAGGCCCCTAGTATGCCACCATGGAGCAGCCGACAAAACTGAGCAGTCAGGGTATCAGCGAGGATAACTAGGCGAACAACAGCAGTTTCAGTGTCGCCACCCCTTTCACCCCCCCCACCCCCACCCCAAAGGACACACACACAAACTAATAATCCGACGGATGTCTATCAAGGTGAGGCAATGGCAGCCAGTGACAGCAGCAAATGTCAAAAGATAGTGCTTCATTAAAGTTGGCAGGGGGCAACAACAGCATGTGGGTTGGTTTTGACCTCACAAGCTAGGACAAATGCAGCATCGCCAACAAAAGAACATAGATGTGTAATTGGGAATCATGAAATTGATGCAAGCGGCATATAGGTGCATAGAAATAGGACAGCAAAGGTCAATTCAAACTGCAAGAAACACAATAAAATTTATCTTCTCACACAGGCAAGGTTAGCAGTGCAGCTTAAGCAGTAGAGAAGCTACAGCCGAATCTTGGCCAGAAGCTTCCTTAACTGTCTAGTTGACTTAATGAACAAGCATCCTAAATATAGGCTTAATCACTATCACAGTCAAAGTCTCAAAGAACTTTATATTAGTTTTGCAGATTATACAGTCTGTGAAGGCTAAAAAATGCCGTTTTGTTACATTTTGTGTTTAGAATCGATAAAAAAATAACAAACAGCCTAAGTTAATAAAAGATCATTGAGGCAAAAATGAAATGAAAACATACTAAAAGATGTTTACCGGTGATTCTAGAGGATATAGGATATTGACAACAGTATCATCTTCATCTTCAGGAGGATTAAGTGGCATATAATCTGCAATATCATTAAACAAGGATGATTTGCTGATCACAAAACTCTCGGCCCTCTTTCCTAAAAGACTATGAGGTTGTTTGGATTCAGGGACTTTTTTTTAGTTCGTGTCACATCGGATGTTTGCACGTCAATTAGGAGTATTAAATATAGACTGATAATAAAACTAATTTCATAATAAAGCTAATTCGCGAGACGATTTTTTAAGCCTAATTAATCCACGATTAGCAAATGTTTACTGTAACATCACATTCGCTAATCATGGACTAATTAGGCTCAATAGATTCGTCTCGCGAAATAGTCCAAAGTATGGGGTGAGTTTTATTAATAGTCTATATTTAATACTTCTAATTAGTGTCTAAACATCCGATGTGACAGGGACTTAAAAAAAGTTGGAGGATCCAAACAGCCTCTATATATCATATGTATGTAACAATCTAAATTAAAATGTCTAATCAACCAGTTGATTGTGAGGAATATTAAACAATTTAAGACCTCAAGTCATGCTATGAGGGGCTTGAGTAGCCATTTTTGTTGTTTCACGTGATTGTTGAACTTACCATGCTCAGACAATTTATAACAAGAGTTATGCACTATGTCTATAAGACTATAACTGCACCACAATTTCCTATATTAAAGGCACAAACACCATTCAAGATCAGCTCATTGCGCAATGTGTTACATAGCCGGGAAGAAATGCCTCAGAGGCTCAGAGCCCTCGGTCAATAAAGGATATGTAAATGGTATCAAATTATTAGGCAGTGGTCAAAGTGTAACTATGTATAAATGTTATTTGTAGTTTTGCAGATAAAATACTAGTCATCCAACACATGAAAATCAGCCAGCTAAAAGCACACAAGTCAAAAGGACACTACACTCTGGCTGAATGTAAATTTTTCTGTTATTCATCCACTGAAATTATTATGATTTTTTATACTGAAACTGCACGAGAATGTCTATTTGACTAGCGAAGAGATTCTTATCCCTTGGCATACTGATGCATAGGAACAGTTTAACTAAGACAACACGGTGGTCTTGCAGGATATAATGCACAAATTCAAATAGGAAAAGTTCAGAATCTTGGACTGGACTAAGCCAAGGCGTCACACTCTGACATGCATTCAAAGAATCCTACGAAAACAGATATTTCTAAATACACACAAAACAGGCCTAAATCATAATACCAAGTCAGCTTACATGGCATGCAGTAGTCAAACAGCTTGACTCGCTCAGTTTTGAGATGCCTCAGTGCAGACCTGCAAGATATACAAATATCTGGAACTAGTCAGTAAAATAATCTAAGAAAAGATGTTAAGTTGTTAACAGTGGGTTTATGTCGCCTTCTTCTGGATGACAACATCCCAACAAACAAAAGGTTAGCAACACAAACATATGCCCCCAGGCATGATTTGCTAGTGAGAATGGAGAACAGCATGAGTAACACTAACCTCCGCTGAGTGCAACCAAGAGTATATACTTTTGTTTTCAAACTGTCAATCCTACTGAGCCTGTAGAACCCAAGAAAGAAGAGCAAACGCAAAACTAGTAAACTATTTAACTACATATGATAATTGGTAAAAGGAAAAAGGAACCCACTAATGATTGGAACAAGGTAAGGATATAGGTTCCCAAAAGAAATGTTAAAAAATATTGCTCAAAATAAATACTATGGGAGTACCGGTCCTCTAGCGGAACATAAGGCACCCAGGCCATCTTCATTGCCTTCATTGGTAGTATCTCTTCATTTTCTCTTTGGACAGAATTTATACCAATTTTGTCTGAAGGAGGAAAGGGGCAGTCAATCTGGAAAACCGAAAAAATAACAGGTACTAAATAGGATACAACATGCAGCAAGTGAATAGTTAAAGTAGTAAAGTTCAAACAAGTCAAGTGCCAATGCCACTGTAACCTGTTAAAGGATCGAACAAAACAATATTGTATTAAAATAGTGTGGTAAGAACATGGAAGTTGCTCCTTTAGGCTTTTATTATATGAAACAAACATATAGTTTTGAGCAGTATACCAGAAAACCAAGAAAAAGAAAAGCTTTGGGTACTGGCATTATTAAAATATAATATAAGGTAAGGAGTAAAAAAATAGTCACGGTAATATCAACCGAGAACAAAAAACACAAAGAAATATACACATCCGTATGTACAAATGGGATGACATGTTTTTTTAATGGAAAATGGGATGAGATGTTGAGCTGGCATAAGCATGAAATAAATGTTTGATTTAATAATAGTCAATGTCGACCATTTCTTAGATGCACTTTTCCATCAATGTAAGGCAAGAGAGAAGTGAACTTACAGCAACTACAACAGGAATAAGTACTATCTTCGATTCACCATTCACATCCAGTAGTTGAGCTGCATGTCAATGGAAACTGGTCAGATAAACTGTCTAATTATTAAACAATCTGGTACACCCAAAGTACAGATGAAAAAGACACCAAAAGACAAAAAATCATATTTTTCCTAACACTGCCCACTCAATATATCTAGGATGCACATGGTGAAACAAATGACTATTGGTGCCAATCAACTTTAAAAAGCAGTCATGACTCGAATTGAACATTTACATAGAAAAACAACAGCATAAGGAGTACAACAGAAGTATGATCCCGAAAAGGACAATTTCATTTTGGAGATAGCCCAGGGAATTTTTCAGCAATGATACATCATGCAAGATATATCTACATCAATAATGTTTGCTAACTTCGGAAAAAAAAAAACAAGAGTTTTCTGGTGGTGCTACTGTAGACATGAATGGCATGGTTGGTGAACTTCTTTCAAAAAAAACCTTAATAGATTTGATATTTAGGTCTGTCAGGAATGCCCAAAAAAACATGTTTCTTGTGGGATCAACTACTTATGTGAAACTCATTCGTTCCAAACAGGCCTTCAAGCTATATGTCAGTACTCAGTACACGTAAAGAACTAGCTAATACAACACCAGTTTGTTGCAGTTACTAAATGCTAGCGCACTAATAACTAGTAAGAAAGTATGTGTTTTGCGAATTGGAGTATTAATTATAAAACAAGTGCTGGAGTAAGGATACTTACGTTCAGTGCTTCCAAACAAGTAAACTGTTTTCTCATAAAGCTCTCCCCCTTCTTCTAGGGCCTTCTGATCACCAACATTAAACCATATGTCATGCTGAAAAGCAAGTCATGGAAGATTATCTACCATCATACCTCTAAATTTTCAAAGTTCCAGTTGAACTCCTTTATCTTATCAATATTCTCCCACTGCAGGTGACAGACCCAGAGATAAATAATGGTTAGCAGTAAGTCCAAATGGCCATAATACACAGTTTATGAACGCTTACATATGCATCACCGATAGACTCGAGGGTAAATTAAAAACGAAAATGAAACAGAAGGCCCGCAAGATGTACACAAACCTCAGTCCCAACAGGAAAGGCTGACAGCCAAAGATCTTCCTGGAAAAGACAATATATTATTAGGCATAGGGCCTCAAAATATATATAGCAGACCAAAATAAAGGACATAAAGCATACTAGGGGAAATGTTTCCATGTGAAGCCTCTAAAGGATTCAAGTCAAAATAACTTGGTTTTGAAAATGGTCACCACATAGAACAACTGAAATGAATTATTGCCATAGAAAAGTTCAAATGGTTGTATTTTCTTGCTGCAAATCTCTAACTTGTGCCTAGTTTTTTTATTCTTGGTCACATCTAGCCAGGCAGGTTGAACAGCTGTGAGTTCTACATGTATTTTTATGTGCCTTCTTTTTGTAGCATCCTATCCATTGTAGGCATAAAACTATACATCTTTTTTGCTTGTTTGCAAAGACACACTGATTATTCCAAAAAATCCTTGTATACCCGTAAAAAAAATCCCAAAGCAATTAGTCGCCATAGGACTAATTTCTAAATAGCGGAATTCGCTGCACAACATCCTAGTGTTGTGGCATTTGTTGTAGGACACCAAAAAACACATGGCTTCAAAATGGAACACTCTGGTTTTATGGTAATTCGAAAAATATATACTATGACCATTATTTTACATAGTTGGATCAATTGGAAAGACAACTTTATAAATTGACATTTTTACCCTTATGCCATCCTTTGCCAGACATCTAAAAATGATCAAGTAGTCAAAACAAGAGGCATTATGCAGAAAAACTGAAATATTAGATCAGATAAATTTATCGTCAGTATAATCTTGTGTGATCTAATTGCGATTGCTCAACTGATTGAACATGGGTGAAAGTTTCCTTTCTAAAATTCTCTCTTCAGTTGAGTCAGATATGTTAAAATAATGGCCGGAGCGTGTTTTAACAAAATAGCGCAAAACAAAGGTAACTTAAGGCGAGGCCACATTTTTCTGTTGTCCTACACCAAATTACACAAAAATAGGTTGTCCTGCATCAAATTTTACCATTTCATCATATTTGTTCAAACAATCATCTCATATATAGAAAAGCGCTTCAGAATAAAAACACTCCTAACACCTATAACCACAGGAAGTGTATAATTTGCTCACGCAGAATGACTTGATTTGTTCTTTTCAACACCAAAAATGCTCCAACTATACGGCACACACATCATTCAACACATAAACCATTTCTAATGTAATGGGGAACCACTACTACAGTGCATCCAAATCCGATCACATATTAACCCATGAGCTTCCGTATTTCAGAATCCCACGCAGCGAAAGTGGAACCACCATCATTGGGACTAACCTGACCGCTACGAATCTCGCCGCAGGAGCAGCCTAATCATTTAATCAACGATTACGAAAATCATAGCGAAGCGAAACGGAAGTACTCCGTCTCGGGGTAATCGGGGAAGCCTCCTCACCAGATTCCCCTTCTCGGGGAAGTACTCCGTCTCCGGCTTGGGCTTGCGCGACGGCCTTGGCACGCTTCCCCCGCCCCGCGTTGCCGGCTCCCACGCCGCAGCTTCCGGCTCGCTGGAGTCGTCCGCCGCACGCTTCCTGCCTCTGGGACGCGGCATTGCTCTCGATTGCTGGGGCTATGGGGTTTCGGCTCCCGTTTCGATTGGGGGTCGGTATTTCGGTTTGGAGGAATCGGCGCGTGAAATCGACGCGATCCCAGTTTGAAGCGAGGGGTGGAAACCGTAGACTGGAGAGTGGTAGCGTCGTCCTAGCGTGCGCCTGTGCGGAGAAAGACGACGGAGGAAAGGAGAAATTTCGTTATTTACCATCAAATACGCACAAGTTTAGGATTTTACCATCTACTCCCTCCGTCCCATAAAAAAATTAATCCAAGTCCCAAAACCAAATTAGCAATACAACCAAAGTTCAATTTACTATCAATAATCATTCAATCATTAGGCATATGTACACCTCTGCACACAAAAAAACTTGAAAATAGTACTAACCACTTGACACAGTTGATTTGACTAGGTTGGTTGGTGGAGGAGTAACAATTGGAGAGAAGGAGATGTCCTTTTTTAGATCGTACATCGCTTGTCTGTTCCTCGTTCTTTGGAGTAAAAATCTCTTATTTTTTGGGATAAACTCTTCCCTCCAGGATTACTCTTTTTGTGAGACAGAGGTAGTAGTAATTTGCATCATTTCTAAAATTTACCACCGGACACGGATTTTCTTAGTTGTTATTTCTGTTTGTTCAGTCTTATTGCATGTCTGGAAAACCATTTTATCGTCGCCATAGTTGTTATTTCTGATATCAGACGCCATTGCCATTACGCTCACCTCCATGACGAACTCCTCCCGTGAGGTGGGAGGTAGTCACCGAGTGTGGCGTCTCTCCAGTCCTCCTCACAGGATCGTATACTGACCAAGTTGATGTGTCACTCTCATGATACGCTCTCACCCCATATATTCGTTGACCATCACCTCCCCCGCCGAACCGTCGTTGAGGACGAAAGCTCTTCTTCCTCGTCAGCGGCTACACTGACGGCACTGACTAGCATAAGACAAACATTAGGGACGAGAGGGGACACTCTGCAGTGGTTGCACCTCCCCTAACTTGTTATTTGGTCGTAGCTCTCCATGGTCCATGCCTGCTAGAGACGAGTAGGATGTGGCCGTCGATCCCAATCCCAACCGCCGACGTCAAGCTTTCCATCAACATGGTTGAAGGGTTGAAGGGGAAGTCAATGGCGGCGTCCATGGCGTGCTCACCATTGAGGCAGCAGGTGTCGCTGATGGTCGCGAACTCGCGATTGTGTATCAGAATACACGACAAAGCGGGAGCGGTGCTATCGGACCAACGACGGTCGGTGTCAGCAACGTTTCGATTATCGAATAACATTGTTGGGCAAACGAAATGGCAAGGAACGAAGGAAATTTGTGGCGATGTCATCATTGCATCGCCAACTAGTGTCGCACATAATACAACAACGACAATGGCAGCTCTCACACGGCCATGGCGTGGACGTTGCGTGTCCGCGCTGAGACACTGCCTCGTGTTGCATGGTATCGTACGGCCATACTACAACACATACAGTGTCGTGCAATGGCCTCAAAAAATAAAATTATTTCTGAAAAAATAAATTCCATATATTTGTGCAAAATTGTTAAAATAAGGTATATTTCAAATTTTAATTCTTTATATGATCTTTTAAGAAAAAGTGTACGCTTAGCGGCTTCCATCGAATAGTGCGCACACGATGAACTAGGGGTGGACAGAAAGCTCGAGACTCGTGGGTCGGATCGACTCGTTGGAGGCTCGACTCGGTTCAACTCGAGCTCGTAAACTTAACGAGCCGAGCCGAGTTTGCTTTTCTGCTCGTTAAGCAAACCAGCCGAGCCTGAGCTGGCTTGCGAGCTACTCGGTAGGCTCATTAAGCTCGTAACCAAAATTTGGTCCAGCCCAAAACATTATCCAAGACCTGTTTGCTTTTGTTTTAGTTATGCTTATGCAACATGAATTTCCTCGGTGTAATATTTTGGGATGGTGCATGTACTGTTTTCATACTTTCTTGCACTTTTGGTCCCTATGGTTAAGCCTATGCATTAATGCATATGCTGCTCTGCAGCATGCACTTCATATCATATATGCCTAAGTACTTATTAGAATTATAAATTGGATGTCTCATGTCTGGAATCTAGATTGTTTTTTTTTCTCGTATGTGTTGTTGCCTATTAGATACAGTGATATACCGTATTGGATGTCACTGAAATGTGATGAGCATGTCATTTTATTAACGAGCTAAAACGAGCTGGCTCGAGTCAACTCGCCAAGCTGAGCCGAGCCTATTTCTGCTCGTTAACAAACCGAGCTCGACCGAGTCGAGCCGAGCCAGCTTGATATCCACCCCTACGATGAACCATATTGCAGTTGACTCTATAACTTAAGTAATTATCTGTTAGTAAAGTTCCACAACATGCATGCATACAATCTTCTACGAATAATATTTCTACCATGAATAATTTATCTGTGTTAATATATTATTTGTTGATGGAATGAGAAATTGTCGGCACTCCTTCACCTATAAAAAGGATTTTGTTTTTTTCTTTGAGTGGAATAAAAAGGATTTTGTTAATAAATACGTTTTCTCCATATGGACCAAGGTTTAACGCTCGTTGCAAACCAAGTGCCAGTAAAATTCTTTTACCGATAAACCGTTTGCCACTAACAGTTGTTTATCCAAACAAGGTGAATATGCTTTCATCATGCTGGGGGTAACTTCATCGATGTTATAACGTCTCAGTACAGTTATCACTATTTCGAATTTTTTGGTCACTTATAAATTTTGTAACTAAATCTGATAATGAGTAAATAACCATCATTTGAAAAATTGCATCTTTTCACTTGTAACATGAGAATATACATGACGAAGGTGCAAATTCTACATTTTCTTAAGGTCGTTTGCGTTCATTGTTTGATGGATCATTTGACAAGTTGACTTTTCTAAAAAAAACATAAAAACAACTAGTGTTTTTACTACAGCACATGTGATGCATTATGTACGGGATATAACATGGATCGGTTCTAATCTTGTGTATACTATCTTTGTTGATTTATACGAAACGCAGATGTTTGAAAATTCTTATGGTATTTATTTAAGGGTGTTGTTTTTAAAAAAGAAAACTTAGCTAAAATGAATTGGGATGGTAGTTTAAAGTGTTATTTTTTATGCATGATGAAACTATCCAACATTTGTTTTTTGATTGCCTATGCCAAAATTATATGGAGATGTGTTTATATATCTTTGGGGTTAAGAGTACCAACTAGTTTTGATGATTTGGGAGGGAAGTGGGTATTTGAAAGAAGTGTACGGGTTAAAAATCTGACGTTAATAGGAGCATTTGCAATTTGCTAGGCTTTTTTGTTAAATATGAATGAGGTGGTTTTTAACAAATCCCTACCTAAATTTTATTTGCATATCCTTTTTAGGGTAATGTATTGGATGCGGTTTTGGGCACATCTAAAAAATATGAAGAGAACAAAGAAGCCATCTTTGTTGCTTGCCGAAAGTTGGGACTTTGGCTATGCAAGTTTTGGGGCACTTTAGTTGGAGATTCATCAATAGAATTCAATAATGTTTATCTCTTTCTAGTGCTTAGTGTTTTCTCTTGTTGCTTAGTGGGTAATTGGCTTCCTTTTCAAGCCTTTGGACATTTTGGTGTGTTAAACTCTAAACTTTGTAATATTTGGTTGTAATTTATTTGAAGTTAAGGTCGGGTTATTGGCTATCAAAAAAGTTAAAAGTAATTCAAGTGAGAGCAAGTACAAAAGGATGTTATAGCTTGCTTATCGCACTTTTGCACACATAGATGAACAAGACAAACAAAAAAAAAAGAAACGATAGCCAGCTTAATTTGCATGTGCTCGAAGAGCAATGAATTAAATAAAG
Source organism: Leersia perrieri (assembly GCA_000325765.3). Taxonomy (NCBI): domain Eukaryota; kingdom Viridiplantae; phylum Streptophyta; class Magnoliopsida; order Poales; family Poaceae; genus Leersia; species Leersia perrieri. The sequence goes on along the minus strand of CM002480.1, from coordinate 12,981,478 downwards.
AATTGAGACAAAAGAGAGGATAGTAAAGAATGGAGGTGACTTTATATTGATAAACTATTGTAATAGTATATTTAATATTTTCTTTAAACTGGATATTTCCCGTGAGTTGCTGTGAGATCTTATAAGTCTTTTATTAGCAACAATCAATATCAATTTTACGGTTGATGTCTCGGATATTTTGATCCAATATATGGCTGACATAACTTAATGATGTGGCTAAATTCGATAGCTACTTAGTATACTGACTCAGTGGGTTGTAATAAAGGAAAGAGAGTAACACAAGGATGGCTTAAAGGTACCCATGTACTTCTTCCGATCCAAAATTATTTTGCACTCCGTCCTTCCCCTAGAGTCATAATACACATACAACCGGATGGAGGAACTTTCAGCAACGAATTCAGATAAAAGTTGCTAATTTTAGTACTCCATCCGTCCCATAATATAAGAACTATTATTGTTTTAGAAAATAATAAGAATCTACTAAAATGTCCACAATACCCCTCATTAATATGCAGGTCACACTATCTTTTTAACTAATAGATGTAATTATAGATAACACATTCTATAATTTATAGGTCTGAAATATAGATGTCGTAGGATATGCATGGAAACATGCAGCTCAACATGGAAGGACTAATTGTTAATGGTATGTTAACGGTAGATATGTGGGTCGGTTCAAAAAAAGGGTAGATATGGGCCAAAACTGATTGTCTAGATGCTAAAAGTTCTTATATCATGGAACTCAAAAGTTTTTATATTATGTGACCGAGGGAGTATGCTTTAGAATGGAGATACTTGATGTTACTCTCGTAGCTATTGATTACGGTCAACATATCAAAGTTTTGTGCAGGAAACCATGCCATGCCAGATAAAATTGTGTCATATATGTATACACTCATACCCCAATAGCCCATCAAAGCCTTACTACTTTATTTTTTTTAATTTCTTAGATATACAAATCTGTCACTGTTCGTGTCAAACGAGAGCTACTGCAGTAATTGACTTTAGAACCCTGCAAATTGCAAAGCATGTAAACTGAACAGGACCAAAAGAATCATGGGGAAACATCTTAGGCCCTTCACAATGGTCCTACGTGTCATTCTCCCTCGTCACAGCTTCACCCTCTCTTTCCTCCAGCTCGGCCTCCTATCCGTGTATGCGGAGCTCCTTGCAGCCAACAGAGGCAGCGAGAAACTTTGTCAGAGCGAAGACCGCGAGGAGCTGGGCGATTCCCTGGTCACCTGCTGTGGGAGCGGTGACCTCGCGGCTGAGTGGCCTCTCCAAAAAGGTTGAAATACCCCCAGATCCGGAGGGGCGGCACGGAGGCGGGCCTGGCTCGGTGACAGGCGGCGCGGAGGCGGCGGTCGGCGAC
>CM002480.1:12921642-12961517 GCA_000325765.3 Leersia perrieri | reverse complement strand
CAAGTGGAAGGTGAGGAGGCCTATCAGACCTTCTCCCGTGTGATTGAGAATGCCAATGTCATTATGGCAACCTATGAAGACACTCTGCTTGGTGATGTGCAAGTCTACCCTGAGAAGGGAACTGTTGCGTTCTCTGCTGGTTTGCACGGTTGGGCTTTTACTCTCTCAAGCTTTGCTAAGATGTATGCCTCGAAGTTTGGAGTTGATGAATTTAAGATGATGGAGAGGCTGTGGGGTGAGAACTTCTTTGACCCAGCCACCAAGAAATGGACGAACAAGAACACTGGCTCAGCTACCTGCAAGAGAGGTTTCGTTCAGTTCTGTTATGAGCCAATCAAGCAAATCATCAACACCTGCATGAATGATCAGAAGGACAAGCTGTGGCCCATGCTGCAGAAGCTTGGTGTGGTGATGAAGGCTGATGAGAAGGAGCTTATGGGCAAGGCTCTGATGAAGCGTGTTATGCAAAATTGGCTGCCAGCCAGTAACGCTCTTCTAGAGATGATGATATACCACCTTCCTTCTCCCTTCAAGGCCCAGAAGTACCGTGTGGAGAATTTGTACGAGGGTCCTCTTGATGATGTGTATGCAACTGCTATCAGAAACTGTGATCCGGAAGGTCCTCTTATGCTGTATGTTTCCAAGATGATTCCCGCATCAGACAAAGGTAGATTCTTTGCCTTTGGTCGTGTCTTCTCAGGGAGGGTTGCGACTGGCATGAAGGTGCGTATCATGGGTCCCAACTACGTCCCTGGCCAGAAGAAGGATCTGTATGTGAAGAGTGTCCAGCGTACTGTTATCTGGATGGGAAAGAAGCAAGAGTCTGTTGAGGATGTTCCCTGTGGTAACACTGTTGCTATGGTTGGTTTGGATCAGTTCATCACTAAGAATGCCACCTTGACAAATGAGAAGGAGACTGATGCCTGCCCGATCAGAGCAATGAAGTTCTCAGTGTCCCCTGTTGTGCGTGTTGCTGTTCAGTGCAAGGTTGCTTCTGATCTTCCCAAGCTTGTTGAGGGTTTGAAGCGTCTGGCGAAGTCTGACCCTATGGTTCTCTGTACCATTGAGGAGTCTGGTGAGCACATCATTGCTGGAGCTGGAGAGCTTCACCTTGAGATTTGCTTGAAGGATCTGCAGGAAGATTTCATGGGTGGTGCTGAAATCATTGTTTCCCCACCTGTTGTTTCTTTCCGTGAGACTGTCCTTGAGAAGTCGTGCCGTACTGTCATGAGCAAGTCTCCCAACAAGCACAACCGTCTTTACATGGAAGCTCGCCCCATGGAGGAGGGATTGGCTGAGGCCATTGACGACGGTCGTATTGGCCCACGTGATGATCCCAAGGTGCGCTCCAAGATTCTGTCTGAGGAGTTTGGCTGGGACAAGGATCTTGCAAAGAAGATTTGGTGCTTCGGACCTGAGACCACTGGCCCCAACATGGTGGTTGATATGTGTAAGGGAGTCCAGTATCTGAATGAAATCAAGGACTCTGTTGTGGCTGGTTTCCAGTGGGCATCGAAAGAAGGTGCATTGGCTGAGGAGAACATGCGTGGTATCTGCTTTGAGGTGTGCGATGTTGTTCTCCACGCTGATGCTATTCACAGAGGTGGTGGCCAGGTCATTCCTACGGCGAGGAGGGTCATCTATGCTTCCCAGCTCACAGCCAAGCCTAGGCTGCTGGAGCCCGTCTACCTGGTGGAGATCCAGGCCCCTGAGAATGCTCTCGGTGGTATTTATGGTGTTCTGAACCAGAAGAGAGGTCATGTGTTCGAGGAGATGCAGAGGCCTGGTACCCCTCTGTACAACATCAAGGCTTACCTCCCTGTCATCGAGTCCTTTGGGTTCTCAAGCCAGCTTAGGGCTGCTACATCTGGCCAGGCCTTCCCCCAGTGTGTGTTTGACCATTGGGACATGATGACCTCAGATCCTTTGGAAGCCAACTCGCAGGCTGCTACCCTGGTGCAGGATATCCGCAAGAGGAAGGGTCTGAAGGAACAGATGACTCCTCTCTCCGATTTCGAGGACAAGCTTTAAATTTTTGGCCGCATGTGTTGTGCCGTTTATCCTCACATGTTTTAGTTGGTCTACTGCTAAGAGAACTGAACTGCCTTTCGCATATTATTTCTGTTTCACATCAACGATCCTATATTAGTGTGCTACCGAGACACTATTTTGCTGTATCTTGATGTAACGGACGTGGAACTTGATGCTTCTGCTATCTTGAGTTATATTATAGTTTTCACATTCTTGCTGCGTTGTACTATTTTTTTTCCATGGTTTGTGCTGTTCTCTGTCTGGATATGTTAGTTCTGGGCGGTAAGTTGCCGTTTAATTGTTCTGTTGCTTTGTGTAGTCTTTCTTTTTTTTTTGCTCGGAAGACAGGCTTTCTGTTGACTGTTCTTATGCACCAGAATTCTTACTAAGTTGTTCGTGCAGTCTTATTATTTGTTTGTAGAACTGTTAAGTTCCTTATTTTCATTCAAGTGTTCTGCTTGTAGAAATCTAGGCCATCTCTTGCATAGCTGCATAGTTCCTTATTTTTCATTCATGTTTTCTGAATTTGGTATGAAGCTAATGCTTGTTTATTAAAGTGGGAATATTGGTTCTCGTATGTTAGATGCATATGGTCCGTGCCTATTGCGAATAGCATATATACTTTTACACTTTGAATAATATTGAAATGAAAATATAATATTGTGCGCAAATTGATCAAACTTCTCATTTGATACTCCCTTTAGTTTTCATTCATACAACTGATTTTTTTATGCTATATTTGCTAGTCACTTGGCTCACTTCGCTGAGAGAAATGCTTCGTTGGCCACCTAAATCCGCTACGCACTTGGTTCACTTCGCTTACGAATTCAATTCTACAATTATTGAGCTTTGCCATCACCTCCGGTCATCCTCTCTACCGTTCATGCATTTACTGTTATTCCTTCTCTTAATAGGAAGAGGAAACACTTTTTGTTACTTTTAACTTTCAATATTTGTATATATTTTCTCTGCTACTCTTCGTTTGTAATCGCTTCTAACCTTCAGTGACACATGCATTAATTTTGTTTGACGATTCATACTTTTGCTAGAAAGCTGTCTACTTTGTTTGCCGATTCGTACTTCTGCTGTATGTGGCGCAGAGGATGGTTTTTTCAAGAAAAGAAAAGAAAATCGGACACATCAAAGCTGCAGCCTGCATCGGGGCTGGCTGACGGATGTATTTAGTTTTTACATAAACAACATACTACTATTTAGGCTCTCCTAGTCTTCAAACACAAAGGGCTTGTTGGGTAGCCGAGCCTGCAGCATCGTTCCTGCCGTGCGGTAATTATCCCAAGACACATATTACTGTTCGTGTGATTTTGTCGCTGCAGGCTGTAGAGGGTCAAATATAGTAATTTACTAAGTAGTATGTACTATCAATGTGTTACTCTTAATGATTCTTTGAACACAAATTGACTCAGTGATGTATCTTGACCAACACAGGCTTTTTTCAAGTTGTATTTACTTTTATTTTAAGTTTGAGATATTTTGAATTGTATTTCTACTATAACTCTTAATCCGCTCCGTTTCTTATTCTAATATTTTTAAAATTTAAATTTCAGTTATGTCTAAACTGCATCGCTACATGGATGGTAGACTCTTCTTACAATTCGCCTTATTTCTTAATTTCCATTTTGAAGTTTTTTTTTTCTAAATTGTACTTTTATATGGACTCCAAAATTCTTTCAATATTTTTTTAGTTTTGAATTTTAGTTTTTCTAAATTGTATTTTTATTTGGACTGTAGAGTCTTCTTTGAATATTCTTTATTTTTATTTCTGAATTTCATACTTTTTTGTAAGTTGTACTTCTATATGGACTTTAGAATCTTTTTTCTTTGTATTTTAATTCTGAATTCTAAATTGTATTCGATATATACTATATTTTTTATTTATCCCAATTAATGTGAAAAATTTCAAGTCCATGAGAGCAAAATGCTTAGCTCTTTTGATAAGATGAGAGGAAACAAAGCAAAAGAGAGAAAAATCTTGAGATGTCGGACATGTCATCTCAAAAATAATTTAGTAAGATGTCGGACATGTCATCATCCCCTCTTCGTTACGAGTATTTAGTAAGATGAGAGGAAACAAAGCAAAAGAGAGAAAAATCGTGACCAATTTTGTAAGATTTTAGAGGAAAAGAGAGAAGAAACATGTGAAGATTGCGCCAGCAGCAACACAAGACAGTACAGTAGGATCCGACTGATATTTTACACATTGACACATAGTAGCAACAAACGACCTGGCCCATTACAAAACACTGGGCCCATGGACTCACGACCGATGGTTAATACGCACCACGATAACGCTTATTTATTACACACGCGCAAACACAACACACACGCATCACGCTCGCTCCGAAGTGCGAGACTTGATGTTAAAACGATTGCGACACGAACACGACTCGCCACGCCGAAACGTATGTAACCCTCCGGCGGGCGCATGCACCGATCCGCCGCCGGCGACGGCGACATGGATGTCTGATGAGATGATCAGTAGTAATAGGAGGAGGACGAGCCGCCGAGCTGGAAGCCGTCGCCGACCTCGTCGGCCGCCGGCATCGGCGAGAACATCGGGCTGTGCACGTACCCCTCCTCAAAATACACCCCATGCGCCGCCGCGCTCGCGTCGACGTCGTCGTACCCGCCGCCGAAATCCAGCTCCGACGCGTCGCACCACGCCGCGCCGCCGCCGCCACTCGCATTGCCGCCCATTGATCCCATCTGGGCGTCGCCGCCGCCGTACGGCGCCATGGCCGCCGCCGTGGCGGCGGCGTGGTGGTGGCTGTACTGATCCTGCGCCGGCAGCGCGGCCGGGACGAAATTGTCGCCGTTGCCGGTGGCGGAGGCGTAGTGGGACTGGGAATGGAGATCGTCGGCGGAGAGATCGGGGGAGAGATAAGGGGTGAGGGAGGAGCCTGGAGGGAGGTCGGGGAAGGCGAAGTTGGTGCGGGCGGCGGCGCCTCGGATGGCGCGGGCGGCGCGGTCGTAGGCGATGGCGGCCTCCTCCGCCGTGTCGAACGTCCCCAGCCAGTGCCTCTCCTTCGTCGCCGGGTCCCTTATCTCCGCTGCGTATCTCCCCCACGGCCTCCTCCTCACCCCCAAATACCTCGTCTCGTTCCCCCCACTCTCCTGCTGCTGCTTCTGCCGCCTCTTGGTAGCCTTCTTCTCCGGCGCCGACGAGAAGAAGTACAAATCCATATAGATAAAGGGAGAGAATTTGAGGTGGTTATTAGTAGTTGTGGTCGTTGGCGATGAGAACTGAACTGAAGCTGTTGCTGTTGCTGCAGCTGCTGCATGGGGCGGTTTCATGGAGGAGTATATATAAGGGAGGGAAAGCTTAAAGAGAAGGGGATTATCATTAAACAAGAGGGATGGTACTAATGGGCAAATCTTAAGCATGATTAGCAGCAGGAGGAGCTAGCTAGTGATGGAGGGAAAATGTGTTGGTGGCCTTCTAAAATTTTGATTCGTTTAATTGTGGGGGCGGCAAAAGTGGTCAACCAATGATTTGCACTGGTGGTGGTGTGGTGACTGCATCATGCATCATGGGAATGGGATGATTAACATGCTGCATGGCCGACTTAGTTAGTTAGTTAGCTCTGGATCCATCATGCTGATCTTAATGTTATTATTAAATCAAGTTTTCATGGGAATTATGATAGTGATGTGTTCAAGTATTAATAAGATTTTCCTCTCCTCATATATCTTTCATGGTAGATTTGCTGGGCGCATTGCTGACTTAAAAACTGGTCACAGCAAACACAGTTACACAGGTGGAGTTTGGAGTTGTTAGGTTTGCACCGTCCATACTCTTCTATAACAACGACGAAGAGTGTTATATGTATAGTATAGTTAAATAGGAATCATGTTAACATTATAATATATCTGGCTGTCCTTGAAATTTATACAATAAGCACTACAATATAACATATATACTTCATTTTGATGGGAAGACCACGTGCTGATATTCATTAATTGTTGCCTTATATCATCTCAAATGTGCATAATACGTACAAGTCTTGCAAAATGTAGGAAAAAATTATACATAGCGCCCATCTCTTTATATATATATATATAAAGTGCGCATGACTTGACTTGATGAGAGGGTTATATTGTTGGCAATAACAATAAAGACGATATGTAGAGTAGGAGAAATATGTTCGCATTTGTGCCGGTTCTTATCTCTATGGTGGCTGTTGGAGTGTTGGTGGCACTATTTGTGTCGGGTTTTTGTTAACCATTTGTGCCGATCTATATATGAGTGTTTTTGTGATAGTGTGAAGTGTTTTCGAAGATGAAGTGGTGCTATATATCCCTATTGTTTTTTTATTTGCTGTTGGTTAGTTCCATCTTGAACTAGCCAACATCAAATATATGAGACAGGAGGGAATGCATTTTTATTCACTTTCAAAACCCAATTATTGTTGGACTAATTGTTTGTACAAAAAAAAAATCACAAAGCATGACCCTTAAAGTACACGGGAGCCTATAAAATCAACACACATAGCATTTACTAATTAAGGTCCAAGGTTTTCTGTCCAAGCTAGAGAATTCTAAGCTTATTATTCAAGGAAAAAAAAACTATATTGCCCCTCCCCCCTCCACCACCACCCAGAAATACTCTATCACATTCATAATTCATGTTATACCTAGCTAGGATCTACTATGTATAATTCAAAATAAAGAAGACAAGGGAACATATATCGATTGGTCAAAATAGGAATCATCTGCAAAGCAGAAGTATAAATGACGAACAACAGACTATAAGATTCTGACTTAGAATATGCAACTTCTGGTACAGATTAATTTTCCTATATGTTGGTTGCGAAATGGGGTACAACAAGATCCAAACCGACCAAACTGTGACTCTGTTTATTCTAATGACAAGTTGCAAAGAGTAGTATCTCTGTCATGTGTTCTTCCTACTGATGTCTTGATTTCACTGTCCAAGACTATTAGTCAAGGTCAAAGTTTGTAGGGGGCAACAACGGCATGAAAATATACTGGTCCGAATGCAAACTCTACTACTGCACATGCCGCCTTAATACCTGAGGTGATTATTGTTTTCGTGCCTTTGATGGAATAGATTAGATAGAGAAGATCACGGTGTGTAGCGTAGTCTACGTACACATAATTTTTTGTCTATTCATTTAGTATATGATTAAGATCATGCTTAATAGATCAAGTGATCAGTTGATAATATAATAATGGTACCTATCACTGACAAAGCTAGATAGCTTGGATGCTCAGTAAATTAATTGGGCGTTCTCTCTTCAATTTCAACCTCGGTGCATGGATGCTTCGAGGTTAAACGGCCGGTCTCCTTGTTACTGGCCAGTGGATTGGACTGGTCAAAAATCCACCGATCAATACTCTTAACTTGTGGATTTTTTTTTCATTATACAACACACACGAGGACGCACATGCTAGCCCTACTGCCTCTGTTTCATAATTTAAGACGTTTTGAATTTTTTTCTTACAATGTTTGACCATTCTTTTTATTTAAAAATTATTATAAATATAAAAATAAGTTATTTCTTAAAGTATTTTTGATGATAAAGTAAGTCACAAATAAAATAAATGATATTTTCATAATTTTTTAATAAGATGAATAGTTAAAAGTTGCTAGAAAAAAAGTTAAAACGTCTTACATTATAAAACGGAGGGAGTACAGACTCAACACCACACTCACACGGCCGCAAAAGTGTCTTCCATTTGCAAACTACAATTTGTGACACACTCAAGTATTTAGACTTCTTGCTTGGCTAGTAAAATTAGTTTCTTCCTCTATAGCGTGAGATTTTCTTCGATCTAGAAGCCAGTGCGTGGTACTTAGTGTTCACAAATTGAGCTTAAGTTTCTCAAAAGGACTAATAACGATTGCTGCTTGCCTGCTTGAGCAATATAGCACAAGGAGTGTTTGGCTAGTACGTGTCTCACCGAACTACGAATTCAGTTTTAGCAACATGCTATTGCCCCCCTAATCAATGTTAATTGGTTGAATTTTCCGTATATGCCTACATCATTTTTTCATAAAAGAAACCATGACCAAACTGTTAATTTGTGGTAAATACAATTAAAATAAATGAAATCCTGTTACCATGGTTGTGGCTCCAGTTATTTGCTTTGCAGATACCATAATACCCCATATAACACTGAATTCATTACTTGGCACTATTAACTTAGTAGATGAATAACGTCCAGTGCCATGCATTTGCAAAATGAGGTAGTAGTATATTTTTTTTCATGATAACTTATAATATCTTGCTAAGTTCACCACTATAAAGTTATGCATGGAGATAACAAAAATGTACATTAAATATTTGGCACCTACTCCGGTATCTAGAAAAATCTGAACTGTTTTTAACTGCTTAATTAGACCACTAGATGGGGACAGGTTTGGTAGAGCTCGAACTCTCTGAAATCCTTACTAAGTATGGAATTTGTAGGCTACAATAACAAAGTTGTTTAAGTTAGCCTACAATTCTTATATATATATATAAGTGTGAATAATATGGCTCACCGGAACAACATTATTCTACCCCTACCTCTATCTTCAACAATTATGAAGCCCATTCAGAAAGGCCCATACATCTATTGGTTCATGCTTATTAGAAAGAAAAAAAGAAGCTAACATTACCATGATCGCAAAGAGGTTAACAGCGCATACACGATTCATCTTTTCCTGGAATTATAGTACTTGAGAAGATCTTGGGAATAATCTAACTGACATATAACACGTCACACACATGATGGGTGATGGAGGAGCACCCCTTAGTTCTGCCTCAAAGTATTGAAACAAAATCTAAGTTTGTGCGCATCAATCGATTGAAGTGCGCGTGTTCGTTGAAAGGTCATAAGATTGAGTGGTATAGCTATCTTTCAATCACTTTTAAAGACTTCTTATGATTGCCCTCTGATGGAAATGAACCTTCTAATGATGAGAAGAGGAGATGTACTTTATAATAGATTAATTTGAAATTGATAATTATGCATACATAATATAACTTAAACTAGCTTGTTGTATGAGCCCAAAAGCACAAGTACCTTCACATGATTAGTTGAGCCCAGATAAATGATTGGCATGTGCCTTCCCTTGCTTTTAGATGCCCCTTCCTCTTGTAGTCTTGTTGGGTCCAGGTTTTATATGCATAGATCAAAAGAAAGCTCGAACTTTTCATCACAAAGCAAGCTAATCATTTGATTCATTGTACATTTTAGGATATTTGATAACATTGTATCCTTTTTTGCTGCAAACCATATGAAACCCACTTTATCTGAAAAAAAATGATATCTGAATATATGTAGGATCTTACTAAAAAAGTAGGTCATCAGTACCTTACAAGATAGCGACTTTTTTTAGTTAAGTTATCATATTGTACTATTTTCCTCACACTTATTGGACAAGTAGATTGTCTTAGCTCTTTTTTCTTGTGAGATTTTGTTCGTTAATTTAAATTTTTTTACAGGCTTTTGCAGTTTTCTTTGTTTCCCTACGTATAGGAACAGAACTATGGAAGTATTAGAAGAGGATTTTCTTACACCAAAACCGGTTTGAACCGTCCATCATAGGTTGATAAGAGGGTCAACATCCTCGTATCATACCTCGTAGTTGTATCATGTCATTTATTAGAGCTTCGTTCCGTTGCTTCTTGTTGCCAGTATAAAACAATATGGACCTAGTAGATCTATAAACTTTCTTCAGTAGAAATTTGGAGGGTTCAATCATCTAAGAAAAAAAAGGCGTGGAGGAGTAAATCTGCAATTTTGCATCTCCATCCGAGTGATGCTCCTACCGAAATCGCGGCCAATGCGCCTCCACCGTTGCCACCAACGTTGAATCGCGGCCGAACGATCCACTATTCATTCATTTCGATATAATGAAGTCGATCGGATCCGGTGACTTCTACTGTTTCATGGAGAAGATCGAAAACCCCTATTTTCACTTATTAGTAAATGACTAATATGTCATTCCAAACGATCGATTTATATAATTTCTACTGGCAGTAATATACTGCCAGTAGGGAGTACCGGAGCGTTTCTCCTTTTATTATCATTTAAGATCTATTAATATCTATCATTATACGAGAGGACTTTGATTCCTTTTAGTGTAGTATAACACTATGTGGACGGACAATATCCTTTTTTTACTGACTCATTATGGGAGTCCCTCATAGTTTATTTATTTATTTATTTATTTATTTATTTATAAATGAAAGAAAAGTTACAAGGGGACTACAAGCCGTTAATCCAGATGGGATTATGTATCTAAGTACAAGAGGTACTGTTGATATGAAATGAAGATGCAAACGAAATCATGATAAGATCAAGGAAAATAGTGATTTTTATATAGGTTTAGTTCCTGAGGTGGTAACATCCATACTTATGTTTGTTTAGAGGTGGTTGCTTTCTACTATATCAATCACATGAATACGGAGTATGATGTGCTTTCCCCCATGGATCAGCAAGATCCATGGCAGTGATTGGCGTCTAGTATGTCATCATTAGGTCTCCTCTGACATTGAATTAATGGGATTGTTGCGGGTTGTCTCTGCTTGTTGTGACTTCTTTTCTTTATTCTACTCTCTCTAGAGGATCTTGTATTTATGCCTCTTAAAAAGTCAAGTCTTTTACTCTATAGGATTCTGACTATTTGGGAAGTAAATATTCTTAAGAGGCAGAGTCGCATCCAAGTGGACTACAGACTCCCTACATTATATTTTGGGTTTTCCTTTCTTTCTCTTTATCTTGTTCAATGTTTGAGTACACCTTTGCATATTAAGATGAATATTCTGAAATCTTAGGTAATAACCTGTTCAGTTGAATCAGTTCTGTGGGTATGCCATATTGACTGCTTTGACACATTTATTACTAATACAATAGAAGTATGTTAATAAATTTGTAGATTCCAATGTAAATTATCTCAACCTGATAAAAGAGTGGGTTTCTTTTTGGTATTTTACTTTCATTTGTATTGAAGGTTTGAAATGATTTAAATTTGAGTCATATCTATTTTTCTTCAAGTGCTGCAGTTTGAAACATGAAATTTTATTCGTGTTCAACTATCATCAGATTTAATTTACGATGCATCTAAAAAATATTTAACTTATGTTGAATATCACAAAAGTTTTATCCTTTTTTTAAACTTTTGACAATCAAAACTTCGGTATGAAACACATCCAAGTCATAGTTGGAAGGGTATTGTGAAAATCACTGATAGGATCTCCGAAGAAATCAATTTCTGGGCCATGGTGGGTGCGAAAGTCCTTGCGAGATATATCTTATGGTTTTCCCTGTTTTGGGTGAGGACGAGGTTAGGACTGAACCTAACTAAGGCCTGTTGTGTTCTTTCTGCCTCCTGCAGGCTGTAACTTCTCTTTCTTCTAATATATAAAAAAGCCAGCCAAAGGCTGGATCTTTCAAAAAAAAAAGTTGGAAGGGTAATTATGTGCAAGTGTATTCACTTTCTATCATTTATGGTTAGATATAGCTAATACTTTTTCTATAAAAATCATGCCATTAATTCCTAATAATTAGCACTCTTACCTCTAGGGAACTAGAGAGGTTACCGTAAAATAGTTCATCAAAGAACTATGTTGAGGAGTAGATAACCCACTATGTCTTACTTTGGAACATGTGAATCTAGTTGATCGAAGGCTGAAAAGGCTGTTACAAAACTTGGATGGTGGCATGGTCCAAAATTTTGAGAAGTGGTTAATCTTCTAATGGAGGTTTGAGTAACTTGTATCTGATTTGATAGGTATGTAATTGGTCAAGATTGATGATTCATCTCTTTTTTTTTCTCAACTAGCAATAGTGCCCGTGCGTTGCACCGGGCTACAATTATGACACACATTGAATAAAAAGAATCATAATTGTTTCTATACGTAGTCAAAATACTTATAATTATGTTAATCTATCGATCGAAATATGCCTACCGGCACAAAATCTTACCTTTTTAATTAGCGTCCAAATTTTATTAACTACTTTGAGTGTTCAAGTATTTTCTAGAAATTATTTGTCTTGAAAGTATTTTTAATCCATGAAACATCATTTCCATTTATTCAAATGAAAATGAATTTAAAAATCCTTCCAAATCTTTGTGGTGAAAGTCAGCCCAAAATCCCCTCTTTTCCTCCCCTTCGGCCCATTCATCCCTCTCCCTTTGTCCCGCTCTTCCTCTTTCTCTCTCTCTTCCTCTTCCTTAGTTGGGCCGAGGCCCAAGGCTGCCTGTGCCCACCACCCTCCTAGGCCGGCCCGGTAGAGACGCACGTGTGTTGCACGACGTCTCCCTCCTCCCGCCGGCCGCCACCACTGCCGTGAACCAGAGCTTTGCTGACGCCACTCGATCTCCTTCCTCAGGGCATCTCTCTTCAAACCGAAGGAAAACACGAACAGTATCCTTACTCTCCAATACCTCATAAAATCTTCTCTTAATTCGTTATCTAACCGACGATTTGTACTCCCTCTTTTATTCCGACCATCAATGGAGGAAACCAGCGTCAATCTCCCTCATGGTCGCCTTCCCTCGTAATTGAGTGAGGGAAATTAATCCCCTTCTCGTCCTCTTCATTCCCCACTAAAATCCCTATCAAATTGCACACTAAATCGTCGATTCCAATTCCCTCTTTAATTCTCTTTCTCTTTTAACTCTGGACGAAACGAATACTGACGTCATGATGATGTCAACGACGGACGAAAATCCATTTGCAGAAAGATGACAGATTCATGTTGAACTTTTATAATAGGTAAAGATAAACAAGATTATGATGTTAAATCATTCTGTATAAGAAGAAAAGACCGTGTAAATCGCCATAATGTTCTACATGAATCTAAACGCTGAGACGCCCAATTAATTATCTATAGTGTGTGATTATACCCGGCAACCAAGAATTACAAATCCTTAGTGAGTGATTAAATAACATTAGATTACGTTGAAACAATTTAAGAGAGCATGTTTCAATGGTGTTATACCGGATGTTTCTTGTTCTCATCTGCCTTGGTTTAAAGCAGCAAGCGGGGAGTGCAGATCGTGTGTACGAAGTCTCACACCAAGACGTAGTAATTTTGTAAATTTTGATGGAGCCTGTCCCCGGCTGCATGTATGCATCGATGCTTGCTGAGGCCGAAAGGAGTTTTTTATTGGGCCGATTCAATTTGGGCTGAACGAAGGTCGGGCCGTTATCGTTACTGGGATTACCACGCGGGGATACGCAGAACAGGCATCGTATTCGGACGTAATCACGCGGATGACGCATTGCTGATGTATTTATGACGTCATGACGGACGAAACAGAAATAGAACAGATTCATCTTTAACTTTTATAATATATATATAGGTAAAGATAAAGGGTTCATCATATCCGCCTTAATTACCTAATTATTTGTTAATTAAATTTCAAAAGAACTTCAGATATATGGAAAAATGAAATAATATATAGGTCTTGTGATTTTATCCACAACACATAATCTCATGTCATAGAATTAAAAAGACACTCAAGCAACCTAGGAGGAACTAGGTCTTCATTTTAATTAAGAAGGATCAAAACCTGACAAGGGCGTACACGGTACATCTCTGCCCTCGACCAAGTACCAACTGAGGTAGGCTTAGATCCTACCGTTATTATAAATTTTACAAAACCCAACTTTTCTAAAATTCGATGTTTTCTTATATATAACCAATAGAGTACTTCGAGCAAAATTTTGTAAAAATTTTCGCGTTTTATATGCATGCTTTAATTAGAGTGCGCCAACAGACCGGCATAATGATTTAAACGCTCATATAGGTGTTGTCATCAACCGCAACTTAACCCAGTGAGAATAGTACCCTAATTAACTTGATTAGTTTTCGTTCCTCAATCAGCATACGGATTTGAGCTAGAGCAATACGTAATTTTAAAGTGGAAACCAATAGTTTTTTTTTTCAAGAGCGAAAACTCTTAAACGGATCATGAACGCACTGAACGCCAACGATTTCATTCGATAAGAGGATGGAATATATCGCTTCAGCACTAAATCCACGAATCAGATTGAAGCATCACCGAGAAAAACTCTAATATATCCCATGCTTTTTTGTTTTTGCGGGGATATCCCATGCTTTCTTACCTAGACTCTTCAACAAAGTTACTGAAAGCAGAAACTGTTAACTGCTCCAACTGCATTTCGTCAAGCTCAGAGCTACCATGGGCAACTACGAAGACAAACCTAATGTCTTGGAAAGCCTGTGATTCTGGAAAACTGGAAAGTCCTATAGCAGACCCATGTTCTTATTTGTATTTTCGCTTTCCTATAGATGTGTCATTATATTTATTCTTTAAAATCACTCAAATTATTTTTTACCATATGTTTTGGTGTTGAGATTTGTGCTACCTTTTCCTACTTCATAGAGCTATTGTTTTTTCGTAGTTGCTTGCACCATGTTCACCGCCCTTGGACCCAAGAGAACATGCAAGACTACAGATGATGTGACATGCTGACAGGAAAGATGACAGGTCCCAAGTCACAACACAGAAAATTTACAGTGCAGTAGTGCAATTCACCCCGCAATTTTCAGGGGTCACCTATCGGTCTCGGTCAGGTGACTGAGAATATTTTCATCGGTCAAATCCGGACGTCCACCGTGAAGAATGTACGATGAATATATGTTTTGAATTTGCACAAATTTGCGTAGAAGTTGAGTGGGTTTCTAATTATAGTTGCACAAATAAAAATGCAACTGCCACAGTTAGAGAGTGCAACGAGAACTTGATTACTTGTTTATATTTCTACAGGTAATACAAACAATTCTAAAGGCCGAACTGAGCTTGAATGCATGTTTTTTAGACCGCTAATTCATGGTGTATCGAAGTTGCACAAATTTATACATAATTTAGATGGAATTTTTAATGAAAGTTGTACATATAAAAATCGACTGATGGATTGAAAAATATCAGGCGACTAATGAATAGCAAACCCATAATTTTTTATTATACCTGACTATAAAACTTTATTTTCTATCCTTAACGAAATATGATTTGCAGTGTGTTTTTACTGTATATATTTATTTGATTTATTTGCCAGGCCATTTAGTGATATTTTTGGGCTCGATTTCCTTCAATCTGCCGTGTGGATTAAGAAATTTGACTGCTTAACCGTGAAAAATTTGTCAAAAGAAAAATAGATAATTTTTTTGGAAGCGTTCTGGTTACAAAATGCGAACATAGAGATATATACATCTTATTAAAGAACAAATTGGACAAGAGAACAATAACAAAAATAAAAATGCCCACTTGCACCCTATATATAGAAGCATTAGCTTAGTGGCCACCCAACCATGTGGAGTTGTGGACTATGGAATAAAAGGATCGGTGTGGGCAAGTTTTGGTCTCTTGCTAGCTTACATGTTCATCTTGTAGTATATATATCTAATGTTCTACGATCTACAACTGAAGAACTTTTCACCTTTTTTTTTTGTTTCGCTACTTCACAGCCCATACGTTATTTTGGACCATGGATCTGAGCTCCTAAAAGAAACTCATGATGCAATTTGTTATAACCATGGGGAAAATGTTATAACTTATTATAAGGAGTTTATCATTGATCTTAAATTGAAGGCAAGAAATCGGAACATTTAAGCGCAACTCGATCGTATCATTTCCAGAAACAGAAAGCCAGGGTGAAACTTCCTCAAATTCATTTGCCTTTCTTTTTAGCCGATACCATTGATTATTTGTGTCATACTTTCGTACGTTTTTTTCCAAAAACTTTCTACACCACTTCTAAGCTACTTGTTAGTTTTATAACATATAATATTTTATTGGGGCAATTGTGTTTCTACCAAAATCACTTACCAAAATCACTTGCATAGATACACATTTCAAAACGAAAAAAGTTCACTTTACTCCCCTAAACTATTTCACTAGACCACTTAACCCCCTAAACTATTTTTTGGCCCATTTTACACCCTCAACTATTACAAATGACTCACTTTACACCCTAACAATATTTCTCTTTTTCGTTTCTATCTATACAAGTCATTTTAAAATGAAATTTGGTATAATTCATATATGCATTACGAGTTACCTCAGAATATATTTTTTTACAAGTTTTTACCTATGTTTCCGTTGACTGGAAGCATATAATACTAATTTGAACATTAGAATTTTAAAGTTCAAATAAAATTAATGAAAAAAATTAGCGATATTTTGGAGCATTGATAGCGGTGTCATCTAGAACTCCACAAAATTTCATCTCAAAATATTGCTTGTATAAAGAGAAACAAAAAGAGAAGTATTGTTAGGGTGTAAAGCAAACCATTTTTAATAGTTTAGAGGTGTAAAATGAGCCAAAATATAGTTTAAGGAGTTAAATGATCTAGTGCAATAATTTAGGAGAGTAAAATGGACCTTTTCCTTTCAGAACCAAGAGCACTTGCACCTCTCCATGCCGATGGGAGGCACCAATGACGGCACCAGCGCTCTCTCCAGGCCGCTGCGCCTCCCCACGGAGGATCGGTCGCGCCGCTGCAACGACCGCGTGCTAGGCTGCGCGCTGCACCCTCCCACAGTGGCCCTCCGCGCCGCAGCCTTGCTTGTCACCGGGACTGTCGCCTCTGCCTGCGCTCGCCGACGACCGAAGCACAAGAATCGCCTGCCGCTGTAGGGTTCTTGGATGGGGTTGTAGATGGAGAGTGCTGCTGCGTAGATAATCCTAATCTGGGGAATCAGGGACTGGTCAAATGTTATTTGCTCACAGGGGTATAAGAGTCATTTACATATTCTAAAATCATTTTCCCTTTGCTTCTCAAATTTTTAAGCTGCATAAACCCAGGCCCACAATTGAAGGATAAAGTGAGGGCAAAAACACATTTGTCCCCTCTTTTTTATCCCTACAAACAAGTAGACCATTCATTAGGGTTCGTTCGCATTTGATCTCTAATTCAAATGGACCAGATACCCTGACACGTGGGTCCCATGTTGACTCGACTGTCACATCAACACCACGTGGGATGCGCCACATCAGTCAAAACTGCCTTCTAAACCGTCGGGGGATCTCGTTTGCACCGGTTTTGCTAGTTCAGGGATTTGTTGCGTCTGGTTTTTGGTTTAAGGAATCAGATTGTGTGTAAAGTTAAGGGACCTCAAATAAACTTATTCCCTGAGAAAATAGTCAAACACATGGAGTAGGTGATTAGTAGATACATGGGCTAACAAATCTGCAATGCTTATTGGGCTAAGGCGTAGGCTGTCTATCCTATCCTAGCAAAGAAAACATACATGACAAATGTTGAACTCAAATTTTGCCCCAAAACATACATGATCTTGAGCCTGTTGGTTTAGACTTGTAGTGCAAATGATTAGTTGAAAGTAATGGGTCAGCCCACCAAATTTTGCCCGAAAACTTATAGACAGTCCCAAACAATTAACTAGGACTCATCCATGTTGCCTTATTCTTCTGACTCTTATTTTACAGCCATTCCTTTTTGACTTTGTCAATTTAAATGGCTTGTAAGTTTTTCTTTCTGGAAAATATGTAAGAACTGAAAAGTCACATCTTTGATTCAACAAATTCAACCACTACACTGCTGCAGGGTAGAAAGAGTAATAAAGAGTTGAAATAGTCATATGCCAGGACTTGATGAATACGTCCACTTACTAAAACTCCTTGAAATGAACAAGTTTGTGTTCTTTTAAGAGGTCTATTTAATTACAGCACCCTTTTTGTTTTTGGCAGAAGTAACATTTTATGAACTTTTTATATGGAAAACTTTTGTGAACTGAGGACTTTTCAAAACATTTGAAAGGGCATATATACAACACATGCCTGGACAAGTTATATATCTTACTAGTTTTTACATATTACAGAGAAGAATTACACAGGATACCCGAGTCATCAGCAGACATTGGATTGATCATGCAAATGGACATTGCAATATGCATCCACACAGTTTTTGTTTCAGTATCCTATTAAACAGTTTTTTGCCTTAAACCTCTGTTGCCAACCAATACCAAGTTCTTAATGGACCATCAGCTGAGGGGTTCAGGTCACAGAATCTTAGAAGATGCGCAGTTGTCACAGCTGGACAACAATTACAGGTAAACTCATCACTAGCTTCTTAAGAAAAGAAAAGCTTCTAAAGAGGTCATTAGAGATTCTGAATTTTCTGGTAGTTGCAGTTGAAGGAGAGTGACAGCTAACTAGTTCCATGCCTTTGCATTCATCAGTTTTATCCACAGCAGCAGCACCGTTCAGCAAAGCGCCACCGCACTGTCAGATGTTGCCTGCAGCATCATGTACATGCTACTTTGATCAGTCAGTTCCTGCGCAGACCCTACCGGTTCGATCATTGATAATCGCTCCAGAAGCGCAGTGAGCGCCTCGCGCATCCATTCATACCGACAGAGTTGGTAAGCTTCACCAGGGGAGACCTGTTCAATTGTTCAATGATCACGAACAGTAGTGGCAGTAGACAGATTAGTTTCTGAATTCTGAGATACAGAAGTTCCATTGACACTTGACAATGTTGAAAATTCACTGTATGGTGGACAGTGGCTCACCCATCGACGACCATGGGTCGCCTGCTCTGGCCATGATTCGAGCTCCTCCGTGACCTCCATGGCGAAGATGTAGCCTTTGCAGGCTCCCCTGGGGCTGCTGCTGTTCTGGCTGCTCTTGCTCTTGAACACCCAGTGTCCCAAGGTAACCCTCTGGTACATACACAAGAAATGGCAAGCAGCACCAAGTGTCAATGAACCGAATTGCATATCTGCCGAATTCAAATAAGACACTAAATTGTTCTAACTTCTGTCACAATTTTGCATTGGCATGTTGCATTTGCACTGCTACTGCAATTCAGGAACTGTTCCTATCAGCATTGCAAGTTGCATTGATAGTTGAAATGAGGCACCAGGGAAACAAGAGTACTGTTCTATTGAGAGACTAACAGCAACATGCTGACATGAATGCATCACCTACGTAGTACCAATCAGACTGGTGATGGCAACGTGGGACAAGTAGGAAACACACCACATGCATAGTGGTTGGGGACAAGTATGCACTGGAGATAAAAATAACAGCTTATTGACTCGGATCTGAATGAGAAACTATTTTTCTGACAACAAGCCGGCAAACGAAGTATGGAAGAAACAGGAGAAACAATAATTCGTCCGTCTTATACCAAGATCTTCCCCCCAACTAGAAAATCACAATAATTTCAGAATATCACCATATAAAATGAGGGTAATGATGTGTTTATCCCCAACTCAATTGTGCTCTGCGATACTGATTAGGTTGTTACTCAAAACATTTTTATTTTTTGTTTTTTCTTGTATGAGTTGCAAACCACCAACTGATTGCTACAATGCTAGAGTAGTTCTTGCCAATGCCTATGCCTATAGAGAAACCTCCATGTCGCTTTCCCTATCAAGCATTGGCCATCGTCAGCTTAATGGAGCTATCCATGAGGCCTTTCTGCTACATGTTACTTAGAGCTATCTGACCCGAGTTGCAAACCGCAGCCTAGTTTACCATTGCTGAGCTTTCAGTGACAGGGCAATTGGACAAATGGCTCCAAATTGCGGCTGTTTAAATTACTCTCAGTATCAAGATTTGCGCCGCAACACGACACTGAAAAGACATCGCGCCGTGATCCCAACCGCAGACTTTTCAGGATGCAGGCAGCATTTTCTCTGGACGCTAATCAGCACTCATCAACAACACCAAGTGATCCACACGTCATCATCGTCTTTGTTAAGCACGCGAGGATTAAATTATATGAAATCTACTGGCAAGCAGAGTGCAGAGCTGGAAGGGTAAAAAACGATAGAGAAAATGGTGAAGCGAGTGAGGCTGCGAGTTAATTACATTGATGATGCCCTTGACGCCGGCCTCCTCCATGGCCTCGCGGGAAGCCGCCTGGTAGACGTCCTCGTCGTCCTCCCATCCACCCTGACAAGATCATCAGCAGATCAATCAATCAGGATCCCCAAACATCAGTTAACTCTGAACCAATCCGTTTCAAGAAATTAAGCCCAAACCATTTGGTTTCAGGAAAATTGAGTCTGAACCATTTGGTTTCAGGAAATGAAGCTCTCAACCATTTATTTTCAGGAAATCAAGTCTGAATCTGAAACATTTGGTTTCAGGAAATGAAGTCTGAACAATTTCGATCAGAGATGCTACCTTGGGGAAGACCATGTCGGCGCGGTTGGGGGTGGAGACCATGAGCACCTCCACCTGCTCCGGATCATCCTCGCCGAGGCTACAACGATTTCCCTCTTCTTTCTTCACCCGGTACGGTACACACCTGCAAAAACACAAATCAAAGTTCGCAATCAATCAATCAATCAAGAAACATGGATCGATGCAGCAGATAGAGATGGTCACCCACCCTGCGACGAGGCGATACTCGTTGTCGTAGCGCTGCCTGAGGCGGCCCGTCCTGGCGATCACCTTGTCCGGCGACGACATTGCTAACACATGAACGCACGCACGTGAGCAGCGGAGCACGAGAATACAGGAAGCACAAGTTTGGGGGAAAAGGACTGCAGCGAAAGGCCAGGAATCTGCTCACCTTATAAATACAGAAAGCAGAAGGAACAGGAGGAAGAAGACGAAGAGAAAAGTTCCTCTTCTGCCACTCTTGCCCGTGCGGAGAGAATTGGTGATGGTGGCAATGACGCCACGGCCTTATCTCTCCAGGGGAAGGAAGAAACGCCAAGAAGTGAATTGAATTGAACCGAAGGTGATAAAAAGCAAAGGAAAGGAAGCTATAGCCCTTTTGGTTCGTAGGCTGCAGAGAGAGACAGAGAGACGATGCGCGCGCGCGCATGGCTATAAATGGCGCGCGGCCTCTTCGTTCCCGCCAGATTTATGGGCGCGAGGAGCGACGACTAGCTAGGAAGGAGAGAGGAGGGGTCAACGTGACCCGCCTGGCACTGCCAATCTGCCATTTCTGCCACCACCGACCACCCGCGACCTTCTCCAAGAGCGGCCCAAAATGAGGGCAGGGAGATTTCGCGCCATTTCTATTTTTGTTTATATACCTCGATGGCTAAATAGTGAGTAATACGCTGTGTCAGGCAACGAGAAAATGGTAACACATGAGCGACATAAGTTTTTTCTAATTATATGCGCGCATCCCACGAATAATAAGAAGGTATGTCACGCTCAAAACTTGATCATATGCATGTAGTATGTAGTGATGCAGAGGGACTTGGAAGGTCCACGCATTAATGACCAAGTCACATAATCCTCTATTTACAAAGAATTTTATTCTGTCACACCCATACAAACTCTTTGACGCATAGTCAAAGACACAAAACCATTATGCAACCATAACGTTCCTACCCATCAAGACACTCCGACTTGTTAGTGTGACGATACGATGTGAAAATATGTATTGATCACTTACAATAATATATCGCAAATACTTGACAGTTTTTAGCTATATGTTTGTTT
Organism: Leersia perrieri; assembly: GCA_000325765.3. Lineage (NCBI taxonomy): Eukaryota > Viridiplantae > Streptophyta > Magnoliopsida > Poales > Poaceae > Leersia > Leersia perrieri. The sequence goes on along the minus strand of CM002480.1, from coordinate 12,940,047 downwards.
CAAAACTAGCCATAGTATTATTTTATTGAGAGATCTAGCAATAGTCTTGTATAAAATAAGCAGAGCAATTGGTGTCACTTTATTACTCGATCGATGTTTTCGACATCGCTAATATAGTTTAGTTTCTCAACGACCAAAAATGAACATTCATTCAAAAGTGTTTGTCATTATTGGCAGTCCTCAGTACACCTGTTTAATATACTTTACCCACACACTTACATAAATAGTCTAGAGATACAACATCTGAAAGTGTTTTTATGATAAATCTAGAGTAATTTGCGCTCGTGGTCTAACAACTTGGCAGGTGGGTGCGATCTAGAACACAAACTTGAGAACTGAACATTCAAATTCAAGTGCAACAACTTGGCAAGTGCGTGCGTTCTACACATCAACTTACGAAGTGAGTGTATTGATGCAATAAATCGAAAAGGTGGGTGCAATTCTGGTATATTAAGTTAAGAGGTGAGTGCGCTAGTGAATACCATGATTATTTTAAATGTTTACACATTCGATTTTAAAGTACTTATTTTATCATATACTTGTATCATTTTAATAAGAAATTCATTCTAGTAATAAAAAGTCAACTTGACTTTTGTATATATATTTTTTCTTTGGTTGAGATTTCAGGAGGAGAAAAAAGACAAATCGATTGTGCAAATTGAATGAGCAATGTAATCCCTATATATTAAATACAAAATTACAAAGTTAATATATGTGTGATTGCTTAGTGACAACATATTGACACCAAAACATCACGTAGATATACAAGTTATTGCACCAAAATGTTACATTGTCAACTCTTGTACTAGAACGCACACCTTGCCAAGTTGTTGCACTTAGGCGTTCAGCTCTTAAGTTTGTATACTAGATCGCACCCAACAGTCTCGTAAGTATAATTTACTCATAAATCTATTAGTACCATGTTTTGTGATAGTAGTAAATTATTATCTCTTAGTACTTCTGGTCATTTGTCATCTCGACTTTGACAGTTTGTCTCTAAAAATTAGTGTCAATATGCAAATTTCAAGTCAAGTTGACTTTGACGATTTATGTTATTAATAAAACATGTCATAATATAATAAATAATATTTTTATAACCAAGTCCTTCCTGTCACCACTTTCTCTCATGGGTACCCAAATCCGATATTCATATGTACCAAATTTGATTCTATGTCATGCGGGGGCTTCTCTGCAATAACAATAATGACGAGCCACCGTAGCCACCATGGCGTGGAGGGTTGTTTGGCAACGACGGCGCGAGGGACAAGCCCAAACATTTGGTTCAATCTCCTAAGGTATCATTCCTTGGTGGCAATAGTAGACAATGGCAAGAGGGGGATGAGGAAGGAAGCGATCATGACAACCATACTTGTGGAGGGGGTGAAGAGGAAGGGGAAGGAGAGTCAGTATTGGGAAAAGGGGGGAGAAGGTTGTCCTCATTGACCTTGTTGTCACCGGCACCACTGCCAAGCCTCATCATCCCTAGTGTTGCCAAACTTCCTTGCCGTGCTCATTGTGGGCCCCATTGCTAATAGGGGTATGAGTACTCCCTATGTCCACTAATATAATAATTTCTACCTTTAATTAATATGTTTCTATATAAAAACTTCTAGATTATTAATTGTCCTATTTTATTCCATTCCCATTTCCAACCATCCCTTGCTTAATAAGGGCATCAAAGTCTTTGTTCCCTTTCTTCTTAATTAATATATCTAAAAATTTTCTATAAATGCTTATTGATTTAATAGGTATTCTCTATGTACCAATATAATGAATTCCTTTTGAAACCGAATATAATGATGAATTCCTAGCATCCTAAGAAAGCTAGTAGTGAGTGAAAAATACCAACATCTTCCTAATTAATAGCTACTCCTTTATATTATTGATGAATAAGTAATTAATGTGTATTAGAAAACAAGAATTTCTCCATTTGTAGATAGATGGTAAGAACATGCAAACCAACTTACTAGTACTTTTTAAGCTAAAGTATAAACTCTACAAATTAACTTATGAGTAATAGCCAGCAGTGTCACGTAATCATATCACGTCCTACTAATGGACAGATTGTATTGTTTGATTGTTACTACTTTCGATTCAAAATATCTTCGACTCAAAATATATAGTTACTTTTAGGATGAATATGTCCATATATATTTAAGACCAAGCTAGTCCAATAGATTACAAGCACATATGAGTAGCATGTCATGGTTACTAATATAGGGGGTCATTTTTGGTGTGACGAAGGAATTGCACTATACACCAAGGTTCAGAATCTATTAATCACAGTTGAACCGTTGTGCAGCCAGTAAGGTTTTTCGTTCTATATAATGATATTTTTCTCGATATCTTAAATGCCATTTATTTACATATATAATTATTTTCAAGACGTGTCACCACCAAACAACAATTACAAACTACTACCATTACAATCTGGCCTGGAATTGTTATGCTAACCAAACCTATGCATTATTTTATAGTTATAAATTAATAAGATTGAGAAGCTTCGTCTTGAGATCACGAACATATGCATTCTAGTACTACAATTGTCAAGTTAAAAATAATGTTTATGTACTTGGATTCTTATCTTGTTATTCAGTGCAATTGATCAATCATCAAGAATCTCATCTGCTCCTCGGTAGAGAGAATCTTCTCATGATTGAAAGCTAGTGATGCCTAGCTAGTTCGAAGTACGTTTCTTCTTCTTCTTCTTTTCTTTTTTTTTTAAAAAAAGAAAGCAGATCCTATTGATTTTAGGATGATATAAATTCTAAAAACAACATTGCTATGCATACGACGGTGGCGTACGACTTCGTTCCGACCAGAAAATCCAATGGACAACATGCTGCCATCAGGTCATGGGGCCATGGGCCAAAGATAATCAACGTTGCAAATGCATCATCCTACGGTTTAGTCGTAGGAACCAGTCGTATGCATAGCATTATTGTTCTAAAAATTTACAAGAACATCTATTTCAACAAATTCGAGGACTTTATATAAAAACTGTGCCTAGCCGTATAAGTCTCCCAACCAGCCTACTTCTGTGCGTAATATATATACCTCTAAAAAATGTTGTACTACAAGCATTAATGTTACAGGATGACATTGATCTTCTGTTGCTATTCGTCATATAGTCCGCATAATTGCCCCTTGTGTTGCGTGGTGAACGAGACGACACTTCACCTTCTAGCATATTGTCGTGTGGCAAAAAGAATTTCTGAGTATCCAATCCTGGGCCGACATCAACCAGAGAATGGGGGAGTGAGGCACTCGTAATATAATCAAAGATGGGTGGCTCAGAGATACTAGTTCGGTGGCCTCTGCAATATCACCAATCAAATCCATATGGTCGTTCTGTGAGATGTGGTTCTTCTTTCTCCCTTCTTCACTAATTGCATTGGTTATTCACTAAATGCATTGGTTAGTGATAGATTCTCTCCTTCCGACACGAAGGAAACAAAATAAAAAACATGTTAAGAAACTTTTCCAATGATTTTCATAGGTTAACTGGTTTTTCGATCCAAATGATAGGTAGATGAAAAATACATGTTTACAGTATTCCTCCGAAAAGCAAATGGAATTCCTACGATCCAATAAGCCCTAACGGACATGCATAGACAAAAATCAATAAAATAGTACCAAATACGTCCAAAATAGATCACTCAAAGAACTGTACCCTTGTCATCATCCTTGTGCTGAACTGTTTTTCTGCTGGATTTTCAACTGTCATGAATTTTACTATAGATTTGAAAACGATGTTGAGGAGAATTATTATTCATGCATGGAGTACTATTGGCAGAGAATGTGATCGGTGTTACAGTTTAGAGTATTGGTAATTTGGTATGGCCTTTGCATAGCTAGCGATGTGCATGTCGGCCTGTGGGCTGCGGACTGTCCTTTGGGACTTTTTCTTTGCTAATCACGTGGAGCTATGGTCAGCAGGTGCGTCAGTACTCAAGTTGTAGTTACAACTTCACCGGAATACCTTCGTCCAAAATTCCAAATCCTATGCGATAGATGAAATAATTAAGTTGTAGTAGGTTATAGTTCTGCTGTTCAAATTTATATGTTGGCATAAGTGAAATTTTACCGTCGTGAACTCATCCATTAGTTCAATTCATTTATCTGTGAAGTATAATATAAAATGGAAAATCTTTATTTTCAAAATTAGATAAATCACTCTTAACCCATCTCGTGGGGTATATGTAACAAATCCCACACGACAGATCGGTTACTAGGGGTAAAAGAGGTTACGAAAATTCCCGATTTACATTTATTGTTTCTGAAATTGACTGACCGGAGGAAACATAAATGTTTCGATGAAAATGGTAAACCAAAATGGTAAAAAAAATCCAAAAATGGTACCAGGTTCGACAGCTTACCGACTGTTTTATCGGTGGTAAACAGTATTATTTTGGTACATACCATTTACAAATATAAAAATAATTAGCCTTTTACAAGGCACATGGCTATGCTTGTAGCCCAAATGTTCAACTATTCCTCCGCAAAAAGCACAAGCCACCCACGAATGAGAAGTGCAAAAGACAGGTAACACACTGCCACAAAAACTCCAGTGCTGCCATATCAGTGTTGGTTTTTAAAATCCGGCAATGATAAGGGAGAGCCCACCCCAAAATTCCTGCATACCTAATTCAAGTTGGACCGTAACTAATACCGGTAGTCTGGTACTGATGACACCACATCATTACGATTTATTAAAGAATCAATATTAGTGCCGGTTTATTAGAAAAACTAGCAATAATAATAATAATACATCGGTGCCGGTTTATTACAGGACTAGCACTAATAATATCAATGTCGGGTAATATAAATAACTGGTACAAATATGTGATATATTAGCACCGATTATTTATATTAACAGGTAGTAATAGGAGTCGAGCTGATAAGCCAGCCAACCCCCTCCGTCTCTTCATTATTCTCTCTACCCTGCCAACTCGATCCGTCACTCTCTCCGCCTCTCACTTTGCTCTCTGTCCACTTCAATCATTCTCTCTCGCGACTAAGGGCGATGGTGGTCAAGCTGGTCGGTTGAGGCGGATCTGCCTCTAGCGAACTCGAGTTGTTTTGGCGGCGGGTGGTGCAGATCCGACTACGATGACTTCGGCAAAGGGGGTGACAATGGCAGATAGGTCCTCATCCCTCTCTGGCCCCTCTCCTCTGCAACGGCTCGTCGGCATGAGCGGCGGCGAAGGACAATTAATGACCACAACTCCAATGTTCAGCGGTGGTGGTGATATTATTTGATTTGATTTGTGGTTGAGTTTGGGATGCATGTATATATTCTTGTTTTGGTAAGTTAAATTCAAATCGGCTCATCAAGCTGATTCTTTGAGCCACCCCTCCCCCCCTGGTTTGCTCCTGAAGAGACACATTAGTGTCGGTTGCTAATGTAGCCTTCTCTTCTGTCCCGCTTTCCTAGTGCCCGCACTAGTGAGCTTTCCCAACCGACATTGATGTTGTTTTCTATACTAGTGATTCGTATTGTACGAGTAGGACTAGGGTAGCATAGATACTAACATACTTTGAGTCATAACCTAGACGCCCACTCCCATTCCTGTAGTCCTTCCATCATGACGGTAACGCAAAGGCGTGGCGACATCCTGCAGTCTATTGTTTTTTAATTGAATTACCGGTTTGGTGGCTCTGGGCGAGACCGACATGTTTCCGATCAAATTAATCCATTTCTGATTTTCCAATATTGTTCCCAAGAAATAATATGGATGTGAAAATGGTTTGTTATTTTCTGACCATTTCCAACCGTTGTCATCCTTGTTTCTTGTTTGGGATAATTGGATCCATGTCATTGCAATTTTTTCAAGTTGGACATATGACATCCGTTAGTCAATGACATGTAGGGGCCCACATGAGTCAATGACATGTGGGCCAGGATGACATATCTCTAATTTTAAGAAATAGTAATGGCATGACTCTATTTTTTCCTTGTTTTGAATGATTTGCCTACGTGGCACTCAGATAATGTAACCTTGATTTAATTTAATACTAAGGCATTTTTAAACTTTGAAGGTGTAATGTCAAACTACATTTTAACCATTAATCTTGTAAAATATACCTCCAATAGCTACAAAACTACTAATGTATGGAAGTACTTTGAAGTGTAGCAGCTGAAATAAGTTTAACTAATTGTTGATATATATGGCTATGTATTTCGGCTTGTGGATATAGATGCCAAATTTCAATGCATTATTGAAAAAACTATAATTATGTATAGAATTCATTAAATTTGATTTTCCAAAATCAGAGCATGCATGCCTTACACTAAAAGTGAATGCAGGGAACAAAAGATTATCAGGGATTAGAGATTTTTTAAATAAATAATATTATTGTAATAACAAATTTTTAAAATAGATGACGGATGTTCAATATTGCAGAATAACAACCTATATATCGAATTGTGGAGGTTCGATCAGGGGACCAGTTGATAATTGGCAAGTCCATATAGGCCTATCGATTAACGGCGTATATCAATCAGGCCCGCATCTGACAGCGGCACTACCTGTCGAACATCCGGAACTCGATAGGGCTTGGAATGTACAGAGTCCCTACATGTAATTAAATAGTAATTAACTCTCACAAATCATGCGGCACTAACGCCACCGATCCAATGGTATCTATAAACTATCTTATTCAATTTTTTAAGTAAAAAAAATAATCCTTAATTAAAAAAATAGTCTTTTGCATACACTCGGTGAGGATCTTGTGGGATCATTTGTCTTATGAAAATTCAGGATTAGATCGGACCAATTGAAGACTTAAAGGGTGCTATACATCGGACAAAGTTAGACCTGATGTTCACAGTAAGGGTGGAGATAAGCCTTCCCTCTCCCAAATTCCTATTAAAATGTATAAAAAATTAACGAAAATCATAAAAATATAAGATTTATAAACAAGTGATGAACTACCTCTACTCTTAAAGAATCAGCCCTATGCTTACATAAATCTTGGCTCCCGCGCGCCACTGTCCACAGTTCGATGGTATGCGCATGCCGACATGCCGCAATCATATTGGTCGCGTCAGTAGGACGGTGCATGCATGGCGTATGCGTGCATATGCCCAACTGATGACCACGTCGACGGTTCACGTACGGCGACTACGTACGTACGACGACGCGGTGCACGCGCCCGCGTCTCCTGCCTAGCTAGCTGCGTTCCCCGGCCAGGCCCACGGATGTTATCTACTACCTCCATCCCATAATATAGTAATATAGGAGGAAATTTAATCCCTCCTAAGACAATGCATTTAGCCGTCTTTACGTGCTAGATACGTGGTCCTAGGAAAGGTTAAATCCCCTCCTAAGTTGCTATATTATAGACATATGATGTTGCCAAGCAAAAATATAGTGCTAGCTGTGCTAAGCTACGATTCATAAACTAGTGGCGCCAGCAAAGCTGTGCACGTACGAAGATAGCGATCGAGAACTCGAGATGGATAGTACACGTACGTACTCCTAGTAAATGTTTAACACCACTAACTTAACTTAACGTATGTTTGATCATTCGTCTTATTGAACTATAGGTAAACATAAAATTATATTTAAAAATAAATCAAATAATAAAAAATAATTAAGAAATTTTTTAAATAAAATAAATAATAAAAAATTAACAACATCAAACATATAGAAAAACCTATAGAAAAGGTATAGAAAAGGAGGGAACACATCATATATTTCCTGGTGGCTGACCAGGTCACGTACGTACGTCTCAAGTCTTCTGGATCAGGTGCATAATTTGCTTGTCGGCAACTCGGCATCGATCGATCGATCGTTACTTTCTCTATTAGTCTCTCTCGGACGTATTTAGTGGGCGTGGGTAGGTCAATTAATTAGGCGCGCGCCCAAGGTGCCGATCGATGGACCGAGTAAGTTAAGCTATGGCCGGCACGGATCGTCGTGTACTGTTCGTAGCCCCGCGGACACGGCCCGCGTTCCACACCGACCGCCATCACCGACGGCACGCGCGGCGCGCGAATGGGCACGTCCGTACGCACGTGCTGCCCCTTTTTTAACACTTTTTTTTTCCTACTGTTATAGCTAGGTCGGGTTGAATCTGGGAAATTCCGATGCTCCATTCGCAGCCTTTTGACAGAACAAATGTAATCACGCAAGAAGAATTCCGTTTAATGTTTTTCTCTAAACTCTAAACCAAGGAAAATTTACCTGACCTCGCTCAGCTAGCTTCAGAGCGAATTTGGATCGTGACCTAAATTAAATTTACCAATATTTGACAAGAGAGCATCAAGGTACATCCTAACAAATCACAATCCAAACATTTATTTTAACGTGGCATAATGAATGAATAGTTAGATTTTGTTTTGGTATCTTGAGATACCAGCATCTTGAGTATTATTTGTTAGACCATAAAAAATGGCAATGCTAGCGAGCTTTAACATCTCTATTTTAAAAAAAGCAAATTAATGTTTGGTTTTGAAAACTGAAACATCCTAACTTAACTATCAAATGGTCTACAATTTATAGGCTTGCAAATTTTAGCATCAGGCCAAACAAATACAGATCGGCCCTTAGAGTCACATTCAAAACTCCATCTATGCCATTATGGTCATCTCGGTGTCCTTTTTTTTATTTAAGTTGATATTTTAGGGGAGCACTCACGGATATGTATACAGTATACAATAGAAAGAAAACGACATGCCTACAACTCAGTTATAACCGGACATACGGTCAAATGTTTTAGACTCTCAGTACGACATTTGCAAGAGTGGTGAAAACGTTATTAGGCCGTGAATAATTAACCAGAACTAATAGGAGCCAAGCTGATACGGTCAAATGTGTTCAAGGCTCTCAATACGATATTGAGAATAATTAATCTTTTACTACTCTTACGGATATGATGGCATATGAAATGCCATCGGGATCCGCTGTCAATGACTCAGCCAATCACATTTATCAGTGACTCAATTAAAGTGTCATCTGTAAGAATGGCTAATAGTTAAATGCCTCGGGATGTCCAAAAATTACTGCAATACTCTTTAAAACAAGAGCCAACATTTTGATACAGCAACTGCATGAGATTGTAACAATATATTAAAATATATTCGCTGAAAAAATATATAAAAATATATATTCAAAAGGAGCGCCTGCCAAGTGCCAATCCCAGAATTCGTTTTTGAAGGGCAGCTTCATAAGCTTATGGGTTTAATATTTGTATTTGCCGTACGTTCTTTCTCGGTTCAAAAGGAGCAGTACGTAATTCAAAAGTGGTACGTTCGTTGTGGGTTTCCTCACTTCCAAGTACGATGAAATTTCCTTCATGATCTCTAGTTGCCATACGCTTCAGATTTTCAGAATTATATGGAAGTGGAAGGAATTAAAGGAAAAAGTAAGTACTAACACAACCTGGAAATGCATAGAGAAGAATGTCCTGGCCTATTATAAGCCCACGATGTTAAATGAAGTACAGACATGCACAACTATATATATTTTGAGATGAAGATGAGTTTTACTCAATCATGCACAACTATATTGAACACTACGATTTTCAAATAGGAGAAAAGGGCCGGGGTAATAAAAATCAGTAACTATATATATTTCTTGGTCATAAGATAAATATGTTAAGATTTAAATATTTAAAAATAAAAACCAAAATTGTTGAGAGTGGGATTTGAACCCACGCCCTTTCGGACCAGAACCTTAATCTGGCGCCTTAGACCAACTCGGCCATCTCAACCTTGTGTTATTAGAGATGGTAACATATAATAATCCTTTTTCTCAATATAACTCGTTCGATCACACAAGTCCCGTGTACCAAACTCGCTAATCACCCGGATCGCGTGTGCCCGTGCGCGGAAAAGCAACACCAGCACAGACACACACCAAAAACACAAGTCCAGCATCACTCGCCGACACGCCAAGCCCCAAAAACCTCACTATATATAAACCCCCCACTAACTAATTAATTAACCCAACTCCTCCTCACACACACTAACCCACGCAGCTATACGTACCGACCGATCGATCAATCGACAATGGCCGGTGGTCGCGCCGCTGCAGTCCTCCTCCTTCTCGTCATCGCCACGTCCGGCCTCGCCGACGTCAACGCCGCGACGGCGAGGCTGATGTCGCCGCCGTCGTCGTGGTCATCGAAGCCGCATCAGCTGCTGCCCACCACGGCCTCGTCGGTGGCATCGACGTCGGCAGCGGAGGCGGAGGAGCTGAACGGGATGATGGAGTGCATGATCGGGTGCTTCACGCAGGTGTTCGGGTGCGCGTTCGGGTGCCTGGGGAAAGGGCCCGACATGGCGCTCTGCGTCGTGGGCTGCAACCAGAAGAGCGTCGTCTGCATGCTCCGCTGCGCCATCACCCCGCCTAAGCCCAAGCCCACGCCGCCGCCTCCCTCGCCCACGCCCAAGCCACCAAAGCCATCTCCACCCAAGCCGCCCAAGCCGTCGCCACCCACGCCCACGCCTTCGCCTACGCCACCGCCGCCGCCCGGCCCACCATACGCGGCATACGCCGGCCGAAGCACCGACAAAACCACATTGGGCTAGACGTACGTACGTACGCTGGCCCACTGCAAGGGCGCGTGAGGCATGACACGACAGTATGCATGGGCCTTGGTGCATACGTACGTACGTGTGATATATGAATCAAGAAAATACAAACTTAAAAAAAAAATCAAGTGTCAGGAATTATATGTACTGTCTGGTAGTTCCTATATACATTTGTATAGGCGAACCTGTGACTTAATTAATTCTTCGTCGTTTTATCTAGCCGTATGTTACAAATGTTACAAATGAAGATGGGTCGACACTCATATTCAGTTTATGTGTAGTGCGAACCCGAGAAATGTACTCAAATGTTATTTATGTTCGTTTATATGCTCTGAAAGTGAAAATGTTAGCTTCGTCTGTCTGTTCAATTATCTATTCTCATCTTACAATTAAATAATTACAGTAACTTGAAGTTAGTATGGGTCCTCCTTCCTACATGCAAAAATCACACCACCGCCGGTGCAGGACTCGTCAACCACACCGCGGCTGCAAAACTCATCAGTCACTCATTCCTTGTTTAGTTCCCAGTATTTTTTGGATGAAAAGGTCACATCAACGTTTGACCGGATGTCGAGAGGGGTTTTTAGACACGAATGAAAAAACTAATTTCACAGCTAGCCTGAAAACTGCGAGACAAATCTTTTGAGCCTAATTAATCCGTCATTAGCACATCTGGGTTACTGTAGCACTTATGGCTAATCTTGACATAATTAGGCTCAAAAGATTCGTCTTGTCGTTTACAGCCTAACGATGTATTAGTTTTATTTTCTATCTATATTTAATGCTTTGTGCATGTGACTAAAGATTTGATGCGATGTTTTTGGTGAAAATATTTTGGGAAGTAAACGGGGCCTCATTATTTTCAACCTTTATAGTTCACCTGCCAGATTTGCATCAATCTTCTTCAAGACACTGATTTGATAGTTGAGGCAGTATGTACACAACTGAAATTCTGTAAGGGAGTCGTATATTTGCAAGCCAGAATTACAGCACTAATTTGGTGAACACAGAACAAACAAACACTGGCATCCATTTCTTTAATTTTTTATACAATTGCAAAGCTACAAACTGTTCCACTCACTTCCACAGAGTAGGCATTTAGCTCAGTGGCACTGCAGATATACAAATTCAATAAATATCATCTAATTCTGTGAAACTAGAAACTCATCAGTGGAAAAAGAACATAACTTCACAATAACTTCGAAGCCGAGTCTTTCATTGAAGCTTTTCTATTTCCAACGCTTCAGATCTGCTACAGGCCCCGCTGTCCAGTTGAGACGATTGTCGCCTGGCTTTATGTATACACTTTCTGGGTGTGGGAGCTTCCGAGCAAGGCCGTTGAGGATCTGATGGAATGCATCTCTAGGTTGCGCTGGCTGTGGAAAAAACATAGCTTGCTTCATTGATGGATTGGCGAGTAATCTTTGCTTCCTTAGGATATCATCAATCGAGATGGATGTAAGGATTGTGTCTAGCGTTGGAACATCCTCCTCGTCAACAAAAACACCAATTTCATCCCATGGGATTGCATCAGCAAATGGAAGCACGATATCATCAGCTATGATGACTGGAATGCAACCAAAAACTACAGCCTCCACTAATCTAGGACTCCATGGTGCCCATCCCAGAGGACACAAGCAGAAGACTGAGCGCTGCATATCTTCATAGTAAGTGGCTGGGTGTTCCGTAGAAATGTCGAAGAGGGGATTGTTCTTGAAATTCTCCCACAGTGAGGCTCGGGCACCTCTGTACAACATATTCAACAAAGTCAGTAAAGCAGGACCAAGTACCACAGGAGATGTAACTTTGAAGATTCTACAAATATTCTTACCTTGCGTAATACCCACCCTCAGGGTCATTCCCATTGTCGTAGAACAGGCCTCTGAAGTAAACAAAGATTGAACGCGGAGTATCAGGAGGAATCAAGTGAGCCTGCATTTTCTGAGGAGGCGCATATGGTGGTATAGTGATAGAGCCCTCCTTCAAGCACACATGATTCTTCTGTCCAAAAGTTTGAACTAATGTGGCACGGCGAAGCAATGGAAGAATTCCACGCTCAATAGCTTTCTCTTCCTGTAAAGACACCATTGTGTGTATAGTTTCAGGATAAATAGGATCTTAATATAAGATATATCCTGAGCTACCCATATATGCTAAAAAAAACTGTGGAACTGAAATCATGACCAGCTATGGCAATGACAAGGAATTATCAGGCAAGAAGACAAATAAACTAATATATCATCACCTGATAGTGAAAGCACGCCCCAAAATCATGCGGGACAACAAAGAAATGATCTGCTCCATCAGTTCTATTCCAGTACGGCCACTTTCTTGAAAGAAACTGGATTGCACTCCGCATCATCCTTGGAGACTTGAATGGCAACGGAAGTCCAGCAGGAGTTAGATCACAAGTAGTATAAACAGGGGCATAGAACCAATCAGCCTGTTCAGGGTTGAGTGTCCGGACAGCACTAGAGAGCAAGAAACGATGCATAAATATCTCAGCAGCAAACATGTGATTGAGGCATCGTGGATCCTTGGCGACTATCCTCTTGTTATACTTGCTTGGCAAGTCATAAACAAAAACCTTCAACCGCCCAACTGGATTGTCTTCTAGCACATCACCAGCACTTCCTGCAGATCAATGACCTTGGTTGAATAGAAGCACATAGTACTATCTACATGAAACTGATAAACAGATTCTAACAGAAACCAATCATGCAGCTATATTGCTGTTATTTTTTGAACAGGTAAATAATAAAGGTGGGAGTTAAATCATAACAAGGAGAAAGGATGTAAACTCAATTCAAGCTCAGGGGGAATTCATTTTCAATAAATCATGAATAATTGAACCAAAATTCATGGTTTCTCTGAAACCTAAACTCAGGATGTACCACTCGTCCACTCCTAAAAAAACTGATCTCTCTCTCCCTCCCTTGTGTGCATAACTGCATTTACGGCATTACTGCTTATCCTGCAATTTTTCTATTAATTAGATACAGAATGGAATCGGCTTGAAGCAGATCACAGAATCTTGACAATAACTCAAGGTAGTTGGATGGGGCTTTGTCAATGAGACAATGACATAACTCTGTAGGTCTGCAGTTAGCACAGGCATATATGATTGTGTCAAAACTATCAAATGTCAATTGTGTAACACGTAAAGATGTTTGCAAATACTTTGATGACACGGAGATGTTAAATTTCCTTCAAAAAATACACACAAGTCAAGCGACCCATTGTCCAATCAGAGGTCAGTACTGAATTTACATCAATCAAGCATTGCATATCTGGAATTCTGGATCCCCTTTTATAAGAGAAAAGCATCAGTGCAATTTTAAGAGCATGTGTGTTGCACAATGCATTACAAACCGCACTTGCAATTGCATATGCTAATATGTTGCTATGCATACATATCCATGGTTGAAGTAGTACTAGAGGACTTGCTGGCGAATTTGGCAAGATGTGAACGTACGACGAATTTCTGGTTAGGGGAGTCTTGTACTCACATATCCAATGTAATTTTGGAAGACTCAATTGCTGAGTAATATATCTCTTTTTCCCCGCAAAGAAAAAAAGAAGTAGTACTAGAGGAGAATTTCCACCTACAACCGAATTTTGTGACCCATATATTACCAACCTAGCAACAGCATCCCAAATTTGAAAAGGGCAAAACTTTACCAAAAAAAAAAAAAAAAGTTGAGCCCAGTTGAGTGGTTCCCTAGCTACCCGAGTTCGTCCACAAATCCGAGACTCACAGCTGAATCACACTACCCTCGTCGCGCCACTAGCTCACAACCAGCAAGTCGAGCAAAATCGGAGCAAAAGTTGGGAAAAAAGGAGCTCACCTGAGATGCGCTCCGTGTTCCCCTGAGCCGCCCCGCCATCTACCTCGACGGCAGCGGTGGCCGCCCCCACCGGCGACGAGAAGAGGACGGCGAAGGCGCACGCAGCGACGAGGAGCGCCGCCGCCGACACCGGGCCCCGCCCAACCCTCCCACCCACCATGAGCGCCGCCACCCCCTCGGCGCCGCAGATCAGAGCGGGGCGGGGGCAAAGACGGCGGCGCGGAAGCTTCTAGAAGACGCGAGAGCCTGATCAGGAGAGAGGAGAAAGGAGAAAGCAAGGCGAGCAGGAAAAGGGGAAGAGAAGGAGAGGAAAATGGCAAAGTGTGGGGTTTTGTACTTTTGTTGCTTGTGAAGCCAACAAAAAATTAGGGGAAATTTGTGGAATGTGTCAAGGTGGCAAGTAGTAAGTGAGAGCTACCCCCATTGACCTAGCAGCATCAGGAGGCACTAATCAAGATTATGTTGTTGCTGATTTGCTTGCTAATGGCATTTTTTATGTTATTGAGGGTGGTTGGTTAATTTACAGGAAATGAGCCTCAAAACTAGGTTGGAACACCCATTAATTGTTTGTTGGGTTGGAAGGGCTAGATCTGACCACTTCCGGTTGGTAGGTATAACTGAAATCAGATCAATTCCACTGTTGTGTTTTCATCAATGTTATTGCGTCTGGAAAATCCAGGACCCAGGAACGAACGTGTACAGAGGACGAAATTCATACGGAGTATCAATTAATTAAACGGGCTGATTGTATGTACAGGTGTCAATTACCACAACAAAAGAAAACTGTTGGTTCAGCATAAGGGATTCAAGGGACTATTAGTACTTCTCCGCCGTTTCAAATTCTTGTTTAAGTACAGCTGCTACAGTTGCTCCAACGGCGAGAAACTACCAGACTGTGCTAATCATGGAGCGGTTTGGTTTAGACTGCCTAATCTCTGTAACACTAAAGCAGAAAGCTACAAGATCACCAAGGTCCAATGACAAAATTGCCCAGGAGCTCACCACCGGATGATACATATGCGCAGTTAGTTGAAGAGTCCTTTTGTCGGCATGGATCGCACGACTGGCCATCTGATCCGAACGTGTGTGTGTGTGTGTGGCTGCTTTCAAGTACTCTCCTACGTTGACACGAAGAGAAACAGAAGCAAAAGGTAGAACTGGATGGATCGATGGTGGACGTCTGGACGGAGTGACGGAGTCACCTCATTTGAGTGCATGTCAATTAGGAAGAGATTTAATTTACTTTTTACCATAATTCTAGTATTTTTATTTTCTGTTCAAGTTGCAACGTTGCTAAAATTTGGGTGCTTTGCTAATGTTGGTATAACTTATGTATAATTAAGTAACAACGGTCTTGGTTGATATTTGAAACGATCAATTACGTAGGTTTTCAATGTTTTTATTTTTTAGCTAGGGAATCTCTGAATTTTGATGTAGTCCACCAGTACGGTAGAGTATCATCGCAGCTTAAAGTCATCGTTGGTAGCCCAGCTGCCAGCAATATATTGGTGAGTCGTATGCGACTACCGGCACCTCGCTGTACTTGTGTGCTTTGCACGTCCAAAGAACACTATTCTAAACAAAAGTATCAAAGCTATTCCAAAGGCCTGGATTGATAAACATGAATTTGACTCTGATTTAATTTTATACAAGTTCTTCAATATATTTACAACATCCATTAATCATAGACTCATAGTAGTATGTGAGATTGTGATGAATGACCATGAAACATTGTAGTGCATTCATCGGGTGCGTGCTCACAAGCAGATGCCACACTACTGCAGTCTGACTAGAAAAGATCTCAAGATAAGTCTTCATGTAAAAAACTGTTTCAGATGCTCTGAGGCTTGCTAATATGAACCAGAACGCGCAACAAGCTTGTACAGACATCCCAGGCACAATAACGTTGATGCAATAGAAACTTTACCACTTCACATCGAAACATCAACACAAAATACAAGGACAAGAACTCAATAACGGCAACAGCCTATGAGAAATTCAACTTAAGGCAATTATAGAATCATGTCACAGAAAAGTTTTGGCAAAAAATTTGTATCATACTAAACAAATCAACAACAGTCAATCACATCCACCAAGATTGAAGAAACGGGATGGAAGTTGACCACATATAAACTTCACTGTGCCAGGTAAGGCAATTACAAGATAATTCCTATTGATTTCAGGTACCAGAACCAAACATGGAAATTAATTAAAAGTAGCCAAGTAGCAGCTCATTATTCTTTACTAGAAGGTGCTAGGTGATAAGCCCATCAGAGTAGAGCAAAAAAAGTGAAACAACAAACCATAATGGCAGAGCCATAAGATTAAACTCCGTGGTCAGTAATCTCAGCCAATGAGCAATTTGTTCTCTTCCAGAAATGAGTAGGTGGGGACTTCGAGGTTGTACGGTGCAGGGCCCTTGCGAATTCTACCTGAGATATCATAATGTGATCCATGGCATGGACAGAACCAGCCACCAAAGTCACCGGCATTGGGGAGTGGAATGCAACCCAGATGAGTACACACCCCAATCACAACCAGCCACTCAGGATTCTTGACTCGTTCTGCATCCTGCTGTGGGTCACGAAGAGATCCAATGTCGACACTGTTTGCCAAGTTGATGTCATCCTCTGTCCTGCGCCTGATAAAAACTGGCTTGCCCCGCCACTTCACGGTTACAGTGGTGCCAGGTTCAATACTTGAGAGATCCACCTCAAGGGAAGCAAGAGCAAGAACATCCTTGCTAGCAGACATGCTCAGAACAAACTTCAAAACGAGCAAGCGCAGAAGCGACGCATAAATAAATCTTCCACCACTCAACACGAAGTACGCAAACGCTCGTTTACTCGGGTCACCTGGTGCATATCTTTCATGGTTATATTCATCATATACAATCTTTGCACTGGGATTCTTCACAGCTGACACTGTTGGTGGGAGCTCAGCCAAGCTTACATCTTGGTTCCTTGGAACAAGAGTTTCCAAGGAAAAGCCTGAAAAAGAGAACAACAATTACATGAATCATCAAATATCTTACATGAATCATCAAATATCAATACAACACCAAAAGCAATATGAAGATAACAAAGCATTCTTTTATCTGAAACACCAACAAATGTCACATGAAAATCATCTCTACAAATTAACAATATATAGGCTGCCATTATGATCAAACTCATTGTTCTCAGCATTGCACGCTTGTTATGAATGGTTACAAACATGATAGCTTATGGTCTCATCAATCTGAGTTTTTCCAAACAAGGAAGAACAATCAAATGTAGCACATCTAAGTCAAACTTCAAAAGTAATGTACGAATTAGCATAAAACCTAAAAAATTAACATAAGACAGCACACATTGTGGTCTGTAGAACATGTCATCGTGAAGTGTTTGACAAGTACACAATTAAAAGGTAAAAATGGAAGTGTTGAACAACCAAATTACATACTGGATACTAGTAAAGCGTTCTAGAAATGGTTGCATATAAAGAGATATTGCAGGATGCTGATGAAATAAGAATAATGAGGTTCCTTTCACATTAGGTAAAAAAGAGTGTATCATCTTACCAAACACAACTAAAGAAAGCTATTTCAATAGGTTTAAGAATAAAATCCAAACAAAATAAATTCATGTTGGAAATATAAATCCCATTGCATAAAACAAGATATATAAAGATAGAATTCATATTTTAGTGAATTCTAAGCAAAGAAAACATGTTTCATTGTTTAGAAATGCAGACTAACCCATATAAAAAAAATAGTATCAACACCTAAAAAAAGCTGTTCATCATAGCTTGTTAAAGCATAATAATTCGTAGTTCACATCAACATAATGTGCTTTGGTGAAGAAAAGTACCAGAACAATGTGATACAAGAGCTATAAGATTCATGAGCAGGAATATAGATTAATCAATGAGCAAACATGAGTGATCAAAAGTAGTTTGCAGAATCTAAATGAATCATCTGAATGTGCTTTATTGGTGCAATAAAAATATACTTACAGGGCAAACAAAAATTAT
>CM002480.1:12821091-12900048 GCA_000325765.3 Leersia perrieri | reverse complement strand
CGGGCTGCGGCAACCGGCAAGTGGAGGGAGTCGTGGAGACGACACGGAGACTTGGGACCCCCCAAGTGCAGCACTGCAGCAAGGCCAGGGCGCCAGGCAAGGCCAGCACTTGTTACAGCGGGCAACAGTGGAGGGGAGGAGAGGGAGAGGGAACGGCACGGCACGAGGAAACGGGGCGGAATTTACGGCTTTGTCCCTGTTCCGCGGGGGGAGTTGGCACGGCACCCGTGGCCGTGGAGTCTGGGTCAGGGAGAAAAGTTTGACTTTTTGTTTGACTGGCCCTGGGAGTCGGGACTAGTGACTCCGCCTGCCCAATCAGCTTCAACCTTTGCACCAACGACTCCACCTCTTGCCGTAATGTTTGTCCCTTTCTATTCTAATTAAGCACTAATTTGATCGACAAAACCTTGAGGGTACATTTGATTTGAAGAAAAACAGAGAAATTTTGTACGATTATACTCCGTAATATATTGGAATCTTTTCCTAAAGAAGCATTTGAAATAAAGAATGTAATCATGTAAAACCAAACAAAATTCGTGTAGAATGGCTTATTCATGACAAATTTGGAATTAGGTGCAATCTCAGGAGAATTTAATTTTTCAAACAAAATTCGCCATGTGTAGGAAACTGGCATATCGTTGTTATAACCAACCAAAGCCACTGCTTCGGGAGGTCTCGAATGCCACGTAAGTTGAGACCATACCATCTATTCATAGTGCAAAATGGTCTCAGGGTGATTTTAATTTTGCAAGCCAGTGTATCATTTATATTTCGCAACTTTGCACTCTACATCCTAAATAAATAAAGAAACTAATATAAAATATACTCTTGATCCTACCCACAACAAAGCATGTTCAAATGGCTCGGGCTTACCATGCACTGGCCAAGGCTCGAGCCTACGTATTGAAACATGAAAGCTCAAAATTTACGAAAAGCCTAGGGGATGGCCCAACCTCAAGATTTATTTTGTTCTCAGTATCAGGCTAAGCAAGCTTGGATCTGTTTTTTTTTCCAAAGCTTTCTCCAAGGCCGACTCGGTGTTTGAAAAAGGCTTGCTCGCAGAAGCCTCACTCCTCACTCATCTCTTCCTCCATGGGTGGCGATGAACATGGGGACTATGGTTCCCTCATAGGTGGCTTGATAGTAGAGAGTGTGGCTCCCTCATGGCTCCCATGATGGTGATGACATTGATGACGGCAAATTCGCTCGGCCCAGAGGACGACAAGATCGGTGGTGTTCAGCTCAAGCTCGTCCCCTCTCTATCAGCGAGCTCAAGCTCAAGGGCCACAGTGACGTACGATGATGCAGAGCTCATGATGGTTGGGGGCTTTGAGCTGTACCCGTTGGGACGGAGGGAGCTTGGCAATGCTTCTTTCTCCTCCATGCCGCTGGTTTCTTCTATCTCACTAGTAGGCCCTCCATAACTCTTTTTGAACCTTTTGTATACTGAGGTGCGTCGCGAGGTTTTGGCCTTGCCCAACGTGGGGCCTCAAGCGCGGCCTCGAGTGGTCCCCGTTTAGTTGCAATGAGATGAGTGTGACTTTTGCAGATCACGCTCGCCTCATAGAGGCACCAGTCCTAGCAGTCACGTCCACTAGATACCATGTGGAGCGCTGGTCATGACCTTAGAAGAGTTTCTCTCTCGGAGTCTATCCGATGATAAAATGTAGATACTTCGTACATTGAAAGTGGCTATCCATAAAATTGCAAAAGGACTTGTATGATTTAGTGCCCTATAAAAATATTGATAGTGACAAAACATATTGGCACTAACAACAATTTGGCAATGCGGCATTGTAGCTTATATTTTAAATTACAGAGAAGAATCTTTTAGAACTGTACCAAATTAAATATTGACACTACCAGTAATTTGGCTTGAAAATATGCCATGTACTATTTAGAGCCATTTTGTATTGTTGCCAAAATGTATCTACCAGTTTATTGATAGTTTAAAATCTGGTTTGAAGCCAAAATATTGATAATGCCAATACTCAATATTTGGTTTAATTCTATATGTTTCTTCATCATGGTATATAATTTGGTGCTCAATTGATACCAACCAAACACACTCTTATGCAATTCTACCGCAGTAAAATATAGATAGGGCCAAAACTTGTCTAGATTTTAACAATACATGATTTTAATAGAGCCCGGTAAACCATAGCACATGAAATGAAATTTGCATTTTGGCAAATCTAAAACAGATTCAATGGTCCTTCCTTCTCTATCTTCTTTTATTCAGTGGTGTTGGGCTACCGGTGGCCGGCGGGGTGACCCATCCTAGGAACATGGCAGCGGCGGAGTACTCCAAGGCAAGGCAAGCCCTGTCGGTGACCGCCGACGAGCGCTCGCTGGTGGACGCGGTCTCCTCAACGGCCGCGCCACCGAGCGGAGACGGGGAGGGGCAGGCGCCGCACGCGGCGAGCTTCTTCGAGCGGTTCGCGCTTGGTGGCATCCGCGTCGACCGCGTCCAGCCGGGGCTCGTCGACTGCTCCTTCACCGTCCCATCCAGGCTCACCGTGAGTCGCCGCCGGCCGGCCAGCCGATCCCTCCACCTCCCTTGATTTCCCCCCTTTCTTAATCGATTGGTTGATCCGTGCGATTCAGGATCGGAGCGGGTGCCTTGCCGCCGGCGCCGTGGTGTCGCTGGTGGACGAGGTGGGCTCCGCCGCCTCAATCGCCGACGGCCGCCCCCTCAAGGTCTCCACCGACATGTCCGTCTCCTTCGCCTCCCTCGCGGGGGCGCGGCCCGGCGACCTCCTGCGGATCACGGCCAGGGCGCTCGGCCACAAGGGGGCCTACTCGGGCACCCACGTCCTCATCTCCAACGCTGCCACCGGCGAGGTCGTAGCCGAGGGCAGGCACTCTCTCTTCGGCAAGATGAAGGTCGTGTCCTCCCCTACCCCCACCAGCAAGCTGTGACCGATGCTGCTCTGCACGGTATCGATTCTACCCTGCCATGGCGGCTGTCCTTGTTTGTGAATACTATGGCGCTGCTAATTAAGGATGTTTTGCTCACGAAATGACTGGCTTCAGCATCTAATCGAGCATCGTTTTTAGTATTTCAGTAGCTGTAAATTCAGTTATCGAATAACCTGCTGCAGTGTTAATAACACCGTCAAATTCTAAGATTATGCTGTGGTAGTTCATTTTGTATTCAACATTTTCAAAGCAGCTGCTAGAGTATATATAAAAGCAACAGTTTCAACAGTCACAACTATTTTCATATGCAAGATTTAACGGTTTGCAGCTCGAAGTGTGTTTAAGATTTAAATTGGTTTGATAGCAATAACTGGTGGTAGACTGGTAGTAGTTTGGTACAAAGAGAGCAAGACTGTCAGCATATTGTTAAGTCCAACATTATATAAGCTTCCCTTTTCTGAGAGGCCTTCACAAATTTGTTGAGATGGAGGTCTATTTGTTATTAGGAGATTATAGAACATGATTACTTCAATGGCATATCGTGAATTCATGGTGGGATCTAATTGATGTAGTTTTTTAGAGCATATGCCATTGACGTATTATAGAAAGTAACAATGTTGTTAATCCTTCAAACTAAAAACATAAGAAGGTGCAGAAATCTCCCTTTGCATTAGGAAAACAATTTTTTCTCCCATTTTTTACATGGAGTTGGAGAAATTAAAAGTGCAAAAAAAAAGTAAGCATGATAGAAAGGCGATGGAAATAAAGAAAAAACTATACCTGGCCTCAATTGGCTCCTCTTCAGTTTAGGCAAGGTAGATCCAAAGATATAAAAAGTCAGTAATGTGTTGAATTGAGATTCATAGTTGGACATTTCAACTCCAAGTAGCCGCCTATTTCTTGCTCTTCTAGGGCATAGGCACAACCTGCAAAGCAGATTGGCCACACCCTGCTGTTACCCTGTTTGCCGTTCATATCCTCTAGAAAGCACAACGCCATCACCAGTTCACCACCACCAGTGAGGGTGCTCAGCAATTTTGTCGCCCCATCACCACCAAGAAGCTTTGGTCGATGTTGCACAATGTGGATTCCGGCCTGCCTTGCACAATGTGAACAAAAATCAGAGTTATTTTAGTCTGTAAGATTTGACAGGATGCAGCTTGAAATGTGTTTAGACAAGTTCGAATTTGCTGTCCTTAAATGATTGCAGAACTGCAGATCGAAGGTCTATTTTCTAGAGTAAAGACTAAAGATTATTACTCAAGCTCCAATTTGCTGTCCTGAACTGAAAGTTAGATGAGTCATGGCATGCGCTCATGGTAGTAGTCGGTGAAGTTTTACTTGGTTTGACATCAACATGCAGCCAGATGTGCTAGAACCTAGGATAGGTAATGATGTTGATATCCTACCCTAAAGGTATGTCTGGGTTAGCTAGCGGAAACTCTTACTGCTCAGGGAAGAATATTGAACAGTTATAGTTACAGTCTATTCCGCCTGGTCGTGCGTTTGTATTCTGCAAAATAGGAGATAAATTTGTCCGGTTTTGCTAAGAACATTGCTGAAGCTTAACTATTGTCTAGTGTTGTCTCTTGGCCATCGAATACCTGTTCTTGCTGTGTCAAATTCGCGTGTACTCCTAGATTGTAGGTGAAGCTCATGGAGAGCCGTAGAGGGCAACAGACGGGCGTTCCATGCCTCAGAATTCAGGAGTCAGGAGCTGGAAGTGGGAACACCGGCTCCTGGGATCGATCTGGCAACTGTAAGCCTGCAGGTTACATGAGAGCTGATCAGCTCAGAGCCTCATCAGACTAGAGGCAGAATCAACATCAAACATCAAATTAAAGTGGAGCCAGAGGACGAGCTGGATCCAGGGAGGGGACAAATTTCCGCAGCGTTCTGGACGCGATCTAAAGTGTAACGGGCCTGCCTTGCACTGAGATGGGCCGTATTTTTTCTGGTCCGTTCCGATAAACACACGCCTGTAGCGGCCTTTGGTCACACCATTAACCGTTTACGTGTCGAATTACTACACCAAACAACAATATAATCGGCGAAAAAGACACGATTAGTACGGATCCGGATCGACGGTGCAGTCGCCTCATCCACCGTCCGATGACTTGGGTGGAATCCAGCGGCTCGCGTGTGCATGCGTTTAACTTGGCCGACCAGCACACGAGCACACGAGCGCTGCTACAACTACAGAAGTACAGGGTGAACCTTGAACCTTCCGCATATACAAATGATCCGAAGTATCTTAAATTAATTAAATCGATTAGTCTAATACATAAAAAAGTTAAGTAGAATATCAGCAAAATGAAAAATCAACTTCCTAAATAAAACAAAAGCTCAACGCAGCTCGTTAGTTTCAAATAACACCATTCATCGAATTATCGTGTAGTAACTACTAAAACAGTGCCATTTCACATCATTAACCTAAAAATTATAATTACATCGTAGATATGACAATAGCAAAAGCAATGGCCTCCAATACAAGCTTCATGTAAATAGGTCCTCGGTGCCAAGTTCATTAGTATTTTGGCCATACTACCAGTTTGTTTTCAACTGCCTTCATGATGGCGTAAATGTATTAAGCAATATTTTGGTTAACCTTTTTTAAACGAATATATCGGTTAACTTGCTTGATAAAACTTCTTTCATGGGCTTTGATAGAAGGGCCCACCCAAAATTTTACCTTAATGATGAGAAATGACACTGTTTTAGTTTCTCTCTCTCCAGTCAGATGGACGTTTTGGATAAGAGTGTGGTCTCCCAAAAAACACATTGACCATGTTTTATATGCTAATATGTATGATTATATTAAAATATTTTTTTCGAGATGAATCTATACGTGTGGTTTTTATGTTCCTAAACTAAGTACTTGTAAAATTATTTTAGTCAAAATTTTAAAAGTTTGACATTGATGTTGTCCAAAACATTAGTTTTTTTTAACATGGAAGGAGTATTGTACACGATGAATGGTGTTATTTGAAACTCATTAGTTGCCTTCAGCTTTTATTTTATTTAGGGATTTGAATTTTCATTTTGCTGATATTTCTACTTAACGTTTTCATGTATTAGCACCAATCAGCTTAATTAATTTAAGACACTTCGAATCATCTGTATTAGTGGAAGGTTCAAGGTTCAATCTGTACTTCTGTAGTTGTAGCGCTCGTGTGCTTGTGTGCCGTTGGTCTCCCAAGTTAAGCGAATGCATACTTGAGCCGCTGGATTCCACCCGAGTTATCGGACGGTGGATGAGACGACTGCACCGTCGTGCCTTCACACCACGAAGGCAGACGATCCGGATCCGATTAGTACTGGAGTTGGAGTCGGACACTAAAAATGACACGAACACGAGTCCGGTAAGGTTTGCGACGCAGCACGCATGCACGCCCTCGTGTGGGTATAGACCTACCAGGGGCTGTCTCCTCGGCCGTCACGATTGTCATTTCACGAAAGCCCTTGTTCATCATCCCACCGACATCGACCGACTTTCTAATCAATCAACGGTGGCGGCACTTCCAGTTTCACGATCCATCGCCAATTCGCCATCGAAGATGCCCGGGCTTTCTTCCAATTCATCGGCTGCGGCGGCGAGGACAGAGACCGAGACGGAGATGGAGCAGCTCACCGCCCGCTTCGTCGACGCCGTAACCATGCACGGAGCCAACCAGCAGGACGGCGCCGCGACGCCGCATGCGGTGGAGGAAGCATGCGTCGTGGTGGCGATGGATGACCTCGTCGCCCGGTTCGGCGACGTCGCCGTGAGCGACGGGCCGGCGCGGGGCGAGGCGCCGTGCGTCGTGCGGGTGCGTCTCCCCGACGGGCAGACGTTCGACAGGGTGTTCGGCGCGACGCGGCCCGTGACGGCGCTCTTCCGCTACTGCGGCGCGGCGGTGGCGGCGTGCGGCATGGCGGGGCGCCCGTTCCGGCTGCTGCGGTTCGCAGGCGCCGCGTCCTACGAGATACCGCCGCGCGGCGACGCATCCTTGCAGGACCTGGGGCTTGGCCACTGCATCGTCTACATCGTCTTGTCGCCATAGCTAGGTTAACCCCGGCCGCTTTGCGTGTGAGATGTGAGAGAGCTGCCGGCCTTCGCATGACTTCCAAACCTCGTCGTCCAGATCAATCTGCCTCGCCTGAGGAAGCACCAGAGCGCAGTCCAGCACCATGCTCGCCTCGGATCAATCTACGTGCTCTTCATCAGCAGTAAAACAACATGACAGTACATCGCAAACGGCCGCTTGCCGTCGTCACTTGGTTTATAAGGATCGGACATTTTGTGTCTCTGCCAGACATATCTCAAGAGGCTTCATCGATGATGGGATTAATCGACCGTGTCTTCTACAACTGCAACAACGACGGCGAAATCGACCGTGTTATCTACGGCGAGAGCGACTTCATTAACACGGCATCAATTGTGATAATCTCCTATACGGAGCACAAGGAAAACTGGTAGCCTCGTCGCCAACAATGTTCTCTGATGACTGCATCACCGTCATTAGACAAATATTGTGACTTTTTTGCACCTCCGGCTATGTGCGGTTACTACGACCACGGCGACTACACATGATCGATTACGTCTATAACGAATCATCATTAACAACTTCAGTCAACATGTTCGTACCATAGCTTCCTCCATAACACTGCAGTTGTGACTACGGGAGGAAATAGAGAAGAGTAAAAGATGACATCAAAAGTAATAATGTAGACGCAGACATTGCACCAGGTAGAGCATTGTTGATAAAAGATGCAATTGTTGATGGCAAAGAGGGAGACGATGGAGAAAACAGAGAAATGTTGTAACCACAACATTTGAAACCAAGTTGCACTGAGGGGCTGCGAAAGTTGACAAGTAGTCACGACCAAGGGAAGTTACCCTGCCTTGTTTTATACCAATAACTACTGTGTAACATAGTATACTACATTCTGTTTTAGTATATTGTAAGATGATTTAACTTTTAAATAGATTTATATATGGAGTAATATATGTGCTTATATATGTTCTAAATTTACATAAATATCAGTGGATTTAGATAAGAGTGAAGATACTAAAATCTTTTGCAATATAGAATAAAGAAGTATCTTTCTAAATATCTAAAATATCTTACCCCATGAAATGGAATGAGTAGATTTTACAAGGCATTTATGAAGATGTGTCGATCGAGACGCGTGGCAACGATCATGGATCATGGCTTCGACCCACTTATAAAAAGTGTCACTATTTGCCACTGAATACACATATCTTTCAAAAATTACCACTTAGTTCATACGTCTTTCGAATTTCCTACCGAAGACATGAATATCTTTGTTAATTTGCCTTCCTATACAGTCACTTGTGATAACACATAATGAGTCCACAAATGGCGAACTTTGCGCTGCTCCTCCCGCTTCTTTCACCTTGGTTGTTTGGTGTAGGAGACACCTGATGGATAGTTGGTTGGATAAACGAAAGTGACAACACAAAGGAACCAATGAATTCGTAATTTGGTGGCAATTTATGAAAGACACGTGAATTAAGTAGTAAATTTAGATTTTTTTTAAAGAGCTCTTATTTTGTAAGAAATTTAGAGAAAACAAATAATTTTAAAACGATATTTTTCAGGTTGGATAAACGTTCATGATAATCTATAGCAAATCAAGATGGGAAGAGTAAAAGGGACAGGGAAAAGAGAGAGAGAGAGAAGGAACAGCTGCCTTGCGCATTATCTCCTCTGCTCCCGCCAACACTTACGGACCACTGACACTCCCCCAACCTCTGCCGCCGCGGCAGCCCATCCATGGCCGCCTCGGCTCTTCTCCGCCTCCTCTTCCCCTCGGCGCGGGGCCCCCGTCACCACCACCCCGGAGCCAGGCCCTCCTCTCCGGCATCCCCCCACTGGTGCGCCACGCACGGGCGCCGGCGCCAGCCCCGTGCCGCACGCTGCTCGAGCTCGACCTCGCCGGAGCCGGAGCCGGCGTCTCTTGACCTCCCTCTCCTCCCGTTCCAGCCGGCAGAGGTAAGTTCTTTTGTATGAATTAGTTTGTCCTACCGATGCTTAGTTAGCAAGAAAATTGTCGTTATCAGTGTTGCTATTAGGGGTGATTCGGGATTAGAAAGTTTAGAACTTTGTTATTTTATTCTGCACATATCGCCAGTTTCATATACGTAATAGGAGTATTATATCAGTGTTCTAGCTGATTAAGCCGCGCTGAAAGTTGTTTTCTTGCAAGATGCTAATAAGAGAAGCTATGAATCACCAATACTTAGGCAAACTGCCATACCCATACTGGATACTTCGCCAGGGACAGGGATTCGGTGACATAGTCCCGTAACATTCTCGGTGACATGCTGTCACTGACGTGTGGGACCAGGCATATATGGGTCCCACACGTCAGTGACCGTATGTCACCGAGAATGTTACGGGACTATGTCACCGAATCTGGATCCCTTCGCCAGTGCTCCGATACTTCTGTGGGAGTCAATTATCACTTATTTAAGTAACTTATAAAGTGTAGGTTGTAAAAAAAAAACTTCACTGCATTCATCATTGCCATTATTTTGTGTTTTCGTCGATGTAATCTCAATATCTTATCATCTTATAGCCTCTCTTGAGAACGCGCTGTAGCGCAGTTGGCACAGGGCTGCTGTCGAGCGCCCACAGCCCGAGTTCGATTCTCAGAGCCTGCTCATTTATTCCTTCTTAATACCATCGATACCAGGCCCCCTCCCTGGTATCCAACCTTTTATCTTATAGCCTCTCCATATTTTTTCTATTTCAAAGAGATCCGGCTTTTTTCAGATAGAGAAGACTCTCGTTGGTTTTCTTGTAATTCTGTTTTTCAGTTATGAACAGGGGCAGATCCACCCATTGGGCGTTGGCCGGCCCAGCTCTGACCCGATTCGCGACACATCATCTAGACTCTGGCCCATAGATTTTTAACCTAAATATAAAAAAGGTTGATCTTATATAGCATGGCTGTTGTGGTGAGATGGTTATGTACAAATTGTGCTAACTTGGAGATCCATGGTTCAATTCTTGTGTTGTTCAATTCATTTTTTTCTTCTTTTAATTTTTAGCCGTTAATATTAATATTTTGTGACGTATAGTAGATCAACTCCTATAAGTATGGGATGTAACATATTCCTCTCTTTTAACCTAAGATGTATCTACTCTTTAACATAAAAGATATAAACTTCAATTACTCCAAATTTGTTAGGATTTGAATAAATATTACCAATTCATGGAAACAATGTTTTCTTTATATTGAATGATGTTTTTATGTTTTAAACACTATATCACTTCTATTTTTCCCGTTGCTATAACTTTTTGCTAAAAGAAATATAAATGTTAGAATACTTGTATATCAGTCAACACCTACTACTTACACATGAAGTGTTAAATGAGAAATCTGATGATATTGCTGCCTATTACAATGCTTAAATAATATTAATCTCCTATTCAATTTGTGTCAAGCTCCATCTTATTTGTCACGGCGGCGACCATGCCAGCCGCCAATATGGACATGATGTTGTGCACAAGCCCATGACATTGTGCCTACACCAACGCCGGCTTTCCCTCTATAGTGCTCTACGATCATCTTATAGCCTCTCCATATTATTTTCTATCTCAAATAGATCCGGCTTTTTTGAGATAGAGAAGACTCTCTTTAGTTTTCTTATAATTCTGCTTTTCAGTGATGAAATACATGTATACTTGCTGTATCGCCGTACCCATATGTCCAAAAAAAAGGAAAAAAGTCCGAATTACCCAGTACGAATTACCCCCTTGAACTTAAAAACAAGACACTCTACACCTCGGACTTTTGAAACGGGACGAATTACCCCTAAATACTATTTGGAGCGGTTTTGACCAGATATGACCCACGTGGCAATCTAGCCAACATTAAAAAATTAAAAAAATATATAGGGGGCCCACATGTCATCTTCATTTCTCTCTCCCCTCGCTCCTCTCTCACTCTCATAGGCACACGACAGTGAGTGAGTAATTTAGCAACGGCGCTACGGGCGGAGCAAAGAAGGGCGGCGGCGGCGGAAGGGAGAGAAAGAGAGGTCCTTTTGATTCGGTGGACATCGCCCCCAAATCTCATCTCGCCTTTGTTCCTCACAGTTGCCGACGGCGATGCCTTTGTCTCCGGCCGCTATTGGGGCGACATCCCTGTCGAACTCATCGTGGGTGCCCGCATCCGACCCGACTCCGCCGTGGTGGGAGTCGGTATTCCAGGCGCAGTCCTGAATCCTCGCGCTCTCCTCCGTCCCCCCGCTGTGGCGGTGCTCACCAATTCCGAACGACCGGGAGGGGGCTGCTCCGGTCGCCGATGGATCTAGTGAGGAGGGCCGCCTTCTGCCGCAGTCGCCGTCATCCTCTGCTCCGCCGCCCGAATCCTCACGCTCTCCTCCATACTACCACCGCCGGCCGTGTCCGACGTGGCGGCGCTTGCCGACTCCAAACACCCGGCGAGGGGGCTGCTCCGGTTGACCGCCGCCTACGCCGGTGGATCTGGTGAGGACGGCCACCTTCCGCCGCTGCTCACATGTCCGGCGAATGAGAGAGAGGGGGGGGAGGGGATAGGGGAGAGAGGAGAGTGCGGTGAGAAAGAGAGATATGACGATGACATGTAGGCCCCCTATATATTTTAATTTTTTTAATGCTGACTAAATTACCACATGGGCCAGATCTGGTCAAAACCACTCCAAGCTAGGTATCATCACACACACATATATATATATATTGGGGGTGGTGGTAATTCGTCCAAAAGTTCGGGGTGTAGAGTGTCTGGTTTTTGAGTTTAGTGGGGTTAATTCATACTCGCTTATAGTTTATGGGTGTAATTCAGACTTTTTCCTTTGGAAAAATGTGTCCCTCTATCGCCGAACCAGTGATTCTTAGATGAAAAGCTGCCGAGAAATTTCGAGCTAGGTTGTTAGTGTCTTACTGACATGTGTACCTGTGATTGTACTACCAAACAGTGTTTGCACACAACTCTTTGAATCATGATTTCAAAATTTTGATCACGACGCCATGATTGGATTAACCTTTAGCTGCGTGCTACCCTGGTAATGCTGTTCAGTGCGTTTCTTTCACCTGCTTGGGAACTAAATGTGAACCGCATACATATCTGAATCTGCGCTATCTGTTACAAAGAAAGTTTACCTCCATATTTCCTAATGAATATGATGTACTGTTTTCTGATATATTACCGGTTATAATGAATAATAAGTAATTTGACCAATTACTTAACATGTTACAGTTACTCTGCAAGCCAGTGCCTTTGGTAGCTTGTAGTTCCTCGGTTCATTACTCGGCAAAAGCCGATTGGGCCAAATACCTGCATCCTGACAGAGGTGCTTGGGGTTCTGGGTTGCTACAAATGCTTACTATCTGCACACTTTACTGTCAATGAAATCACTAGGGTGCTTCTAAGATAATGAAAATATTGTAGGTGTTGATTCCATCGGAGTGCAAGACTTTACACTTGTATGAAGCTAGGTATCTGGCATTGCTTGAAGAGGTAATTGTCATTTGTTCAATCCCTTAAGTTTGTAATTTAGACTAGCAAAATCACTGGTGTCCTCTCATGGTCATCATCACATATAAATAGCAAATTAACAGTAATTAGTAATGGAACACACAGCTCAGCTATGGTGTCCTGTGACAAAAGTGCACCGTGCTAGAATCGCCTCTAACTACATTGCTATTGCACCATATTGATTTCAGCTCTTTTACAGTGCTCCAGTACACTTAATAGGTATAAGAAACGTATTTATTAGTGCAAACGGGATTATGACACAATAGAATTACATATTTCTGTCACTAGATTAATAGTGATAACGTGATCTTTAGTACAGTTACACACTGCATCAGTGTTCTTGCAGTTTCTCATCTCTGTTTCAACTTTTTTGCTTAACAGGCCTTGTACAGGAAAAACAATTCTTTTGTGCACTTTGTGCTCGACCCAGTTGTATCAGGTTCACCTAAAGCTTCGTTTGCTGTAAGACATGGTTGTTTGGTCCAGATAGAAAGTGTAAGTTCTTGTTTTCATACATTTTCTTCGACAAATTTCATGGCATGGTTCAGTATAGGGTTGTTCACATTTTCTGCTCAATGATCTTTCTTTAGTATAGGTTGAAAGACTTGATGTTGGAGCATTCGTATCAATTAGAGGAGTATGCCGTGTAAACATTATGAACCTTTCACAGGTAATCTCATTGCAGTTCTGTAGTTTGAAATATTTTTTCAATGTTTATGATATGATATGATATGATATGATATGATATGACATAAAGTAATTATTATTTCATGACATGTGTGTACTTCATAACTTCCATGATTTGTGCTTTGTCACTGGCTGGACTGCACATGCCATACTGCCATTCGATGCTCATATTTTGCAAGGTGTTCACAGCTAGGTAATAGCCGTGAACTGTCAAGTATCCCATGCTAAGCTCAGTTGGCCTGAGAGTGCACTGTCAAGTATCAGGTGTTTGAACTCAGTGTAGCATCCAATTTTTGAAAAATGCAGCAGCCAGCCTCTGATGCTGTGCTCGTTGTGGTGGGTTCTGTCTGTGACGCTATTTGAATGGTCCTTTTGGCTGGACCCCCTGGCTCAGCTGTTGGATCGGACCGCTGCACAAATTTGATGTTTATAATATTGATAATCACTTGAAGGTTAAAATAATTTTTTTCAAGCC
Source organism: Leersia perrieri (assembly GCA_000325765.3). Classification (NCBI taxonomy): domain Eukaryota; kingdom Viridiplantae; phylum Streptophyta; class Magnoliopsida; order Poales; family Poaceae; genus Leersia; species Leersia perrieri. Next base: position 12,886,433 of record CM002480.1, on the reverse strand, counting down.
ATCACATTTCCTTTCTAATTGTAATGCCCATATATATGCTCTTGTTGTTATACTAATATGGACCTTAGCTAAAGTCTTTTTACATTGATTTTATGTATATTTTTATGGCTTAAAAGAAGTGGTAGAAGCAGATGAACTTTCATGCACATGCTCTTCGAAACTGTAAGTTTGCTTAACTGTTGCTGTCATTCACAATATCTTTTCTTTTACTTCATTAATCTAGATGGAGCCCTACTTGCGCGGTGATGTTTCTCCTATTATGGACATGCCTTGTGAGGGTATTGAATTGGGGTTAAAAATTTCCAAGCTAAGAGAGTCTATGTGTAATTTACACAGCCTACAAATGAAATTGAAGGTTTGGTTAGCAATTTGTGAATTCTGAACATTGGCTTTTAAAATATCTCCTGAGATTTCAATTTTACCATCTAGGTACCTGAGGATGAACCGTTGCAAACTAACATCAAAGCCTCACTGTTGTGGTCTGAGAGAGAAATTTTTGAGGAGTATAATGAAGCTTTTATCCCAGATCTGCCTGAACGTCTCTCCTTTGCTGCATACCAAACAGTTTCAGGTGACAACAGATCATCATCACATAAATATTTACCTTACATATTGGCAGTAGGTTTTGATTGAAATTGAAATCTTAAATAAGATGCCAATCTTTCATGGAATGACCAATGAAAACAGATTCTGCAATCAAGGTGTACAGTAGCTTCATGTATCTTATCTAACATTAGAATCATACACTACAGGTATGTCAGATTCGGAACTTCTTACCCTGCAAAAATACAAGCTACAAGCAATGGATTCAACAAACACTCTTGAAAGACTAGATGGTGGGATTGAATATGTAGAACATAATATCGGTATGATCGCTGCAAGACTGGCAATTCAGAATATATGATTGTCAGTATGCTATCACTCATGTAAAATTATCATCAGGGAAGTGATAATTTCATACTTGCATGATCTAACCGATCGTGCCTGTGATGCGAGGTCCAGCTGAAGCATTTGCGGACCAAGAATATCAAGGATGGGTATTCAGTGTACAGGTCTACGTTTAATAAAACGGTTTATAATTTGTCATTGGCAGGGAAAAAAATAAAGGCGTGTTTAGAAAATAGAAGTATAATTTCTATCTTTTCCATAAACCAGTTATGCACAGCCATTAAAGCCAAGCTAAAAGCTTGTTACAATTTTGGCCAGAAAAGCCAACAAATAAAACATCAAAAACAAAATGTCAAGACACAACTCGCTCAGAAAAGAAAAAAAAGACAGACCAAACAACAGGCCACTCATCAGTGGTGGATCTAGGATTGGAGAGGAGGATTAGCAAGTAAAAAATTGATTTATCCAAATTGTGCATATAACAGTGGCAGACGCAGCTTTGAAATACGGATGGGGAAGAAAGATGCTCACTCCATAAAAACGACGGAATGGAAACATATACTGTACTGTAGGACAAACAAACAACAACAAAAAATATACTGTGGTTAGCACATGCATTCTAAAAATTTGAAAACAATCTAGCAGAAGCTTATATCAACAGAAAAAATAGAAGTGATACAATGTTCAAACCATAGAAAGATCTCTCATTTAAATGTTGTTTTTCTTTAAATAATAACAGTCCCTCCGGTTGCAAATGTATGCCGCCAGTTAGTTCTCTTTTAAACTAACTAGTGGCAAATAAAAGTGGAAGAAGAGAGTATTTATTCAAATATTAACATTATTAGAAGAGTTGAAGTATATTCTTTATTTTATTTTAAGGTTTAAAGAAATATTAGGTTGAAGAGAAACACATGCTGCGTGCCTGCGTCCATAATCAATAAAAAAGATGTATTGAGTATAAAAAGGAAAAAATAGTAATATACTAACACTCAAAGAAATATTAGATTGAAGAGCGCTAATTACTGAAGGTCATTAAAGATTTAGTGAGTATGAGGAAAAAGTACAAGCCAATCTAGTAAAGTAATAAATAATAGAGTAGAGGAATTGAACCTGGACTTTGGCCTACTACTCCCCCTTCCAAAAATATAAACATTTATTGATTTCCGCACAATATGTTTGACCATCCGTCTTATTCAAAAAATTTATAGAAATATAAAAATAAATAAGTCATACCTAATGATAAAACAAATCATAATAAAATAAATAATATATTCACAAATTTCTTGAATAAGACGGATGGTTAAACGTGACGTCTGAAAGTGAACAAATATGGACAGAGGGAGTATTATTTTAAAAATCAATCTAACGTTATAGAAACAAGAGTCTTAGTAATGTGGGATGAGACAAGCCGTAGCGGACGAGCGACCCACCTTGCCCAATGGGTGGGTTAAACCCAGCACAGCCCCATTGGTGCTGTCAGGCCGGGGAAAGACTTTCTCTTAAAAAATTGGTACGTCAAGCTGCGGGGAGACCAACCCACCACCATAACCGCCACCTCACCCTGCATATGCACCGATTGACCAAAAACAACCATGCTAAAGCATGGCAGGTTGCTTTGTAGGCAAAATAAGTTTAGTTAAGCCTTTCGAGTGAACCAAAGCATATAATAAACAGAAAATATTTCTCAAACCAACGGTCGATCATAGTATGAATCAGCAAACAAACAGACTCACATGTTCATTAACCAAAGGCACTCTAGCCCCTAGCCTTGTCATGTAACCTAACAGCCTACTATCGCCGCCGATGGCATCTCATCTCCCTCCATCACCAATCTTCTATATTCTTTGAAACTGGAGGAACTTTGTTTCAATTTTTTTTATTAAGAAGAAGAGAATTGACCTAGTTTATAAGGAAAACCGAGCCCCAAAACCATACAACTGCATTGTTAATTAAAGAAAAATTAGCTAAAAACCCACACCAGAACCCTCACAGCAACTTGATGATTAGTGACAAATCGAATATGGGATCCGTTGTACTAGGGGGATTCACTGATACCAATACTAGAAAGAACTCGCAACAAACACAGTGGGTGACAGATTTATATACAGGTCAGGCCCTCGTCGGGGTAAAAGCTCCACGTCTTGTCGGTTTGGTAGCCTTTTTTTCCTTAATCTCCAAGGGGTGGCTTGCTGCCGAGTATAATGAGCCGTAGCAGAAGGCTACTCTAACAATCGATTAGTATATTTTGAGGGTATATGGCTAATATGTGTGTATGTGGGGGTAAGTCGAATTGGCGAGATTGTCCATGAGGCGCCTCTGTATGTCTTCGATGTGCTTCGGTGGATTGGATGTCTTTAGATTTTATTGAACATGTCTTGAGCCCTTAAGGGGCCTATAAATTTATACCTCTGTCATGCTGTCCTTTGATAAAAGTGCACCATGCTAGAATTGCCTCCAACTATATTGCTATTGCATGGTTGGACAAGGAAGGAATTAGGCTTATGCTATTCGGATTGCATTTTTCAGTATAAAAATTTCCCTTGCCTTTCCTAATGTAACATACCAAGAAAAATAAAACTAAGTAATTTACTTCCTTCATGAGTATTAATGTGTTTTATGAACCTGTCTACAAATTTAGCAATAAAATAAAATATTTTCTTCATGGTTGAACAATAGCAAGAATCAAAATCACATGTAACAAAAACCATGTAACCTTGCACACTTAGTTTACATAATTTTGAGAACCTAGATAAACTTGTTGTAGGTCAACTAAAATATTATTAGCACAAGTCAACACTTTATTTCAAAACATAATCTTAACCATATAACTTAAATATGGACTTAATAAACCTCAAGTGATGAATGAGTGAATGTTTGTGGCCCTTGTGTGCCATTGCTTGTTATTGGAATGTTTATAGAATATTCTTGTATAAGGAAATTGCATAACTTCAGTTATAAACAAGATAGAACAAGTGAACAAGGAAAATATATCTGATAATTATTTGATTGCAACATAAAATCATAACAAAAGGTGTCAATCAATAAAATATCATCTCTCTGTGTGCTTGACTTATTTCTAGTGTTTATGGATCTTCTTGCATATCATTTAAGCATATATACAAAGCACAAAGAAACCATCCAGTAATTATTATAAATAAAATATAAATCTAAAAGTCCTGGAAAAATTCTCACACATACTTCACCTCACAAGTAAGAAACATGAATATTATAGAAATTTTCATAACTTAATTTAATGCCTTGTTGATGTACTTCGATACAGCAAAAATTAGAGTTAACTCTAACCCTAATGCCCTCTTTGCACTCTTCCTAAATCTTGACCAAACATCTTCATGAAAATCCCCTTCAGCAAAGTTGTAGCTTAAGTTTCTCTACATCAACCCTAGGCTTTGATGAAGCTAACTAGCCCTAGCTATAACTATTTCTTCTCTTACCCCAAAATCTCAATCAACCACTAAATATTAGCTAGCAGCAGCCAATCAACATCTCCAAGCCATATTTCTATGATAATCAAGCCTAAACCATTAGGTTTATAGAAAATCCTTGTAACCCAAAGTGTAGAACACCTTGTGATCTAACCAAAAAGCTCAACATCAAGTATATTAACCCCATATAGATATTTCTTTTCTTACCTCAAAAATCCCATAAAACACTAACTGCAGCAAACCCTTCTTTTCTCGATCATCAAGGTCAAACCCTCACAATTCCAGGAAACCCCTTTTAGCCAAATAGTAGAACACATTATCCTCTAACTAGAAAGTACAACATCAAGCATGAACTTGTGCATAACATGGATAACCAAGGCCATCAAACCTGAATCCCAGAACAAAATTCAGGACTTAGATTATTTTGCCTAAGATCCTGAATGCCATTAACACTTAACCATATTTAGTTAGCCTATGATTTTGTTTATCATAATTAAACCAGGCAACACACTTTATTTAATTTCAAAAATTTCACAAAAAACCCACAATTTAAACTCTATGTGCTTGAGTGCTCCCCCGTAGTGTATGACACGCGAGGCCACATTTAATGTTATGGTGGTGGAGGTGCCTAGTTGGAGGCCTTGTTATATATACTGTCATTGCTGCCAATCCATGGTGTTTTGATTTTGGTTTCTAAGGTTCTTCTTAGTTATGGAAGATTAGGAGGAATAGGTTTGCAAGTGCCAACTCTAAATGTGTGGGTGATTGGGGCCGGGTTCGGTTACTTTTGTTACTTATCGAGATATCAAGCGATTCCATGTAAAATTCCTACGGGCTACGCTAGTTTTAACCAGGTGTCATAATAGGTCATAGTGAGAGTTCAACGATATGCATGACGGTTTCTGGTGCCAATATAATTTCGGGGCCAAGGGTGGTTGTTTTCGTGTCTAGAATATGTTTTTTCATGGGAGTATGTTTATTAAGCTATGAGTAATTGACCTGCTCACATTTTCTTGTGTTTGTGATATGGTGGTAAGACAATAATGAGATATGCTTCTAAAGAAAGGATAGTAGCAAGCAGAATTGAACATTTGTATGTTTTAACAAGACATTATGCTAAGTTTTAACGATAGCTTAATGATAAGCATGCATGGACGGTTTTAATTTGGCATAGCAAAAATTGGGAGAGAGCTCACCGCGTTGACGTCTTGTTGGGCCTTCGCTAGCCACATGAACTATGGAACCGTACCCAGGGTCTAAAACATGCACTAAGGACACCGAAGTTTGTTTTTTTGACATGTTTGTCTAATAAGGTATTGGTAGTGCATTATCTTTGGATTGTCACATTCTGAAACTAGGTCATTGTGGTTTCTCCTTAAAATAGGTTTTTTATGGGGTGGGGGGACTCCGCACTTGACTCGAGACACACACATCAATTGGTTTGAGATATGCTCTTCTTCCTATTGTTGCTTCTTTCCTCTTCGAATGGTGAAATTCTAGTGGCAATCGATTTTTAGGGCAAGGAGGGGCCTCGCTTTGGTCATGGTAGAGGTGTGCAGCCTATGTTGGCTATAGGGGCAACTCGTTGGAGTGCTTAGGAGATGTGGACGAATGTTATGTATCCAAAGGAGTGAACCGCTAAGGACAGGATGGTGAGGTGTGTGGACGAAACTCGTTGGGATGGAGGAAGAGAAGAAACAAAGGTGATGTTCGCTTCAAGGGGAGAAGCCCAACGACGTGAGACCATAGCACCGGCAAGGCAAGGGGTGGTGGAATGCTTGCCTAGGGTGGGATCAGATGGAGAGGAGAGCGTATAGCAAGAGTCTTAGTTGTGCACAAATCTCAAAGCAATCTTAGCCTCCCAAAAGTTCCTAATATAGATAAGAAAAAATAGACAGGTGATAAATAGATAACTCTATGAATTTTTCACCTAACATTTCTATCTTTTATCTTGTGGCACTATATTGTCAGCAGCACACCACTTGCTCGAGAAAATGCCTCTTCATCATCATTGTCCCGCATGAAGGTTGGGCCGCCTGACAAGGGTTGGCTGGTCATGGCCCTTGCACACATCGCTGGTAGAGACTTTCTCAGCAACCTCCCTAAGGGAGTCCTCCACCACATCATGTCCTTCCATAACGTGCACCAGACCATGCAGACGTGATTGCTGTCACGGAGGTGGCATAACTTTGTATGATTGGTTTATTGGATATGATGAGATTTTGTCCAAGTCACTAAATATTCTTGCCCTTAATAAATGCGAGTTCCTCTATCTGTACAAGAGTTATATATCAACTCCGAGAGTTTCCTCTCTGACCATGCATCTGCCTAAGTTCGTTCATGTACCAATGATAAATGGTATTCACACATTAATACTAAGTGCTATTCACATTTATTAATCCAATGACGAGATATTGTTCAAGAAGTTTGCCAATCGAGTAATTAAGCTTTCTATTTTGATTGCTTCATTGGACATGATGAGATTTCACCCAAGTCACCGAATGTTCTCACCATTAATGAATGCCAATTTCTCAATCGGCACAAGAGTTATAGATCTACACCGAGTGAATCCTCTCTAACCATGTATCTGCCTAAGATCATGCATGTAAAAAATACTAAGTACTCCCTCCGTTCCAAAAAAAGTGTATTTCTGGGTTTGAATCTGGACATAGGCTATGTCCAGATTCAAACCCAGGAATGTACTTATTTTTGGGACGGAGGGAGTAGTATTCATCTTTACCAAAACTAATTGGTATTCACATTTATTAATACTAATCGGTATTAACATTTATTAATATCCACGAGAGCCAAGGATAAGATAGTTTTCAAGACCGTTCATCAACCAAGTACTTAAGCTTCATGATCATAATGCACCATATACACCTTTTGCTTCTACTATTGCATATTTGATGAAGACAACTGCCATAATGGCTAGGCGTATGCAAATTGGTGGTGTATCCACGGTTTGCAGCAATGGGTCTTGATTCTGAAAGTTACAAATGAGGAATATTGCAAATTACAACTCGATCATTCGGTGCTTACCTCACACACTTGACAAGAATTATATTCGACAATGTTTTTGTTGACCTAGGTTTCTACAAGCAACTAGAGATGTGGTACCCCGCATTGGTAGTCCCCACCTTGTATGACCGCATCATTGGAGATGATGAGATTTCAACAAAGTCGCTAAAGATTCTTAATGAATGACAATTACTCACTCTATGCAAGAGTTATATATCTACTCCGAGCGTTACCTCTCTGATCATGCATCAGCCTAAGTCCATACATGTATTAATACTAAGTGGTATTCACATGTCTTAATACTAAGTGGTATTTACATTTATTAATATTCATGAGAGCCAAGAATAAGAAGATAGTGTATAAGATGTTCATCAACCAATTACTTAATCGTGATCCTGACGCCACCATGTACACCTTTTGCCTCTAATGCTAAAATAAATTGAAGAAGACTATAACGAGAATGACTAGGTATATGCAAATTGGTGGATTATCCACGCTTTTGTAGAAGCAAGCCCGGATTCTAAGGGTTAGAAACGTGGAATACTCCAATTTGCAGCTCGGTCATTCAGTGCTTACCTCACACTACTTGATAGGAGATTGTATTTGAAAAATGTTTGGATGGACCAAGGTTTCTTCAAGCAACCGGAGATGGGTTGCCCATCATTGTAAGTTCTTACCTTTCAATGACTGCTTGATTGGATGTGATTAGATTCCATTCAAGTCAGCGAATGTTCTCACCATTAGTGAATGCAAGTTCCTCAGTTAGCACAAGAGTTATATATCTACGACGGGTGTTACCTCTCTGACCTTGTATCAGCCTAAGTACATGCATGTACCAATACTAAGTGGTATTGACATTTATTAATATCCATGTGAGCCAAGGATGAGTTGGTGTTGAAGAGGTTCATCAACCAGTTACTTAAGCTTGGTGATCTTGATGCCACCACCAACACTTTTTGCCTCTCCTAACATATTTGATGGAGACAACAACAACAATTATTCAACATATGTGAAAAGGTGGATTATCCACGCATTGCAGAAGCAGGCAAGGATTCTGAAGGATAGAAACAAGGAATAATGCCATTTGTAGCTCGATCGTTTCATGCTTACCTCACACTACTTGACAAGAATTGTGTTCGATAGAAGTTTTGATGACCAACATTTCTTCAAGCAACTAGGGATGGGTGAACCAGCACCGTAAGTTCTCACCATTAATGAATGCGAGTTCCTCCATCAGCACAAGAGTTATATATCAACTCCGACTGTTACCTCTCTAACCATGTATTAGCCTAAGTTTGTGCATTTATTAATGATAAGTTGTATTCATATTTATTAATATTAAGTGGTATTCACATTTATTAATACTAAGTGGTATTCACATTTATTAATTTCCATGAGAGCAAAGGATGAGATATATAGTGTTCAAGATGTTCGTCAACCGAGTAATTAAGCTTCACTATCCTGACACTAACATGTACACCATATGCCTCTCCTTCTACATATTTTATGAAGACAATGTCGAGAATGACTAGTAATATGGAAAGAGGTGGATTATCCATGCTTTGCAGAAGTGGGCTTGGATTCTGAAGGTTAGAAACAAGGAATATTGCAATTTGTAGCTTGTTCATTCGATGCTTATGAACTTTAATTTCTCATCTTGTATGATTGCTTCATTGGACATAATGAGATTTCAACCAATTCACCGAATATTCTCACCATTAACGAATGTAAGTTCCTCATTCGGCACAAGTTATATATCTACTCCGAGTATTGCCTGTCCGACCATGTATCAGCCTAATTTCATGCAGGTGCAAAAACTTAGTGGTACTCACATTTATTAATACTAATTGGTATTCACGTTTATTAATTCTAAGTGCTATTCAGATTTATTAACATCCATGAGAGCCAAGGATGATGTAGTGTTCAACACGTTCGTAAACTGAGTACTTAAGCTTCGTGATCCTAATGCCACCATATACACCACTTGCATAAGACATCCACAAGAATTTCTAGGCATATGCAAATAGGTGGATTATCCACGCTTTGCAGAAGTGGGCCTGGATTCTGAAGGTTAGAAACGAGGAATATTGCAATTTGCAACCTGTTTGTTCGATGCTTACCTCACACTACTTGACAAGAGTTGTGTTTGGTTATGTTTTGATGGACTAAGGTTTCTTCAAGAAACTTGAGATGGGTTGCCCCACATTGTAAGTTCCCACCTTGTATGAGTGCATCATTGGAGATGATGAGATTCGATCGAAGTTACTGAAGGTTCTCACCATTAATGGATGCCCGCTCATCCATTGCCTGAGTCAATCCAATATCCTCACCTCAGCTAATGGGTGCAACAACTCCAACCGTTCTGGTTATTTGAAAAAGGAATAATTCCAACAATTGTAATTATGCCCTTCTTAAACCGAACAAACACCAATAACTAACAGATCATATAAATCCATCGATCTAATCAAAGGAAAAAAGAAACCATCGTTCCTATTGTCGGCATTGACTCAGATCGCATTGGTGTTGCCAGGCACGCGATGCCCCGCCTCAATCCTCGTCGGTGCGTGCAGGTGGCAGTGGCAGCTCTCCTTGCAAGCGAGCGGCCGAGTTGATCTCCTAGGTGCGAGCAGGCGGACAACGTCAACTCGGTCTCGCTCAGCGCGTTCCAACTTGCAAGGCGGGCGCCGCGTCGCAGCGTGTGGCTGCATGTTAAGTTATAAACACCACCAGCTGAAGGAAACATGGTTGTGCATGCGGCGGTGTGTGCCCTTCCTCCACCATGCAGGTGGTGTGTTCCACCACTGGCAACGTGCTCCTAGATTGTCCTCTAGCGAGGACATGTGGATTCCATGTGAGTGTCTGAGTGTTTTGAATATGTACTTCCGTTGGCCTGTTTTGATTGCATATATAATCATATAGGTGCATGGCTGATGGCTCTATTTAGCAGATTGGTCTGCTAGACATCAGTGTAATAGATCAGACCGAACAAGACAGTATAAGACTGATGACAATAAGAATATTATACAGTTGATAGATCTACACAACATGATGGGTATAATAATCAGTCTAAAACAACAACATGATTAAAGAAGCACCAACTCAGCCAGAATATCAGACATAGCCGAGAAAGTCCTAACCAAGCATGTATGCGTTGCACCCAGGCCTTGTGTGTGTGTGTTGTGTATTTGCTCTGCATGGCCAAGCATGAACATGCCCTCGTAGTTATGATACACTACAAATTCTCACGATCGTATAACGTCCCTCCAGCCCCCCCTACACGAGATCATGTTGCTTCACTGCAGTGCGAGTTCATGGCGATGTCATACTACAAGGCCAGGACGTTCCACCCCTAGGATCTCGAGCTCTTTGCTCACTTGATTAATTTTTTTGTATAATTATCTGGTTGGTTTGGTGAAAAATCAATAAACTATGGTGTTGATTTGGTTGAATAGAATAAGTATTGTTTGGGATTTTGGGATGTTTTTATCCATGACTTGTCTGGTTTTTTTACCATGTAAAATTTGAATAGCCCCTTGCTATGCACGAGCATCTTAGCTAGTGACAATAGTATGAGTGGCGGACATAGGGTTGAAATATAGATGGGTCGAAAACATTCTCTCAGGAAACAACCAAAAATATTGGTACCAAGAGAATGTTTTATATATCATCATGAGCCATTTCAACTGAGTGATGTTTGCGTAAAAGTTTACCATCTATATAAAAATGACTAAGGTGAAGTATTTGAAACAGATATAGTAAATTCATCAATGCAGCAATTCTGTATGTTCTTCCTTGAGAGGCAATGCAAATTAAGACACTTAAGATGTTGTCAAATACCTCCAGCAGCTCAGCAATTCTGTTATGCCAGTCAGTCTCAAACAGAAAGGGATTGTTCTTTTGTTGTAATGAAAACAGTGTTGTCAACTTCGCACAATGTTTTTCCATCTTTTGCGATGCGCACGCTTTACGAACTATCAAATGGTGCATTTTTTGAAAAAAATATTCTACACAAAATTTGTTTTAAAAATCAGATTACTCCAATTTTCATGTTTAAAATAGATAATAGTCAGTTAATCACATACTAATGACGTTCCTCATTTTGCGTGCATACTTTTTTTTTTCCAATTTTCCCAACATCAACAAACAAAAACGCCAAGTAGTGGAATAAAAGGACACTGAACCATGAAGTTCCCATAAATAAATCCTGTGCACTGTAGTTTTTGAACAATTTCTGTTGGATCCTCTGAACCAAAAAGATTCAACAGTTTCACAATGGAGTGAACTTCCCCTATCTTTTCATCCAAAGAAAACAAATTGATTTGTTGACAGCAAACATCCTAGAGATAGCAGCAATCAACTCCTGGGATAAAAGGGAATTGCAGCAGAAGCCAGGGTAGTAAAAGCCAGGAGTTGATGAGGGCAGGAGGAGGAGGACTAGAGCCGAGGAAGGAGGGTGCCAGGTAGACAGGCATAAATGTTGGGCGGCAGTCTAACTGGCATCTCTCCTCTTGCAAGCGACGTGCAGTGTCACGACTCTCCTGGGGCCGCGGGATGGATAGATGGCCAAAATCTTCTGCCCAATGTTTTTAAATGGGCCAGGTGTATGAGGGGGTGGGTTGAGGCAGCCTATAGTTGGATCTGTGCCTTCTCACCATCACGACGATTGATCTAAATTGGACAGTTCATGTTTCTATGGGCTCTAAGGTCATTCAAATAAATAATAAATAGTGATCTCTTCAACCCTAGAAAATTCTTCTCCACCATCATCTCCCTCTCCCTCCGTCGCCGCCACTGGTCTGACACAACCACCACCTTTGCCTTCCTCATCGTCCGACTTTTCATTTTCCAAGGTATTTTCTCCGTCGTGGTCACCTTTTTTTCTTCTACCTTCTTTGTTTAAGTTTCTCCATCCACATCTTGTTGTTTTGCATCAACTTGCCTCACTGCTCTTCCATATAGATCTAAGGCGGGTTTAATTACGTTCCCTACACATTCTCAATTTCCATCATATTCTTGTTGTCATCACTTGTGCCGTTGGCACCATTAGTAGGTTCGGTTAGTTTGACCAATAGTTTTCATACGACGAAGTATTGATGAGGAATTGAGGATGCAAGGCAGATTTGGTCATCGAGTTTTTGAGATTTTTCTAAGAAATTCATAGGGATAAAAAATGGAAAAAATATCTAGTAATATTACCAGGTTACTATTCACCAAATCGAGAGGCACATGATTTGGATGTTCAAATCAAAAGTAGCAGCAATTTTACTGGTGGTTGTGCACGCTGTCAAGGCTTGATTATGTGTCTCCCATAAAATCACATATATCCCATTTACATGGATTCAAGTGTTTCCAAAGGATAAATTTTAAGATATGAAGGCAAACATTCAATTCAGATTTGGTTTGGGCCGCCTAGAGAGGTGATAGATATACGGTAAAATGGTTATGGATTTTGCATACAGTCTCTGTTTTGGATGTTTGAGTACTTGTCGGAGAGCTATTTTCAATCCTTATGTGTCAAACACTTTCTATCTTTTTATTCCTATCCTATACACAAAACCATAAAAAAAGCAGAGTTGTGTTATTGTGTTAAGCATGCTAGCTGGCCTTCTATAGTATTGTTACTTGGGGGATGTTAGGGACAACCCATAACTTCCTTTTCTTATCGTAACTAAAGCGGAGTTTGTACTAGGAAAAGCTGCTGAATGCCAGCTATTTAGCTCGCTTAAACTATTGAAAGCAACAATTTTGGAAAGAGAAAGCAAAGATGGTACGGCTCCGGAGAGGGCAACGGCGGATTGACGCTGCCATAGATCACCTGTCACGATACGACTTTCCTAGTCCACTAATCCGTCAGACCATATATGATCTCCTTTAGGAAAGCGTAATATGTTTTGAAGTTTTCCTTCATTATTTTCATACCCTTGTTCTTCTTGTATGGAAGAGTTACTAAATGAACTTGATTGTGGGTCTTTGTGGAGGAAGACTCTTACAACATTGTTGTCGAAAGACTATCGAAAAACAGGAAGAAATGCAACAAAAGGAGGACAATGAGAAGGTTTTGTTTCTTTCTTTTTCCCGTTCCATTTGTTGCAATTTGATATAATCCTACACTCATAGTTTTTCTATTATTCATTTAGTTGCTTTCTTTATGTTAAAGTGAGCATTGTTCTATAGCTCATTGTACTAGTTCAGTTCAACTACCTGGATATAGTATTTACTAGTGTGTGCGCAACATAAATGTTTTTTTTTCGGGGGAGAGGGGGGGGGTTGTTTACTTATTGTCATGGTGAGCAATCCGGGCACACTACAATATGGTTTGCATATGAAGACTTGCAAAATTGGCCTCACCTCTATCGCAAAAAACAATTTTGACGCTAATAGGTTGCCTGGAAAACCTTTTGAGGCTAATGTCCTAAATAAGAAGAACCCAACCCCTATTGAGGCCACCATCAAACTTAAAAAAAAAAGAAGGGGATTTTAAGGCAACAAAACTGACCTAAAAAAAGTGAATAAACCAATTTATACTAAATTGAGCAGCCCATAGCTGGATCTGGGCCTTCTCACCGTCACAACCGTTGATCTAAATTGGACGGTTCAAGTTTCTATGGGCGCTAAGGTCATACTAATAAATAATAAATAGTGATCTCTTCAACCCTAGAAAATTCTTCTCAGCCATCATCTCCTTCTCCCTCCGCCGCCGCCACCGGTCTGACACAACCACCACCTTTTCCTTCCTCATCGTCCGACCTCCCATTTTCCAAGGTATTTTCTCCGACATGGTCACCTTTTTTTCTTCTACCTTCTTTGTTTATGTTTCTCCATCCACATCTTGTTGTTTTGCATCAACTTGCCTCACCGCTCTTCCATATAGATCTAAGGCGGGTTTGATTATGTTCCATATACCTTCTCAATTTCCATCATATTCTCGTCACCAGTGCCGCTGGCACTATTAGTAGGGTCGATTAGTTTGATCAATAGTTTTTCATATGACGAAGTATTGATGAGGAATTGAGGATGCAAGGCACATCTGTTCATCGAGTTTTTGAGATTTTTTCTAACAAATTCATAGGGATAAAAATGGAAAAAAAACCATATCTAGTAATATTACCAGGTTACTTTTCATCGGATCGAGCGGCACATGATTTGGATGTTTAGATCAAAAGTAGCAACAATTTTACTAGAGGTTGTGCACCCTATCAAGGCATGATTATGTGTCTCCCATAAATTGGCATACATCCCATTACATGGATTCAAGTGTTTCCAAAGGATAAATTTTAGGATAAGAAGGCAAACATTCAATTCAGATTTGGTTTGGGCCACCCAGAGATGTGATAGATCTACGGTAAAATGGTTATGAATTTCGCATACAGACTCCGTTTTGGATGTTTGAGTACTTGTTGGAGAGCTATTTTCAATCCTTACGTGTCAAACATTTTCTATCTTTTTATTCCTATCCTATACACTAAACCATAAAAAAACAGAGTTGTCTTATTGCGTTAAGCATGCTAGCTACCCTTCTATAGTATTTTTACTTGGGATGTTAGGGACAACCCATAACTTCCTTTTCTTTATTGTAAGTAAAGCAGAGTTTGTACTTTAAAAGGCAAAGCTGCTGAATGCCAGCTATTTTGCTCGCTTAAACTATTTTGTTCATAGTTTTTCTATTATTCATTTAGGGTCTTTCTTTACGTTAAAGTGAGCATTGTTCTGTAGCTCATTGTACTTGTTCAACTACATGGATAGTGCTTACTGGTGTGCGCGCCACATAAATGTTTTCTTTCTTGGGGGGCGGTTGTTTACTTATTGTCATGGTGTGCAATCCAGGCACACTACAATACGGTTTGCATATGATGACTTGCAAAATCGGCCTCACCTCTATCGCAAAAACCAGTTTTGACGCTAATAGGTTGCCTGGAAAACCTTTTGAGGCTAACGTCCTAAGTAAACATGAACAACTGTGTTCATCTCACTCAATGAAATTCCAAACATTTTATGATTTTGTTTTTCAAAATTAAACCGGACAACACACTTTATTTAATTTCCACAATGTAAACTATGTGGGCTTGAGTGCTCCCCCGTAGTGTATGACACGTGAAGCCACATTGTTGGTGTTATGGTGGCCGTGGTGCCTACTTGGTGTTATATATATTGACATTGCTGCCAATCTATGGTGTTTTGGGGTGTTTAGTTTTTGGTTTCTAGGGTTGATAGTTATGGAAGATTAGGAGGAATAGGTTTGCAAGTGCCAACTGTGTGCCAACTCTACATGTGTGGGTGATTAGGGCCAGGTTCGGTTACTTTCGTTGCTTATCGAGATACCAAGCGATTCCATGTAAAATTCCTATGGGCTATGCTCGTTTTAACCAGGTGTCGTAATAGGTCATAGCGAAAGTTCCACGATATTCATAACGGTTTATGGTGCCAATATAATTTCTGGGCCGCATAAAAGGTCTCAGATTTGTTATGTACAGCATAAGAAGTGAAAATGGAAGGGCTATTTCTTTCATCTTAGGGTTACCGACCATTATGTCCCCAAAGGTCTTGGAAGGGTTAAGAAGTTGGACGATTCAATAAGGTGGAGTAAGTCAATACAGACAAAAACATTACGAAAATCAGATGGAAGAATGCTTGTACGTACATCAAAGTGGGGCACCAAGAAAGAATACATGCATTCTAGCTTGTAAAACCATATCAAGTCGGAATCCGACTCGGAATCGGAATTGTAAATTGTATCCGGAATCGGAATAACAGAGACGCCAGCGAGACCGGGTCGCTGTCGGAGACTCTGTCTCGAATCCGACTCGGAATCATCAGATCATGGAAAAACTACTACAACGCGTGATAAAAGGCAAAACCACTCTGCCCGCAAATTCCACGATCCATCGATCACACCATCACCCGTGTGGCTGAGTGACAACCATTAATTCGCCTGCTGCGACTGCGAACCTACTGAACCAGCGAGCGATCCATCCATCACCGATCGATGGCGGCAGCAGCAAACGAGGAGATGGACAGCCTCATCGCTCGGTTCATGGACGTCACAATGTGTGACAACCGAGACGCCGCTGCCAGCCACCTGGTCTCCTGCAACGGCAGCATCGAAGACGCCGTCGGCCTCTACTTCGCCGCCACCGCCGCAGAGCTNAATTAGTACGTTCTTGTGGTTGTTGACGATGAACTGAAATCATGTGTTCCATATTATTTGACAAGAAATTCAGGATATGGATTCAGCAAATGCATATCCAAAGTTGACGTAATATTATATATTTCTTGCACGTATTGTAAGTTAAAGTTGCACAAATTAATTGTGCAAGTTTTCTGAATTTTTTAAACAACTATGTTTTTTGGTTTTGATTAATATAATAATTTGAAAGTGACACAAAATTTCTAACTACAGAGCGTAAGCTCAAAATAAGATTATAAAGAAAAAAAAATCTTGAACTAACCCAATACCATGCACGTCGTAAGCTCAAAAGGTGCCAGGTGAAAAAAAAAGAGCCAGCTTAAAAGCCCAAAGCACAAAAATGCTCGGGGTCAAAAGAAGTATGCAAATGTTACGGCTTAACACAAAGGCTACTAATGGATAACGGGTTATCTTCTGCTATGTGCAGACCTGTTAACCTATCCTTCGGCCCACTTGCACGCAACTTGCAAGTTGGTTTTGAATCATACGCTCTGTGCCGTTGGTTTTGAATCGTACGCTCTAGCGAATCGACTGACAAATGCACCTTTTTTCACGTGACTGCTGAATAGACGGTCCCCAAAAAAATTCTACAATGTCATATTTACTGTAAGGGAGTCTTTCACAGCTAATAGCCTGGTACTCTAGTAGAGTAGCGTCGAGATTAACGATTCTTCTATATATCACTCAGCGATTTTAAGGTTGTTTGCATGATCGGTCTATAGCAATTAAATATGAGGGATCAATGTGATCACTGATATCTACTAGCCTACTCTGTTTCTGTTTCGTGTGTGATCCTCTGTTTTATCATCTCCACACTATTATGTTCTTTCTCTATTTTTTGCAGGTTCAACATTTTAGAAGTGTGAGTTTGTGTCATGTGAATCACCTGAGAATAGGTTTTGGCCATTTCTTAGAGTCGCCTTAAACAAACATTTAATATACGCCAGTTTCTGTTTTCCTTTTATCTATATGTGAGAACAAAATTCAATTGGAAATTGTGTCAACACTAATAAATTATTTCATATGTTAGCCGAGTTTCCTGCGTTGCAAGAGAAGATTTTAGGCTACACATAAGATGTAACTACCATTGCAACAAAATGAAATGGCGCACAAAGAACATAAACCACCATTGCAGGGTTAATGTAAAGGATGCATGAGAACCAAACTAACTAAATAATCAAAGAAGTAACGAGAACAAATTCAGAAAAGTATATGAACATAAGGATACATTTATGCCAAGACAGCACAATATTGCTAATAAGACTAATCACTAGTTGTCTAGTTTATATTGCTCAAAAAAACTTATAAACGTGCAAAATTCATGGTCATGAATACTCCGCAATCCTCAAAATTGTAAATAGTGAATTATTCATTCACTTGTTCCTTATCTCCTGTCATGGTCATTCATGTCTTCTCATTTTCACATGGGCTCGATCCATGGATTGGGCTTAGTTGGATGGTACAAAGTAGTGGGTCGGGTTGGATCAGTTTAGAAACAAATGTGATGGATGATTGGTTTGGGCTGGAAAAGTATTTGATTTGTCTTGGATTGGGTTGGAGGCTGGCTGGACTTGAGCCCATTAGCTGGCTATGCAAAAGCTAACGGCAACCCCGAGCCCTGCTCGCTCTCGGACCCGGATTCGTATTTGCCTCGAAACCCAACTCAATCGGAATGGAATGGCCGAACTCTAGGCCATGACCACCACCCGCCCAGCCGCGCCCGGCCGCGCGCCCGCCACTTCAACCAACGATCAATACCATCATAGCTTGTGTGGCTGTGTGTCATCTTTGGTTGCGAGCGTAGCGAACCAACATCACTGATCGATGGCGGGAACAAGCGAGGAGGCGATAAACGGCCTCATCGCGCGGTTCATGGACGTCCCCATGTGCGACAATCGAGACACCGCCGCCGGCCACCTTCCCTCCTGCAACGGCAGCATCGACGACGCCGTCGGCCTCTACGTGGCTGTCGTCGCCGCCACCGCCACGGCAGGGATCAGCCCGTCGCCCGCCCTACCATCCGCCCCCCACCCGGCCCTGCGCTGGGGCCGGTCGTGGTTGGGGGAGAACACTGACATGATCCCCTCCCGCCTTAGCCGCTCAAGTGGTGGAGGAGCAGGAGGAGGAACACGTGGACGTACGAGCCGCTGACAGAGGGAGACGATGCGTGCAGCGTGTGTGTCGTGTTCCCGGATGGGCGGGTGGTGGAGAAGCCATTCGGTGCGCGACGGCCGGTGACCGAGCTTCAGTGAGCAGCAGGAGGAGGCGGGCGTTCCGGCTGGTGCGGTTCGCGGGAGCGGGAACGCCACGTTCCAGGAGCTGGGCCTCCACTACTGGACAATGCACCTTCTCTTTGGACTGGGGCCCCTGAGGACGGGAGTTCACGATTGAACCGTTATTACGATCTAGGGTTTATTTTCATCATTTTTTTTTTGTTTCAAGTTCATGGTCTTCATTCACGGCGTTTACTGGCAGTGTACGCCAAATTGTTATGCTTCCTCTCTCGTTGTGAAAACTGGTATCCTTACAGCCGCCAAAAAAACTTGTTACATACGCCAATTTATGCTGTCCTTTGCCCCTCTTTGTGTAACAAAGAAATTATTAAACTTGTTAAATAATTTCTTTGTACTCGCTGCGTAGACAATCAATAAACAGCGCACTGGAGAGGGTGCTCAACGAGCACCAACTGCACCACAATACTAGCAAAACATTTGCAATGCAGGTGTCTCCTAGCGAATTGCATTTGCATTGCCAGACGACCCCCCAAAAACAAAACATTTGCAAAAGAACCTCACGAATTGTGCTTTATAAATTGTATGCGCCGTAACTCAGCATGGTGTCGAACGGTCGACATAACATGGCAACAGAATGCAGCCCGGATCAATAATCCGTTTGGTGCATGGTGGGCAGCACACGAACACAGACCAAAATTTGGAGGCCATACAACAGAGGGCACACATACTATATAAAAGATGTAGATTTACATATGAAGGTCGATAGACACGGTCAAAGTTGCCTGAAGACAAAATCGAACTCCTCTGCACACAACTTAAGAGGAGCCCTCAACTCAAAATGGAACATCATAGACGAAGACGCCAGAAAAGGTTCCAAAAGAAAATGCAGGGAAAGACTTCCTCTCCACACCACCACTAAAAACTGATGTAAATTGTCTCCTTGCTCTCTCCCCCCTCAGCACAGTTACTGGAAACTGCTATACATGGGGTTAATAGATTCTTAAAGCTGACCAAAATCTGGAAGCTCTCTCACTGCGCCTTTCACCTTTCTCGGCCTTCAGGTTAATATGATAATGGTAGGTTCAGGGGAAACTGGAAGCACCCTCTCACTCTCTATCCATGTTTCCATCAGGGACAAAATGTTGCAGCAATCTAGCCAAGTCTTCGGTAACCCGCATCATGGAAGTTAATAAATACAGATCGGGGATGTACCAAAAAAAAACCAAAGTGGGGCAAAAAGGGAAAAAAAACAAAAAGGGAAACAGGAATCGCGTTGCAAAAGTCATGCTTTGGGATTTGGGGGTTAGTGAGTGACCAAGGGCAGTTGCGTTACTCAGAGTCCTTGGTAGGCCCTGTAGTATTATCAACTCCATTGGAAGAAGTGTCACAATTAACCGAGGTGATTGAGATGTCCTGGTGGTTTTCTTCGCCAGAGGAAGCTCGAGATCTCCCTGACCTGGCTCGGATGTTTGTACCCATAGGGAATGGTTCCTGATGGACAATGAAAGGAGGATGTTAGCCATGTATTTATAAGAATAGATATCTGCACAGAACAATAAACCTTTCAGAGGTAAGAAAAAAATTTCATTGTTTCAAACTCAGTGCTACCAGGAGAGTAATAAGTAACAGATTACTATATCTTCTATGGTCCAAGTCTCACATTGAAAAAGTCGCTCACTAGCTCGCCCAAACACATGGGTCATGACCCAACCCATGGATCATGGGAATAAGGGTTTTGTGGCAGGGCCCTCAAAGAAAGTGTGGCAGGGGCCTCAAAGAAAGTGCTAAGACCCGATACATAGGGGGAGGGACGGCCCCATGTAAGGGGACTGGCTTTAGTGACATTTCTGGGCCCCATTTCAGGTGCTTCTTAGTTGTACCTCAGGGGAGGGAAAGTGGTGCCGAGTTTTTTTTTCTACTTCCCAAAAAATTTAGAAGGACCAGTGCTTGCAATTGCAGTGTGACACGGCATGCAAAAGATGGCGCAGAATATGCCAATGCAGATGGCACAAACCACTACAAAATAAGAATTCTAATACTACAGAAAAGACCTGGTAACTAACAAAACTGGCCATAAAACAGCAACCTGCATCCAATAATAGTGCACAAATTTAACACCTTTTCTAAACAAAACCTATTGCTGTTTAATTGACCCTAAAATTGGGGAAATCAATCCAGCAACACGAGAGAGAGAGAGAGAGAGAGAGAGAGAGAGAGAGAGAGAGCAGACCTGATCTCCTGCATTAGGACCATCTGAATGGAAGAGTATGGGGCGGCAGCGCTTGTCCTCATTCATCAAACTGGAATTCTGGAAGTGAGCAATCAGAGCTGATTTTCCTTGTATTCTGGCATAAGCAAGTGATGCCACTTTCTCACTGTTAAACTTCTCCCACTTCTTGCCATTGAATGTCTGCAGAAAAGGGAAAATGTTTTACATGGGATAATGATGTCCAACGTTAACAAGCCACATGCAGAATTCAAGGCAATTGTTGCATTCGTGTGACTAGCACTTGACACTATATGGTAGTATCTCTCACCTGATAAAATGGAATGATATGCTGAGGATTGGTCATATTGATGAAAGCGTAGCCTACATTGCATTTATTCTGAAAAGTAGGACAAATCACATTCAGTGTTACGATTAGACTGAACATATATGATGCATTAGTTGCATATGAAATATATCTAGTCACCTTGAAGTCAATTGGCAGGTAAATAAAATCATAAGTCCCTTTATGGTTTTCATCAATAGCAGCTAGAAGCATCTTTGAGGTGTACCTGTAATCACAAGTCAATTATAACATAGAGAAGAATGCATAGAAGGCATTTGGTAAGAAAAATGGAACCTAAATTAGCGAATGTTACACATACTTGTTGGGGATATTCTTTATCATCAGCGTAGTCCGGGAGTCATCGCCACGAAGAATACGGTCAATATCAAGCTCATACTGCTTTTTGTTATCTGACTGGTTAGCATTTGGGTCATTTCTTCGGCTCCTCATCCGTTCACCAGGTGAATCGAAGGACGGAAGGGGAACCATAGGATTCCTTCCATGGAACATCGAACCTCTCTGCTGGGGAGATGGGCCACCAATCTGTGCAGGAGACACAGTTGGATCCATGCAATTCCCTCCACTTTGAGAGTACATGTTATTAAGCTCCAGCGTATGAAGCTGAGGACTACCAGGAAATCCCATGCTTCCTACACTACCAGGATGGAAATTTGGTCCTTCTGTCAATTCCCCTGCATAGCCATTCCGTCTATCCCAAAGTGATGGGTTGATTGCTGGTGCTGATCCCACATGGTGATGATGGTGCATGGGAAGAACATTCTCAATCATGTGCGACGATGGTGCTCTTGGTACTCCATGCATTTGTGCAGGGGAGCGAGATGGAACATTGTTTACAAATGATCCTGGGCTTGGCCATAGAACAGGAGAATTTGGATGATGATGGAAGTTATTTGAATTATTCCACATTAACTGGTGACCACGGACAGAGCAACTTCCATTTCTTGAAAACCCAAGAGCTACAAGAGAAAAAAAAGAACACACATGCAAGGAATGATTACACAACAGATATGGCTTGTTCTAGACTTTGTTTGGTTTGGAAAATGGAATGTGTTTGGTCAATCACCACCTCGTCCAACAAAAGCACATGCTTAAAGAAAAGCAAAGAATGATGCCATGCCACCAAAATGATGGTATGACCCAATGATGGAACCAACTTATCTAGGATAGCTCGGTTCCTTTAATATAATAGATTTTAAGAGAGGAAATCAGGATATACAAATTTACCTCCTTCGGCACGATCAAATGAATGTCCATTGAGGTTAGCAGAACCAACTTTATGGATATGTCTGTTGTCCATGGTTTCAGCTGTTCTCGAGTTGCTTCCAGTGACAACTTGTGCCATGCTGTTTAAGTTGTAAGGGGCACCGTTGCTCACTCCATTGTGGACTTCAGGCAGAGAATGAGGATGAAGAGCACTCATGCCCTGAAAACTATAATTCATATGCCCATTCATTCGACCAAGAGATTGGCTGATCTCCCCAAGGTTAGCCTGGCTACTATGAGTTGCAGCAGATGATATTCCAATTGGAGTGGATAAACTTTGTGGTATTGTAGAAGATAGGCCAGGGAAAGAAGTATCTCTGAACTGGCTTACTGATGTCTGGAGTCCAGAATGCATACCCTGGATACTTCCATTGTCATGACCAGTTGAAGTGATTGTTGCCAAATTATTAGTACCTTGCAGAATACACATATCCACATCAAAAAATGCAATTATCAGAATTCAGAAGAACATACATTAAAATGAAAAGGAAGATAGCACACCAAATGAAGCAATTGGAGGGCTACTTGTGCTTGGACTCCCCATTTTGCATACGCCAAACTCTTCCTGACATAATTCTGAAGACATATGCTGTGACAAGCTGTGATAAAGAGCATAAAAATCATTGTCAAAGCAGCAGCTACAATTAAAATACTCAATCACTGGGAAATGCTATTCTACAAATTTGTGTTGACAATAAATATATCTTCATATTAAATATGCTGCATTTAACTAAACTATTCCTGCACATCAGAACATAAACATTATGTGATAAGAAATTCTAGCATAAAAGAAGATATCAAAAGAATGTGTTATTGTTTGCACACAAATAGTTCACCTCTATCTCTACTAATATAAAAGGAACAGTCTACCAACCCACCACCATCACCATGGATCTTCTGCAATATGTGCATCACTTGCAAAATTTTCTCTAAATTGACCGTATCATTAGTATATGTGGTTCGTAATAAAATTTATTTGTGGATTAATGTTCAATTGGATTGCATATATTCTTTGCAAGTCTACAATATAAGATATACATGTTATAGGTTGTTGTAATTGGTATTTGTGTATTCACAGGGAAAAGATCTTACATTAGTTAATACAATGTTTCTATGCACTTGAAAGTTGAAACATAAAATTATATTTTGGTGATAGAACTCAAGGAAGTGACAATGAAAGATTCTTTGCCTTACACAACATGGAGGCATTCGTTTATGTCTAATATCCTATCAGGGACACTTTATGTGAAAGCCTTGTGCACTTAAAATATGGCATAAATGGAAAAAAGGTCAATAAGTATGTTAAAAGTACTAAAGAAAAAACAGCAAACAAAGTTTCATTGTTGATAAGGGCACGCAACTTACCGCCTAGTAGCACCCAGACGGCTTGTTTCCAATTTTATTTTCTTGCCTGCAATATCATTCCTGTTTAACGCACGAAGTGCAGCTTCAGCTGCTCTGACATCATAAAATTCTATTATTTTATGATGACCTTTTTGTGGAGTGTCGCGAATCTGAAAAGAGAAATAGTGTCATAGTTCTAGCTATAATAGTAGTGAGCAAATGAAATGCTGTACCTCTTTTATTTCACCATAGTCACCAAAGATCTTATGTAGATCATCATTTGTTAAAGATAGGTCAACATTAAAAAGTACAATGGTTCCCTGGTTAATATCTTTCTCCGAAGGATTGTCCTGTGGGAGAAGGAATTAATTTGTGCATATCCAGAATAAGAACATTCTAAGCCCAAAAACAAGCATTATAAATGCAGATAAGTATTTTGCGCTAAGTAACGATTGTTGTCATGATGGTTACCTTCGGAATAGAATAATGTATGTCAAGTTTTCTACGTCTCAGTGCCCTGTTTTGAAGTTCCATCTTCGCATTTAGTGCTGACCTTATATCATAGTAAGATATCATCACAAAACCACGATGTTTACAGGCAGTATAAAGAGCGCGGATATCTCCAAAATGCTGCATAAGGGAACCGATCGCTTTTCAAATGTCAAATCTGCCATAACAGAAGAGTAATTCAAGCAAGGAGGAGGAATAAGTAGCTAACCTCAAATAGAATCTTCAATTCAGAGTCCTCAACATTGCTATTAATGTTTCGAACAAAGAGAGTTCTTGAAGGCTGTTCCCTATATGGATGTTCACCATTCAACGCACCATTTAACAAACCAAGTCCATTAGCACTGCCATTAAATTCTTGCAGTTTCTTATTTTCATCGGCTTCTAGTTCCATCCCGCCTCCAGAGTAGAATATATCATCATCAGCATCATCCCGGTTGTTAGCATTGGATGCATACCCAACTTCATCAAGAACACCTGACAACAGGTCATCATCATCAGGAAGCAGATTTCCAATTATTTGGGCCTCAATCTCCTCAGTCAGTTCGAAAGGCTCATCATCAGCATGATTCAGGTCAACCTTTTCAATTGGCTGACCAACAAGATCATTCTTGGATGTTAATCTCACTGCACAGGTTACAAAAAGTCAGATGGTCAATGATTGGAAAATTGGAGATAACATACTACAACAATAGAATAAAGGTTGATCCAGATTGTGGACTATTTTCTTTGCAAAAGAATGCACAAGAATAACAGACAGACTACGATACTAAGCTAAAGTGAATTGATTCTTTTAGCCACTATAAAGAAACAAGAGATAAAGGAGCCAAGATTCTTATGGAAAAGGGTGGAGAGGGAATGAAAGTCATTTTATTTTACTACCCTTTCATATTCAGTTTTGATTTTTGGTTTGCTTTTGTACTTTTATGTTCATTCGAGAAAAGCATCAACGCCCTGTGTTTGCCAGAAGCTCCACAAACGACCCCAGCTTCTGAGAATATGTAGTTATAGATTCTGGAAAATGAACTAAGAATGCTTTTCCAGATTCTCGTAAGCTACCAAACAGCTGCTTCTCAGAATCTAAAGCTCCCCCAATCAGGCCCTAAGTATAGCATGTAAGGAAGTGCTGTAGTTGCCGATGCATGTCATGTGATGCTATATTCAAGGGCATATACTATTAATGAAGTTGGTATTTCTCGAGACCAGGTTTCATAGAATTAAGCATTTTTATGAAGCAAATGTAAACAAGAAAGAGAAATTACTTACATTTCTTGTCAAATATATCTGATACGGAGCTTGAGAAAAGCCCATTCTCATTATAGGCCCCATTTGGATTAATCCTCCCATCAGAAAATAAAGCTGCTGACTTCAAAGATGAATCAGTTTGGCGGCCAGGGTCTTGATCAGGTCTCCAAGGAGATGGCGGCAAGTTAGCATGCCTCTCTTGGCCGAACAGCTTGTGCTCAAGGCTAAATGCAGCTCCCTGGTCTCTTAGCTTATATGGTTGTAGAAGTTCTAGCCGACCAGGAGATGCCTTTGTCCCAATAGGTTGAGGTTTTTCAATTGGTGAAGATGCAACTGACTTGCTTCCTGTCAACAATGGAAGCCCACCTCGCTATGAGAAGATATCATGGGAACCCCACAAATGTATGAACAATAATACTAGAAAAACTCGAAGAGTAGTACAACAGAGCAGAAGAAAGTAATCACATCAAGAAAAAATGGTACCATCAATCATATATGTGAGGAGAGCAGGAGAATATGCTCCTTTTGAAAAAAAAAAAAAGAAATACTTGAACCCATATGGAGAAAGAATACTTAAAACCAACGTTAAACAAGGCACAGGTAGACCAGCAACCAAGCACCACGCATAGCTCCAATTAAGCAAGCTTCATGGCCGCCCAGGCCAGATAAACTTTCCAAAAAATAAAAAAGCCTTCCAATCAAGTTTGCTATTCATGCATAAAAAGAGTCAACAGATGCCCCCAACGTTTTGCTATCCATGCATAAAGAAACGACTGAGTGCATGCCCCTAACAGCGTGGAAATTTGCAGCTGCAACCGCAAGCCAAATGTAGAAGAAAACTCAGTGGAAGTTAAATCAAACACAGCACTAACCCATGTGATGAGGTAACGACTCCGGCTTCCAAAATCCAACTTGCCTCTGCAAAGATAGATGAACATGATGAGAATAAATAATACAGATTATACATACCAATCATCATAATGAAGATAAACATTATAGATACGAATCATAACCAGGTCACCAAGGCAAAACAAATAATATTTTTAACTCGTAGGACTCAGACAGATCGCCATTTGCCACCACATGAAAAAAACTTCCTGAAGCATTACTTGACCAAAATTTCGCAATTATTACCTCCGTGGGAAGACGAAGCTCCTCCGAGAAGGAGGATGCAGCCAAGGTGGGGTGGCTGTACTGGGATAGGTGATGCCTCTGATCCATGACCTGAGATGGCATCCTGCAAGCGCACAACTATGAATCGAGTTAAAGAGTTGAGACACAACACAGGTCGACACAGACACATCTGGTGGCTAAATTCCATCGGATCAAAGTATAAATGGCAAAATTATGCACACAAAAAAAAACATGTCGTTCCGTGGAACAAACAGGGCTAACCATAGAAATTCAGCACATAAAAATTTGGAATCCAGGGCTAACCATAGAAATTCAGCACATAAAAATTTGGAATCCACAGCTACCAAGGCACGAGGCAAAAGAGCTGTGGAAATTTTGCCGTTCGTAAGCTTCCAAGATGAAAATTTCGAATCAGAACCGCCAGATTTGAAAAATCCGAGGGTAAACCCCACAGACTTGTTCACGAAATGTTTAATTTCCCGATAAAACAGCGCAGAAGATGTGGAATTTAATGCGCCTGGGGCTCCCAAAGCTCGGAACAAGCAAGTATCTTGTGATCAAAGAAACCACCAAAATTAAACAGAAATTCGGAGCAGCCGGAGCCAAGTTACCCCCAAATTCCAAACTCAGATCACAGCAAGCAACCGAAGAGACCCCAAATAACTCAAAATTCCCCACAATTCAAACACCTCGGAGCAAAAGCCAAGCACAAAAACAGCACAAAACGAGCAGGGGCTCACCAGATCGGGTCTTGTGGGTAAACTCCTCCTCTTCACAACAAAAAGCTCGGCACGAATTCGAGAGCTGCAGCACCAGGAGAAGCAGATTCCCCCATGCCCCCCCACGCGACCGCCCCCCTCTCCGAGCTGGAAGACGTCCGGATCACGCGTCCCCCCACGCGCCCGCACCCCCAAATGTGACGACGACGACCACGCCGCCGGCGAGAAGCCTCCCCCCAAATACGCGGCGGAGAGGAGGCGGAGGGAGAGAAGAACAAACAAAAAAAAAATTGGGAGAGAAAGCTACAACAACAGCAGCAGCGCCGCTACCTAACCCTAGAGGGACGCGACAACAACAACAGCGGCAGCGGCAGCGGCGACGACGACGACACCAGACCCCTCCCGGCCGCCGCTCCCCATTCCCCCGCGGCCCTCTCCCCGCTCCGCCTCCTCCTCCTCCTCCTTGGAGATTCCCCGCCGGAGTTCGCCGGAACCTCTGCTCCGGCGAGAGGCGGTGGTGGTGGTGGGGAAGGGAGGTGAGACGAAGCAAAGAGGCGAAGGGACAAACGAAAAAAAAAAACTCTACACCTAACCAAAACGTGGCCGCGCGGCGGGCCGCCGCCTATATACCCGGCCCCGCGGTGACCCCCGGTGACCGCCACCGCGGAGCACGGGACCGCGCCACCCGCGCCTATTTTTACCCCTCTCGCTGACTACCTGGCCCCACCGGGTCGTGGTTCCCACCTGTCGGGGACACGGGGAGGTGGGGCCCGCGATGTCAGGGACGGGTCGGGGCGACTCAGCGGCGCCGGGAGGGGAGGTGGAGTTAAATTTGGGTGGTGGGAGTTCGCAGAGCTGAAAGCCTGAAAATTGGTTAGGACAGAAAGCAAAGGGGTTTGCTTGCGTGCGCCTGGTATTTAGGTTGTTCTCTTTGGATTAGGATTAGGATCAGATTAGATTATTGTTTATCTGCTCTTAAATTTAAGGGCTGCCAGTTTTGACAGAGGTTAATATTGTTGTTTGGTATATATTGTTTTGCCTCTCTTTTTCTGAAAGCAGTCCAATCTGGCAGTAAGCAAGGTGCAAGGAAGGTCCTTTTCAGTTTCTTGTTTGCTCCGATTGGGTGAGATTTCTCTAGTCTTTGATCCTTAAGTGCTTTTTGGGTTAGTAGTACTAGTCCTGGTTAAGATAAGCCTGTCAGTTCGTTTCATTGGATGGTGGTTCGCAAGTTGATTTCAGAACAGTAAGTTAATTAAGGTGCGTACGCCGTTTTTTTATGTTGTGTTTTAAGATTGATCGCTGGTCTTGGATTTTGTAGTACTGACAGCTCAAACTAAGAAAAAGATGCAAACGTTTGCCTCTTTCTTTCTTTCTTTTCCTTCTTGCTGGCCCGTAATAAATAATGTTGCACGCTAGATGAAATTACTGAAAACGACGTGTTTGATTTTGACCATGGTGGTAGAATTCCCTGTGTCCTTTAGCTAGTGGGTACCTTGTTATGCTTTTTCACGCTGAGTTATGGAAGCTTAACCGAATTAGACGCATATTCGGTTTTTAGCTACACCCGCTTCTTTAGCCAGCTCTGATACTTTGGCAATAATTCAACATGTGTGGCAATTCTTATTTTTAGCCAAAGTTTTCCTCCTTCGATGGACTGACCGGCCGATAAACGATATTGTTCCGTAGAAGAAATTGACAAAATCTTTTGTAACTGTAGTATATAAAAAGCAAAGAAATATTATATATATGGTCCTGCAGTAGACCGAAAACCATTTTACTGGGAACCTCCAATTTTTTTTCCTGGCAGCTCAAACAGCCCACAAAAATAGGCCCGAGCCAGCCTTGTCTCCAAATCTAAAAAACCAATTTTGCATACGGATCCAGCCATGCCAATCGTGGGGAGGTCGGATCTCGCGGCATAGAGTTGGCGACGGCGATAGCAATCGGATCCGGCCTCGCTGACCCAGGGGAAGGCCGGATCTGGGGAGTGGGCGTGAAGGGTTGGGCCTGAAAGTTTACTAATTGCCCCTAGTGGGTTTTGGTGATAAATGACAACAAGATTAAGGGACTAACCATATTTAATAAGTTATGAATATAAGCAAGAAAGATGATGGACCCCTAACTACGCGATGGAATGCAATGGAACGGATGCACGGCTCAAGGAGATAGTATTAGGAATTATTTAATTTTGAGTCGTAGGAAACGCCATACTATTAAGGGGATCTGCTAGTTAGAACTTGTTTAATCTCTAAATGCTCAGAAAAGAATCAGTTCTAGACTAGAGAGACACACTTGCACCACACACACTTAGATTAGGTAAGTTGTGTCACGGGGTCCAGAGCTTCTGGCCGATTGTGTCGGAGCCTCCGAACATGGGGGTCTGGAACCTCCAACAGATAATGCCAGAGCGTCTGGACGAGCAGGGACCGGAGCTTCCGGCAGATAATGCCGGAGCCTCCGGACATTCGTCCACCAGCCCAACGGCTAGTGGACGTCACATACACCACGTCATAGCCCAACGGCTATGAGGTCCGGAAGTTCTAGACATGTTTTTCCAACGGCTAAAAGGGGAAAACGTGGGGTATTTAAACCCCACTTCTCCCACTAGTCTAGGTTGGCTGTCACATTGATTCCCTAGTGCACCTAGGTCTCTAGAGTACTTGATTACATTCTCTTGTCCTTAGGATCTTCTTGGGATTGGAGTGAGAGTTGGTGAGAGTTAGGATTGATTCTTCATCAGCATTTAGGGATTGACACCAAGATTCTAGCTTGTTGATTTGTTACTCTTGGAGACTTATCTCCTAGACGGCTAGGTGTCGCCCGCGAGCACCTACCACTTGTGGTTCGCCCGGGATTCGTTTGTACGGGTTTTTCTCTTCCCCGCAAGGAAAAGAGATAAGTGAGTAAACAACCGTGATATCTCCTAGAAGTAAGGATTAATAGAGCAAGGGTGCTACTAGGGACTAGGGCTCTCCGATGGGGACTTGATCATTGGATCATCCAGAGACTTGCTAGTCTGAGAGATCCTTGGAAATCAAGGCCAACTTGTGGGTGATAGCATGGTGAGGTACGAGATCGTTTGATCTCGCTCTTAGGAGCGCCTCAACGTGAGTAAGGTCTTTGGACCCGAAACACGGTAAAAAATCGTTGTGTCTATGTCCTTTGTTGTGTATTGCTTCTAGATTCACTTTGCCTTATCTAGAATTCTCCTTCGAGAGAATTTGTGACCCTAGGTCCGGATCTTCCGGCTGATTCTGTTGAAGCCTCCGGACACCGGAGCTTCCGGACAAATTGTCCGTAACATCCGGTCGTACTGACTTCCACTGCGAGTGAATTTCAGGTTTTTAACAAGGCAGGTCTATTCACCCCCCTCTAGACCATTCATGGCCGACTTCCGTCGACAGTGCCCGCGAGGTGCAACAATGGGGGCTGACCAGATTTTTTTAATGCCGAAAAATGTTTTTCTAATATGAGTCTGAAGTTTCTTCGTAACTCCTAGAGTTTTTTCGTAGTGGCTCTGTTCCATGCCTCATTTCATAGGTAAGCCCAGAGTGGCTCTATTTCATTCTATTTCACTTCCTAGCACTTCCTATCATTTAATATCCATCCCTTTGGTCTTATTGACCGAAATCGATGAAAAGCAATCAGCCGCGCAGTGCTGTTGGCGTGCAGTTGGCCCCGCGCGCAACACGTGTCCCCTCCTTCCCATCTTTTTTCTCGTTTCCTCTCTTCTTTCTCCCTTTTTCTTGTCCTTTTTCTCGTATGTTTGTACCTGGTATAAAGTTTGCATCCTATAAATATTTTTTGCTAAAAGTTTTGTGCACATAAATATATTTTAGTGGTATTTTTTACACAAATATTTATATGGTATAAAGTTTTGTACACAAATATTTTAGGGTACATCCTATATTGGTTTTGGTTTTGTTTTTTTACCCTACGTGGGCCCGCCATACGTGAGGTTGTGCATAAACAGCAGGTGGACTAGGAAAACGACGCGTTATGCGTAGAGGACGTTGTACATATAGGGGATGGAGGGGCAGGTCGCCATGTGTCCCTACTCCCCGTGCGGTAGTCGCCCATTAGGAGCACCCTTATTGACACAAGACATGTTATTTATAGTCTATCTTATTATATATATGGAAAGTCAAGAAATTCCCATCGAAACATCGAGAAACTGTGTATATAGAAAACTCTAAGGAAAAAAAAAGGACCCATGTCATGATTTTCAAATCATTTCTACTTAGTAGTCTAAGTTTTCTTTGTAGACGATGTTGACATATGGCCTGCGAAAATCACTTATTTTTGCAGACAATCGAAAACGGCAGAGGCCACCACCTCCTAACATGGTTTTTGACCGCCTGTAAATATGTCTTTCGGCGTAGTGCCGTTTCCATTCAACCAAGGTTTAAAATAAATCGTATTTATTAGATAACGAGGTAAATGTCCTTTCATGCGATTGTAAGCACCAATCACTAGCAAAATTGTTATACAAACAATGGTCGACTGAACTGTTTCCCTCAAATTACTCAGGTTGTAAAATCTAATGGGACATACCGTGTAAAATCAAGATTATTTTTTGGCCGCTAATGTGCTTTTTGTTTTGCACGTTCTGGCAAAGCGGCTAAAAATAGATATGCTGAGCATTCATCGCCTCAAAATACGAATACTACATAGGTTCTTGGTGCACAAGTTTTGTGATTTCAATCAAGTTATTCCAAAATGAGCATGTGAATTGTATTAAAAGAGGTGCATACAAGTGATTTTTACCAACTTTCTGAATATTGTACAATGCATGTGTTTGCCAAGTTCATGCGACTTTGAGCATGCCTAGCTAGCTTCAGCGCAGCACCGTGGTCCGTGGCCACGTTGATCGCCACCATTCAAGGCAGTCATCTATTCCTTCTATTTTTCCTTTGATTTCACATTAACAAAAGTTTCAAACTCTTGACAGCCCTTGATGTCAGACCAGAAATATTTCAAATAATTAATTTGATCAGCATGCATGCGCAGAAGATTTTAATGGACTATATGTTTAGTAAATGTATATCAATGTGACACATGAAAAATTGAAAAATTAAGGAATTGCACCTCTTTTTGTTGTCTTCTTCTCCTACCGCTTTTTGAGAACCATTGGTGCAAGGCCTCGAGAGTTATGAAGGACTACGACACTACTAGAAGATGGCCTCAATTACAAAGGAGAATAGTGCAACAATTATACAGATCTAGGTAAAGTCAGGACAAATACCTTTTGTGATTCGACACACAACTGAAATCCTGTCAAATGTAATGCTAGTGCTTTGGTATTTGGATAGATTTTAGATCTGTAGAAGTTGAATCCATCACCAAATGGTAGTGTCTCTTGGTCGCACGTATGAGCACATGGACGACTTAGACGAGATGATGTCATGATGCTAGAGTCAGGTAGCTCCAACGGAGTTGAGATTGAAGCTATAAGTGAAAATTAAAACATGAGAGGAGAAATATGTCGGATAAGATAAAATGCACATATAAAGTGTTCCCTTTTTTAGTCGTCAACATACGAACCGACTTAGACACTTGATTAAAAAAATTATGGATAAAAAATAAGAGCTTTGCTCCAGTCGTCTCTAATGCAGTAGAAAGCAATCTAAATCGTACATCTATTTTAATTAAAAAGATTCAGTTGATTTATATCGTCTCCCTAATTAATGGTTGTAGAAATATGGAAGGTTATTTTCACATGGATGGTTCAAATTATTTCTACCGACAGTATAATACTACTACAAGAACGAGGCTCAAAAAATAAATTATATCCATATACATTGAAACATACAGTGCAAGTGAATTCATCTTATAATTTTTACAATTTTAAGGCACTGGGGTTTAATGGTTTAGTCATGTGCAATTTAGATAATGTTATACCTTTTAAGTTTTCATGCAAAATTTGATCTCTTTCGTGTTAAAAATTCAGAGGCCATGCTTGGATCATTGGAAAATTGTTATGGAAAACCTGAACTCTTTTTCCTCTAAAAATTCCTCAGAAAATTAAACATAATTCTCGCATCCTAAGCATAGCTAGGCGGTTTCCACTAGCCTAATTACCCTATTAAATAAACTAAACTCAAAATCAGTTACAGCAACCAAGCCCATCTTCCATGACACAACCTAAATCATCATGTATATGAACTACCAACTGGTTAATAAGAATTCTTAAAAAAAAGCTGATTAATAAGAAGGCTACCGTGATTCACGATGGTATTCCGAAACCAACCACACCTTTGGCGCCGGATACTTGAATGGAGAAGTAAAAAAAATAACATAATAATCAGTTTCTACTGGTACCAATATTTGCTACTACCCTATCTTAAAAAAACACACTCCTAATATCCCAACATAAAATTATTTGTATGGACTGTGGATGAATGAACTAATAATATCACTATAATGTTACATCGTAAAGGTAACAAACTTCTGAATTTACGGATCAAGAGTAGTTAAATGAAGAATTCAATTTATTCCAGGACAAATTAGAAACCCTGGAAATAAATTTATTTCTGTGACAAAGGGAGTATGTGCTTCATTTGAGAAAGCATGCAACCTTTTTTCGGCCACCGAGAGAGAGGTAATCACCATGAACTTGGTGCTGTGCTGAGCGTGTCACCATATGCTGGGCCATGGGGGACCAATGTAGTGGGCATCAACAGTGAAACTAACTAGGGGTTCATTTCTTCTGATGCAAGCTCTGTTACAATAAAAATATAGTAAAAAATATAAGAAAAATTGGATTAAAACTGGCACAAGAATCTGGGCTTGCGCAGCAGTCTACTCCATGGGTAGCCGTGCCAGGCTGCATAATTTCATTGCCTCCTCCATGGGGTAGCCTTAAATTTTTCTTTGCTTTTTGCAACGGAGGAAAAGGTATCTGACAGACTGACGCCTCCCTTCAATCTAACCTGTAACTAAAAGGTATTTTGACATCTTGCTTATAACTTTGACCATTTTTATTATTTAAAAATTTATTATAAATATTAAAAATAATAATTTATAATTAAAGTACTTTTGATAATAAAATAAATCATAAATAAAATAAATAATATCTTTTACATTATTTAATAAAAGAAACGATCAAAATTACAAGCAAAGAGTCAAAATACCTTATATTTAAGAAATGGAGGTAGTAAATTATATAAGCTTATATGCATCCATCTATTATCTCCACCTCTATCTCTCTCCTTTTGTCCATGACTGTGCATGGCAATGTCCATGGCCTTGTCCCCACATGAACCTATCAGAATAAAGATCAAAGATGCTGCTATCCACAGCTTTGCTGTTGGTGTCACACACTGTCACTTGCATGGATTTCTTAGGATTATGCCTATCCATCACTACCAATTGACCTACTGTTGGATTAAAAGGCAAAAAAGTTTGCAGTCATTTAGAATTCGTAGTAGTTTACTTGTTGTCTGAATGTGAAAAAGTGCATCATTTCAGACTCCTATCAACTGAAAAACAAATAGCGTAACGCACTCTTTGAATCAAAGGAAATTGAGAGGAATTTATTATAATTCAAATCCTATAGCATGAGCTCTTTGAAACAGATAATTGAGAATTTCCAAATCCTATAAAAATCCTATGGAATGTCTCTTTGCATACAAGTTTAGAAGGAAAATTAGCATGAGCTTAAACCTCTTGGAAAAATTCATGATTCTATATCTATGATCCTATTAGTGTGGTTTTCCTGCAATCCTATTAAACAATCATTCATGTATTTTTCATATATTTTGTAATCCTCTATTTTGCACTTACATTCCTGTTAGAATCCTATGTTTTTTCTATTTCTCCGTTTCTACAATCCTGGGATTTAGAGGGGTTTTAAGAGACGGCCTTGCTTGAGCATAAAATGTGTGAAAATAAACTTATATTTTTTAATGCCTAACTGAATAGAGGCATACAATTATATAATGTTTCTAAGAACTATTAACAATAATACATTATAACACCTATCTTAGTTAACCGATCATGGCTATTGGATGGTATGTAAACCTTTTTAAGCTTCAACTGGGTAGGAGAGAGAAGGAGAGCAGTGAGCACACATATCAGTGATGGTCACTAGAGTCAAGCTTGAGAGGGAGATCATGGGGTAGCAGGTAGGGTTCACAATTTCGACCAAATAACCTCATGAAAACTGGACTTTTCAGACCAGGTCTAGATACAAAACTGCTTTGGTTCTCGATCAAGTTTTTTAAAAAATCAAACCAAATGTTAATTTTTTGGCAAGATTTGTCCGGATTTTATTGGTTTTTTGTCGGATTCTCGATGGTTTCCGTGAATTCCAAAGATGCTGCTCATGAATGATCGTAAACCCTAATAACGGGCGACCCTACCTTAGATGCCTGAGAGGAGGGCAAATGAGGCAGATTTAGGTTATAACTCATGCACATTTAACTTAGAGCGATCATCATGGCCCAAAGGTGAATGAGAAATAGCCTAAAACCAAGCAATTGGCATTTACAATATCCTTACCTACAAAATAAAATTAGACACACGACCATTCCCTGAGTTACCTCAAGGTCATTTTATAAAAGAGTATTAATTTTGACATGGAAATTGCTGTAACATTTCTGGACACATGCACATCAGTTTCAGCTTGTTTAATTACAATGTTAGAATGAAGTTAGTTGGGACAAACAAAGGGAGCGAATAAAGGGCAAGAAAAGGATGTCATGCCTTACTCCTGACTCCTGAGCCGTCAATCTCTTGAAAATTCCATCCCTCCTTTAATATATATTGCTTGTGACTTGTGAGGCAATGTGTTCAGTACTGAAGTATTTCAGTGGTGTTTACGCTGCTATACCGACCAACTTACATATATTATAATTGTACATTTCATTTATTCACTCCTTTTTTATTTGTGGTTCTATTTTTATACTTAACACATACACATGGTATTTAATAATTTAGTTAAGTGAAAGACTACGAAAGATGTCCATTGGGACGGACCCATTGTCATCCTTCACACATCCTCTCCCTGCATTAGCTACCCCCTCTTCCCTTCTCTCTATCCTCTCCACCGCTTCACCCAGTTCTGCCGCCATCTTTCTAGGACTAAGCAAGGAGCTCTGACGTCCTTACTTTCCTCCCTCAACTCTCGCCGTCTTCGGCGAGTTGCAACAGCTTCGGCTTGGCGCAACAACAACGAGGCTATGTTATGCGGACGAGGATGTGGGGCGGGGTGGGGGGATGCTGCTCCGGCGAGGCTTTGGTGAGGGGGTGTCGTCTGGTGAAGCATGACTTCCCGCAAGGTGCGGCTGCACGGGCAAAAGCAAGGCGACAACGTGACGACAACCGGGAGTTAGCAAGTGGAGGTGTTGGTGCAATGAAAGGGCACAGACGCGGTGAGGATCGGGCGGCTGTGATGAGGTACCATGTCTAGTAACTCGGGTACCAGTTCTCATACCTATGATAAAAAGGCAGTACCTTGAGTACCAGGTCTGGTAGGCCAAGGTATCAAACCTAGTACCTTCATGCGGTTAGGGCAACGTCGAGGTATTAGGACCGATATTTTCATGGCCATGACGATGATGAGGTATCAATGTAGATACCTATATGCGGTGAGGGCGTCGGTAAGGTATCAACTCTGATACCTGGAGGTACCGGATCAGGTACCATTGCACGCAACTGGTCGACGACAATGCCGATGAAGAGGGAGACAACTAGGGCAGGCGTGCGTTGGCAAAAAGGAAGATGGAGGTGCCACCAAGGTTCATACGCACCGCTCATGATGCCAGCATAGAAGAAATGCGGATTGACAAGGAAATTCACAAGTCAGATCGTGGAGTAAACAACGACGAGGGAGGTGGAAGTGGAGCAGGAGGAGGTGCAGGCGAGGGGCGCATGGGCAGGAAATCGAAGATGGCGAGAATCGTGGAGCCGGTGGGGCATGGGCGCGGTGGTGTTTCTTGGTGAGTAGCACAAGGTAGATGATGTTTGTTTGGCAACGGGCGTCTTTTGTGTAGTCACGTTCTTCAGTTAATATAATGCTTGTGTTTTTTTTATCTGTCAATAGCTTAAATTCTAATATTGTTGGGCAGAGGGTAGTTCACTTCTAATATTACAAAAGATACGTCAAAAATCTAAGACAGACCATGTGTGATCAGATATCGATGTCTCTGTAGAAAGTTTATATAGAACAATGCCTAATGTCTACCTGAACCTTTTTTTCAAGAATTCTCTTCCATAATACTTCTACCCGATTTTTTTTTCAAATACCTCTCTGAAAAGAAAGCATGCATGGCAACAGCGCGTTTTAACTTGTGCTATATAAATAACCGTAGTGATACTTGCAGGTAGAGCAGCAACCATTTCTTTCCATGAACAAGCAGCATTTGCGTGAAAATGAAATGCTTTTGGCATGACCTTGAGTTCCTTGACCGCCTTCTCTCTGCTGTAGAAGCTCTGACTGCTCGGGTGATCCTTGATTAAATGAAAGTAGAGTCTTAAGCAGGTAACTGGGACCTTGGATAATTTAGTTTTACAGGGTGCGCAACCTGGGATAATATTGAAAACAGGCTATAAGTATAGCTCAAGCTAGGAAGATGTGGAACTATTGAATTAATAAGTTCAAAGATAGAGGAGGTGTTATTTGGTCCGCTAATAGTGTGGGATATATTTTGGTAAGGACAGAGGTCATGCCAAATAGTCTGAGCAACAAAACCAAACGGCCTTAAGTTGTGCTTAAATAATCCAGTTTTATCAATTTTATTTTGTCCTGACACACCGCTTAAAAAACAAATTTTAGTTTATCACAAAAAAAACAAATTTTAGTTTCCACCCTTCCATTAGATGATAATTGCTGATAAACCCTTCTATAGGTGGCAAGTGATAAAATACTCCTTGACTATAAAAAAAGTAGTAGAAGAGAAAAACAACTGAATAGATGTATAACCGAAGGGCATAACTAGAAGAGCGTCTTATATATATATATATATATATTTTTAATCAAAAGCGTCTTATGATTTTAGCAATCACTCTCTTCATTCAGGGATACCTAGTGTTCCTACTAAACTTCAACTGTTACTTTTTATATGCAGCAACGAGCGCAAAGAATGGACGAATATAAGTAGATCCCATTATTTTTTCTGTGAGGAAAGTATATTCCATCATTACAGAGTGAATTTTAGAAAACTGTATTTACAGCCGACGTTACACTAATTTACATGTATTATGATTGGTAAATTATGGCTCTAAAGTTTCACAAAGCTTCACTCATATATATACATATTTGAGCACATATTTACTTAAAATTTTAAAAATATAGTGTTTTTTCATTTATTAATCTTGTTGGTTTAACTCCACTACTTATTGCTTTGGATATATTATAATTATCTGAGATTTGAATAAGAAGGGTTGTACGAAACACTTAATTTGCAACAAGTCATAATACATACTTCTCGATAACAGGTGGATTCGTTGATGCCAAAACTAGCAATAACTCATAATGGACATAGTGAGAAATTTTTATATAGGTTGAAGTCCCTGTCGGGGTAATGGCTCTATGTCCTGTTGTTTGGTGGCATGTTTTTTTTTAATCATCAGAGGTGGCTTGGCGATGAGTACAATGAGCTGTAGTAGAATACCAGTCTAACACTCGACTAATATGTGTGTGGGGGGTATATGACTTGTATATCTGTATATATATAGTGCTAGTCGAAATAACGAGATTGTTGACGAGGCACTTACGTAGATGTTCAATGTGCTCCGAGGAATTGAGTGTCTTTAAACTTTATTAAACGTGTCTGCAACCCTCAAGGGGTTATAGATTTATACCCTTACAAGTAATGTGATCTAATCAGACTTAGAGATTTTGACTAGTAAGTACTATCTCCTCTTAAAATACTACTTTTAGCTTATGTATCTGGACATACCTATTGTCCAGATTAGATTCATAGCTAAAGGGTATCGCTTGATAAGGGAGGAATCAGGTTTATGCTATTCGGATTATATCTTCTGGTATAGATTTTTTTTTGTCTTTCTAAATCATGTATAATTTTAGTGGGCCTATCTCCATAGTCAGGAAGGTATCCGCAATATGTGGTTATCGTATACACAACAATAATACATGATACTCTATATCGAGTACGACGACAATTATCCTTCCATCAATTTAAATAAGTCATTATGGGATTCAATTTTGTCTCATAATTCTAGTTATTGTTACATATTTTGTATATGCATGTGCATGTGGTATTCAATGTCATTTCACATCTTTGTTAAACTTGTTAAGATTTTCTATACTAATTTGTTCGGGTAATTTCGTTCTTACCCCTACTTTGATGTTTAGTATTGATTTTGCCAAAGTTTTCGCTTTTGCCCCCAATTTTTATTAAAATAAAACCACATTCTACCCCTACTTTGGATAAAGATGTTAACGGTGTTAAATCATTCATAAAATGACACTTCTACCTCATTTATTGTTGCACATTTGCCCTTATAATTATTCATTAATTGTGTTTTTGCCTCTACTTTTTACATACTGCTTAGAACTCAAATTGTGAAACAATTTAGACGTTTCTTGTAGCAGTTGCACAAAATTTTGACATCATTCCAGGAGTAGAATTTTGACAGCATGTTGTTCGTTGATACTGAAATGATGTCAAATTATTGTCAAATTGCTGTTGAATTAATGTCAAAATTTTGTGCAATTGCTACCAAAAGCACCTTAAATGTTTTCACGGTTTCAATTCTGAGAAGTATGTGAAAAATTATGATAAAACACAATAAATAAATCATTACAAGGGCAAATGTGCAACAACAAATGAGGGTAGAAGTGCCCCTTTATCAATGACTTAACACCGTTAACATCTCCATCAAAAGTAGGGGTGAAATATGGTTTCATTTCAAAGAAATAGAGGTAAAAACATAAACCCTAAAAAGTGAAGGAAAAATAAATATTGGACATCAAAATAGGGGTAAGAATAAAATTGCCCTTAATCTATTTTATGGGATAGAAGAAGTATTTTTTCTTCAAGTTTGATTATAAAAAATAGGTTATGTAAGTTTTATTTAATCTAAATCTAATGATACAACATCAATACTAAAGGATTTTATCATTTCGAAATATTATTGTTGTTGGTCAAACCTTATCAACTTAGAGTTAAGTCAGACAAAAAATTTGGTATTCTCTTACAGTACCCAACTAGTACTAGGTGGGAAGTAGTATGGATAAGTTATTATAGTAACTGATCTATTAACTTAAGAAATATCCATTACAACATCGATTTTAAATTTTAAATTCACGGTGTTTGACTTCTTACATAATGAGGTCACACAGTTAGTACCATCATTTTTATATAAATGCTATATACTATAATATGTATACCTTCATATACTAACTGTTAGTATAATTTAATCTCGACAGTTTATCCACTAGTGTATAATTGACTAGTATATAGCATATATTAGTATTATGTACCGTAAAGAAGCCCAAAATTTAAACGGAGACACTTAGTGTATACTCAATTACTTCCTCACTTTTGTTTGTTTGACATTAGTTAGCTGAAAAAAAGTTAACCAACATCAAAT
This sequence comes from Leersia perrieri, assembly GCA_000325765.3. Classification (NCBI taxonomy): domain Eukaryota; kingdom Viridiplantae; phylum Streptophyta; class Magnoliopsida; order Poales; family Poaceae; genus Leersia; species Leersia perrieri. Next base: position 12,845,318 of record CM002480.1, on the reverse strand, counting down.
ATTGATGAGAGAGAGAGTATCGTATAGTTGGATGGTATAGTAGCGAATTTTTCTTTTACTTAGAAAATACTCCTCCACGGCTCCGCTCCACACCATGATGATACATCTATATAGGAGGAACCAGTTGGTTTTGGACTTGCCTCCAGGCTTGGGATTTCGTGCGGAGTAATCCAAGCGGCACTGCCTTCTCTCAAGATAGACGTTTTGCTTCTGATGATAGACGACGTTTTGCTCTGTTCGCACGCGTTTACCGTAGTTGGAAGCATACGTATATCGCGAGCCGATCCATCCATCCACTCGCATGTGTGTGTGGTCCAGTATTAGTATACACGCTACTATGCTGATCCATCCATGTATGCATTCAAGATGCATCCAAAGTTTTTGGTCTCTGAATTTCTGCAGAGACCTTGCTTTCGATCCGTTGATCTTGTCTCCTAACAAGATTCTACTGCATGTGTGTTCGTCCTGTCCAATTATCCATCATCTGGACATTGCATGCAAGTAAAGTTCTTATTTTTTACTCTTCTTTGTAAATAGCAGGGGAAAAAAACTCTCTTTATTTACACACAAAGGGATAAATAAACGGCATCTGCCTGTAAGATGTGCCCTTTCCGTTCCAAATGTATCAATCTGGCACCACTTATCTTTGAGGATCCGGCTCCTTAACCTTTGGCTTGTAAAGGCAAAGGCAAACAGTAAACTGAATCTACTGCTATAGTGTGAAACAATGTTTTACCTTTATTTACTGTAGATACAATTTTCAAACTATATAAAACTGTACAATTACCATGATATTTTGCTATATAGATATTACTATAGCAGATCGATCTGGTTCGTTCGCTCTGGATCGGAGAGGCTGAGATTAGCCGCAAGTCACGACATTGTTTTCCTCTGCCTTTAGGGGGCAAAGGCAGATGATCCATTTTCATCTTTGACAGGGCTCCGTATTTTGGACGGATGGAGCACAATTCAAGGTGAAGTTTTGTTTGAAGTAGTTTTTTTGTGGAATCGTGTAGGCATGTAATTTCAAGTTTATCGGAGTTTTTATAAAACAAAATTGCCACTCTTTCCATCTCAAGAATTTACCGGCCTAGTCTTCGAATATGCTCATAGGGGTAGGGGTCACGTGCGTGCGTTTATAGGGGTGGGTGTGCGTGCGTTGTGAAGTGTTATACTGTGTAATTAAAAAAAATAGGATAACGAATTTGGATATACTTATAGATTCGTGTACAGAAAATATGTAATCCATGACAAAAGTGTTATATTTTGAGACACAGTAGTGAGATGGATCGGAGTTGATGCTTCAATTTCCCGTGGAATTCGTACTGCACGATTATTCAATTGTCGTGAGCTAAATGGTCCAGGCTAGGCGTTTAATTTTACGTCTCTTTTCGTGTTGACAGATTCGGAGCTGTTGAAACAGATAGGCAGCTATAGTACTACTATGCGCATTGTCACCTTCAATCCCTTTCAGCTATAAAATCTCCAACAGTTTTAAGCATTTGCCAATGGAGAAACAATCCTTTTCTTTTCTTATTTGCAGATATATTGATCTGACAATGACAGGAAACTCAACAAGAATCATGTTTGTTTTGATGAACACCATGATGACAATCTCAGAGCTTGACATGCCAACCATGTATCTAAAAGGACGATTCCAAGTTTTGGCACAACTTTGGATGGTTTTCAATTTTGGAATTTGATTTTAGATTAATTCTAAGGGTTTTCTTTGCCACTTACGCTATCCAGACCTCTTTTCACGACTACTAAGGCGACAAACAAAAAAACATATCTAAAATTATCATAGAGCATCAAAAGTTAAAAATAGGAAATATTGTAAAACTTACTGACATCTAAAAGTAACATGTACCATAACCAACCAGAAATCAAAGATGATTCCTCAATCAAACGGCCAGATCACAAACAAATGATTTTTCCTTAAAGATACACATATGATCTGGTACAAACCGTATGTATTATCTGATCAAAAAGAGGAAAAAGGGAGCATGACCAGATCTGGATTGAGCAAGAATACAGAAAACCATTGCATACTTGAACAAGAATACAGAAAGCACACAATCACCTTCTGATGATATACACTAATCAACTTGCTAATCCCATTGCTACTATTAGTGGCACAATCCATTTATGATCCCAACCACTTAATCCACCCAATCAGAGAGAATGCAAAATAATGTGGGGTCTTAGCTGTAGCACTGAACAAAGTGACAAACCAACAACCAACTCTACCTGGCCTTTTCTAATTAAGCCACCCTATCACCATACACACACACACACCATCCATATATATACTTACATCTATCACCTCATGTCCTCACCTACTAATTAATTAATACTAATCCTGCAAATAAATACATATCCTATGCAAGATAGGCACTTGTTCTCTCATTTCTTTTCCATAAAGTAGGGCTTTGTGGGGGAAGACAGAACAAGAATCCATTGTAATTAGCGGCTGGTGGTTGAAGCCTCAAAGTAAGAAAAGAAAGATCCCTGTTGGTACAATTCTCTGCAGTTTCAGTACAGGAGGGGATCGACGAGTTGTCACTGTTTCCAGGGTGAGTTGCTTGCAAGTAATGAGGTTGATAATGCCAGATCAGATTAGTATAAGAAAGAAAGATCACTATTTAAAGGATTTTTTTTTGTGTCATTCACTCCCTTGTGCTTGTGCATTTGTGTTATATGTGCATCGTGTCTAAAGTGGATTTGATAGGGAAAGTTGATATAAACAATTTAACCTTTCATTCCATTCAAAAATAAAAACAAGTGTCCTTTTGAATATAGATAGTACTATTTTTGATATTAGAGCATAATTGGTCTGCTTTTTAGCTTAGTAAATTTCATAAAACTATAGATACACTTTGACCAAACTATCATAAAACTAATAGATTCAAAGATGTGTATCATAAAACTACAGATTTAGTATTAAATTTTTCATAAAACTATAGATTTAGTAATAAAAGCTATCAAAAAGCTACATACTTCAGAATTTAGATCCATGGAAATACAACTTTTTTTAAGTTTGGAAAGTTATAGTTTTATAATAAATTGATGTTAAGTACATAGTTTTTTTTATACAATGCTTAAATATAGCAATCTTGAAATCTATAGTTTTATGATACATATTTTTAAATTTATAATTTTGTGATAGATTGATCAAATTACACGTAGTTTTGTGAAATTAATTCTAAACATAATCCTGGATTGTTATATCTGATATTATCTCTTACATACTCAGGTAGATCATATTTTAATGTTTATGGGTTTCCCTAACAATCGAACATGAAGTAGCACTTAACATGCATGTTTGAAGTGTGCTCTTTTAAATATCAAGACCTAATTTTAGATTATTTTAGGGTTTTCTCGTTGTTCTCATTGTTCTTCAGAATTGACTTTTGGGTGTAAAAAAAATTAGAAGAAATAAAATCTGTAGCTTCAATAATTTTCTATTGTTTTAGTTGTGTGTCTCGACTCATAACTACAAATCCGCCATCTTAAAAAAAACTCATTACCATATAATTTGCCTTTTTGGTAGAAAACATACAATCACCCCGTTCAGTTGGCTGGCTGGCTCCAGCTAGCCCAGCCAGTTCTTCAGAAAAAACCATTCAGTCCAACCTGCTCCGATATAAAAATCCATTCAGCTCAGTCATTTTCAGCCCAGCCCAGTCAGCCGAACAGAGCCAATATGAGAGATTAGGAGATACAAGTAAAAAAAACAAAATGTACCCAGTTCTCACGGTCAGCAGTCAGCACGCCTATTAGGGTGCTCCATTGTAAAGGCCCTTAGGCTCATGAGCGGAGAGGAGACAAATACAAGGAGGAATAAGAAGCGGACGAAATACTTACATGACAAACGTACCTTAACCCACCGTCCTTTCTTTCTTACATCCTGACATGTAACTAAAATGTGTAAAATGTGTAGTGGTACTCCCTCCATCCTTCAATATAAGGGATCTTTCCTTTTTTTAGAAAGATTAAGGATGGTGAAGATAGACTATAATGCACTTGTGGCAGTGGAGGTAAGAGGGTAGGTAAGAATAATTTTGAAAGAAATTCATATAAGAATAGATTGACGTGACTATTAGTGCTATGGGATATCTTATATTTGAGAATAAATTTGAATTCCTAATGCCTTAGAGTAGTAGAGTAGATGTTAATTTAATAATTTGGTACTACTCGTTAAAATTGAAATAGTATGTGTCAACATTATCTAAGTACTCCGTTCCTCCATCCCCGGAAGACACTAAATATCTTCTTAGATAAATTTGACAAAGTAGTGGTGAAAATAAATGACCAACGCATCCCGCATTTATAAGAAGGCTGTACATTATAAATTACTCCATCCGTCATGAAACACTATTTTGTACACTCCTCAACACTCTAATTTGTTTATTAATTTCATCCATAAAATATTATCAAAAGGTATAAGTTGACCTCATTTAAAAGCACTTTTAAATATGGATTTACTAATATCATATGCATAGTAATAAGTCCAACTACTAGTTAAAAGTTTTAAATATTAACTTTGAAGAAGCATGGAAGCTATGTATTTTAGATGGAAAGAGTAGCAGGGAAGAGGTAGATAAAAAAAAAATTAAAACGACAGAACTTGTTGAGTTACAAAGGCATGATTGGTAAGAAGGTAAAAATGAAGGTTTTTTTTTTTCGTTTACAAAGATGAAAAATGTAGAATGCATTTCTTTTTTCAAAAACAGAGGGACCATACAAGAACGGATAGCCTCACGATTATTGTGTGATTAGTCAATAGCCGATTTTGCCTTATTAGTTCTGGCCTCTGGGGCACTGGCAAAGTGGCAAGGAAAAAGGACCATTTTGCCATTAAATCATTTTTAGCCCGGTAACGGACGCCATGGGCCCCCTTCCCTGTCCAACCGAGTAACGCCCAGCTTCCCATCGGCAACACTACAGTTACTTAGAAATCACATAAGGTTAGCCTGTGAGACTTGAGACTGAGAGGAGCTAGGGCCCTTCCGATCCATCTGCATGCCCAGGCCGGCAGGCAGACAGACAGATTAGAATTTGACCATAATTATATTCTGCATTATTGCTAACAATAATGCCCTGGCACTAGAGAGCCATAGATAAGATAATCCTCCATCATCTCTGCATTTAGCTGAACTGGACTATCAAGGGAGATAGATACCATCATGTGTTGGCTACCTGAACCTTTCTTCCATCTGTACTCCTGAACCTGAATTTCTCCTCCTTTATTAACTTATATATATCTTCATTCATCTGTACTCCTGAACCTGAATTTCTCTTCCTTTATTAATTATATCTTCATTTCTCCATTCTCTAGAACCCTAATTTGGCACATGCATGGACAAACATCTGGTCTTCCACTGCGCGGTGGGTCCCGCAGTTCATTGGGTAAGGCCCGGCCCCACCATTAGGACATGGAAACAAAAAGTAAGAACAGATAAAGCGGCTAACGTTCAAAATCCTCTCGCGCATCGCTCTACTTTTAACGAAGCAGATATGATTTTGTTTCTTCGTGCTGTACGGGAACCAACATACTCTATCAGCTGGATAAATTTAATTAAAACATTTAGGGCCCCTTTTGTTTGGTGAAAAAACAGGAATTTTATAAGGCTTCAATCATATATAATTTTTTTTTTCTAAATGAGCCTTTCTTTTTTAAAACACAATACAAACGTAGGTGCTCACATACGCGCCTACACTCACCCCTAAACACACACCCCACACCCATGAACACCTCTAAATGCTAGGTCGACATATCTTGAGATTGATGAAGTATCGTCACCCTAAACACACACCCGACCCCATGAACACCTCTAAATGTTAGGTCGACATATCTTGAGATTGACAAAGTCATCGTAAACGCCTTGCTGTCGACAGGTATATCGTCTACCACTAAAAAAATATTAGTAGTAAATACGAGCACCCATGTCAAATCTGGAATTTAAACTCTGATTGGCAGGTTCTCCACTAGTATCTAACCAGTTAAGCTACGCTCACTTCACACATGAGTCTTTGTTTTAATTCCATGCAAGTTTTGGAAAAATTCTAACATGAGCTCAAAGCTCGAAAAAAAAATCTTTTGTCTATCTCTTACCTCAAATTAAAATTTGTGTGTTTTTTTCGGTCCAATAGATTTTTTTAAAAATTTTCTCCATCTTGTCTATATAAGTATAATCACTACGCCTTTTATACCAATTACCAAAACATTGAATTTGACATTACATATCTATATATGTGTCTAGCCAAGAACTAAGTTACTATATTTTGGTACGAACATAGTACAAAATTACCCGTCCATTATACATATAGGTCAAAATATGTTTTGTGTCATCCGAACTTTTTAAAGCCTCGGGGTTAATGACCAAATCATTACCAGTTCTACTGCACAAACAACAATTCTAGACTCGTGGTAGCTAATTTAAGACTGATTATTAGTCATAGAGAATAATCTATTTGAGCTATGACTGGAAGGATCGAATCGCAAGAACCAAACCACTCAAAATTCAAATCTTTTTTTGAAAAAACCCAGGTCGTCCTGATAAACCCGGTCTGACCGCCGTCTAGCCGCTCTGACCGCGACGTTGCCTCCAGTCTGACCACTCTGCCGGCTCGATCGCTCATACATTACGTCGGTCTGATCGTCGGGATCAGTAAAAACACACAAACGAAGAATTCTTAGATATAGATCAACCTTATTTCTTCAATATGTGTTTAAAAAGTGCAACAACAACATTTCTCTCTCTAAATTCGACCTCTCGTCGAAACTCTGGGCTAAACCCTAGTTTTTCTCTTATCTCTATCTAAAAACGATACATGAGAGACTCATATATTTATACACATAAATGTGACTATACAAAGCCACGAATCCTACTTCTACAAGGAGTCCTACTCACATAGAAATCATACTCGTACAAGAATACAACTCATCCTTCCAAACTTGGACTTTCCCTCCAAATTTGACTCTTTTCCATACCCACACAATCCCTCTAGTATGCCATATGTAATCTTCACCCCCACATGCTTGCATTGTCCTCTAGCTTTAGTACTCTGCATGGTATCCTAATTGTCTGGACACCAACAACTCCAAAGTTGACTCCTAATTCATCATTGGCAATACTCTCCAAACCTTAAGCAACACCTACATATAAACATAACAAGAACCCATAACCGAGTACAAGTTCTCCAACTTAACTCAACATTAACACACAACAATATAATCCACATATAGAAACTATAAAAAAGTATTAACCATGAAGCCAACTTGAAATCCAAGAAAACAACTCGAAATGATCAATCCTTTTCGGGACCGGCCGATTGGACCGGACTTTACCCACCGGTCAGACTAGACCAACAAACCAAGTCTGATTCCTCTCTGGATCGGATCAGTCAGACCACACCAACTGGTCTGCCTGGTCGATCAAACCGTAGGCCACAAGCTGGTCTGATCAGCCCCATCTCGAGGCTACGAACCATTTCACCAAATCAACTGAAAACCAATTCAAACTCAGGTGCAAACTGTTTATCACATAATTTTAAATTAAAATCTTGATTCTATAAAGCCTTCAATTGTAATTTTATCCAAGTCTATTCAGCGAGCGTTCGCTACTTCGGTAATTAGAGATCCGTCTCTAAATAGGTAAGATTTAATATAAACTTTGACATTTTCAACTTAAACTTTTAAACTTTTGCTTTTATTTTCGAAACATTCAACTCAAAACTTACACTTGAAAGTTTTTATATTTTGACTTGAAATATTCCACTTTTGAGTTAATTTAACATTTGAATAGAAAATTTTATCCTTTTGAAGGTGTTTGTTAGATAGCAAAATACCAAATATTCACTACTAGCATTTCCGGTATTCGTAATGCCAAACCATTACTAAAGTTAACAGTTAATGGTTATAAATGGTTATTTAGAAAACAAAAATTAATCTATTTTTAAATTTAAAATAGCTGATACACGTGCTAATTGGTTTCTTATTTTGCGTGTCCGTATCAGTCAAACGGCCAAGCGAACCTGGCCGAAGGAGATATTAGAGGTTGTTTGGATCAGGACTTTTTTTTAGTTCGTGTCACATCGGATTTTTGCACGTCAATTAGGAGTATTAAATATAGACTGATAATAAAACTAATTTCATAAATAAAGGCTAATTCGCGAGACGATTTTTTTAAGCCTAATTAATCCACGATTAGTAAATGTTTATTATAGCATCACATTCGCTAATCATGGACGCTATTCGTCTCGCGAAATAGTCCAAAGTATGGGTGGGTTTTATTAATAGTCTATATTTAATACTTTTAATTAGTGTCTAAACATGCAATATGACAGGGACTTAAAAAAGTTAGAGGATCCAAACAAGGTCTTAGTATGATATTGATCGGACAACAAGCGGTAGCTTGCGCATCTACATATGGCGGTTTTAATGTATTTTAACGGTTCATAACAAAATATTTTCAAATCTTAGGCTAACATGAGCTCATACCGACCCTCACAGTTACTGAAACCACGCATTTTTAACGGGAACTTAATTATACTATTGCAAAAATGGAGTACTATGTACCTATACGGTACGGTAGTATCATACAAATTTTAGATTGGAAAAGTGGACTAAGTGCACTATGCTAATTTATTAAAGGTGAGTATTAGGACCACATTTAGTCTAAACAATTACTCCCCATTACAAGTTGACCAACCTTAATGACAGGCAAAAGAAGAAGAATACTACTACTCCCACGCAGAAGAACCAAACCTCACTGAACTGATCCTTTGATTCTGTCGAAGTTTGTATATAAACAATCACAAGGCACAAGAGGCAGCAGATTAATTATTAGTGTCATTGAACTATAGTACGATTAGGTTAATCATCAATAATAGGATAAGACAAGATCCGGACGCTTTCGTTTCAAAAGAAACATTAGCATGCATGTGAGTGACTGATCAAATTAAGTAGCAGTACTAATTAGCAGTACTAGTACTACGTACTAACATCATCTCGAAGAAAAGTACTGACATGGGAGAGAATGATCGAGCTGCTTGTTTTTTTTTCTCTCTCTCTTTAATTCCTCGCCAATCATTGTCCGGCCAGAATCTCATACCTGCTGTAGTAAAGCATTTAGAAAAACAAGTAATTCTTGTTTCAAAAAAAAGGAAAAAATAATTCTGACTCGAAAGTTTTCTTGGATGTGGGCCTGTGAGGTGATGTTGTGCCGATTAGTACACTCCCTCTGTTTTATTGGCAATATATTTTCCTAACTAACAATAGTTTTAGTTTGATATACAACATACTTCAATAATATGACAGGTGCATATCTTGCAATACCTTTAATATTCATAAGCGTATTTATAAAACAAAAGTAGTTATACTAAAATAAAGGGGTCGTTTGGTTTAGTACCTATTTTTGCCCTACTAAAATCTTAATAATTATGATAGTACCATGTAGATGTTTGTTTTGCCACCAATTTATGCGGACATTAGCACAAATCATATACAACCAAAATTGGTAGCGCCAAAACTAGCCAACATTTTGGAATTACCAAAACATTGGTAGGAAAAAATTTAGGAGCAAACAGAACAAGCCCTAAAATCAGGTAGGTCAAAATAAACTAGTATTGTGAATAAGATAGACTAGATTTGGTAAATATCCAGCTGATGCTTTTGTTAATGTCGTTACTCGTTACCCCAATGTTCTTCGATTTCTTTTTCTCCTTGAGTCATTGATATTGATCTTGTTTCTGTCATTTTCTGACATTAATGTGGTGTATAAACATATATATATTTTTTACTGATAATGCCCATGAAAACTATTTTGAAATCAATAAGAGTTATACTATTATACTGTACTTTTCAAGCATGCATTCAAATGATCTCTTTACAAAATAAATGCATATGATTTTGATATGCAAAGGTATCAATATTTACAGATTTGAAATGTTGAGTATGTCTTAAAAAAAACACGGTTTGAGAGTATTGTCGGAGCGTGAACACCTTGAGCGGGGGCCCGTGGAACCCCTTTGATGTTCAGCCCAAGGGTGCGGGCTAGAGCCCAAAACCTGTGGAAGAAAAATTGGTGCGGTGGAAAGTGAGAGAGAGTGAGAAGTTGGGCCTCTATAGGGACACGAAGGTTTATACAGGTTCGAGCCGTCGGGAAGCGTAATACCCCACTCCTATTGCTTGTGGTTGATGAGAATCAAGTTAAGCATATGTGTGGTGATTTTTCTGTGTATGAACAACCAGAGGGTTTGTTCTCAGCCTATCTTCTGCCGGTCCCTTTTCCATCTACAATCTGGGCCTCCATTTATATTCAAGGGGACGTCACAATGGTCTTACAAATTCCTTTTGCGGGGAACATGGTTTATTCTCTTTTTGGGACGGCCGTAGTGGTCACGTCTTGTCATGGTCTCCCACGTTGCCGTGCTTGGGGGCAGGTACTGGGGCAACTGTGCTGCTGACACCACGATGGCACTTGATCTCTTGGTCGTCAACTGGGCCCACCAGTCCATGGGCGGTAGGGCAGTCCCCTGGACCTGCCGGTCCAAGCGTGAGATGCCCATTTTTTCCACACAGCCGCCCGTCGCATTAAATGCGACGGTGACCAGTGTGGTGACAACCCATCCCTAGGGCGACAACGCTATCACCGCGTAGTCGCTGAGGGAAGACTTTACCTCCTCCCCTTTTCTGCAAAGGTGGAGGGAATGATGGAGCGAGACGTGCGCCTCAACTCGCATTAAATGCGGTATGGCATATGTTAGGCGTTCTCCCATCGCAATAAATACAACAGTTAAGCGTTGGGCGTGCATAGTGCTTGCGTATGTGGCAGAGTGCGCACGCGTCCTTGTGCGTCGCAGGGGTCGGGACAGCCCGATCTCTCCTTAGCGCTTCGGCCTCCAGGTTACGCGACGGGCCTGAACCCCCGGGGGCGGCCACGTGGCTTCCTAGGGCCCGAACCTTTTTCAGGGTCTTAGCCTCCATCCTGGTCACGGGCCCGACCCTTCCGGGGAGCAGCCGCGTGGATCCAATGGACCGCATATCACTTGTGCGGGGTATGCTGGGCCTATATCACCGACAAGTATTATTAGGTTATTCTCTTTGTAGCTAATGGACGTTGGGTTATGACATGTAAACTTTCCAAACTCCTAAACAGATTTTTGACAAAAAAAAGATTTCTTTGTTCATTATTTCTTGATTATATCCGGAGAAAATGAAAAAAGGAAAATGAGCACGAGGGCTAATGCTTATGCACAGCAATTTCTATGGTGCTATAGGTGAAAAAAAAAGGAAAAATCTTGCAAAATATTTGGAGAAACAATGGATGGCGAAAAATGCCCCTTCTTTCTAGTACCTGCTCATCTTTCCTTTTTCCAAGGTCCCAATTTCAGTTGCATCGACGGATTTGAATGTTCGTGCTCCTCCTTGTCCTGCAGTTGCAATATTTGCATTCTTGCATTCATGATCTGTTCACGAAGTAAATAAAAAAAAAAAAGCCGAGGTAAACCATAACCAGGGAAACGGAACGAGTAGTAGTGTAGTGGACCCGTGGTGGTAATGTGCACTCCATCCACGGCTGTGGCCTTTTTCCCGCACCACGCTCCCTGCGTGCTTCGCTGTGCTTCCACGCGGCGCGGCGCCCGTTCGTTTCGTTTTCGTTTTCGTTTCGTTAAGTGTTTTGATGAGGGTGATGTCACGTTCTCGAACTCCTTTGATGAAGCGAAGCGGTCACGGCCCACCGGATCCCGTGCGGCTCCGCGGTTTGCTCCCCAACGTGCTGTGCTGCGCTGCTCTCGCGACGACCTTCCGCAGCTGCGCCGGTGAGCTGCACGCGTCAGTCAGTCGCTGCAACCTTTGTCGGCCGCCGCGCTGCTCCACCGTCGTACGGGGCACCAAACTCCCCGCGACGTACGGCTTAAGCAAGGGCCTGTTCAGTTTGAAAAAGAAAAAAAACCGCCAAAATTCGGTAAGAAGATGGTGGTAGTGTTTAGTTTATCAACTTATAGAGATTTTACGAGGAAAAGTTCTAGATTTATCAACATTTGACAACTTGCCAAAAATTTAGCAATTCTAAAATTTAAAATGATTGAGAATGACAACAATCTGAATAAGCCCTAAGCTAAAGTTGACAGGGTAGGTTTAGGTAAAGTTACTACTGCTACTAATATTAACTCAAAATTTTACCGCTAAAAGAAATACAGTGAGCTTGATTGTAACAGTGAGCCTCTTTGAATTTCTTGGTAGAATATTCTAAATCACTAACAAATTTAGTGTGGGCACTAAAAATATTATTTCAATCCAAAGAAATATGGATAGTCTATTTAAATCACCAAAATATTAATAGGATGCATTTTTTTAAGTAGCAATCAGAAATCCAAAATTTCTCAACACTAACAAATTTGCCATGACAGTTTACGGAAAAAAAATAAAAGATTTTGGTGGCCTGCTCAAAGATTAAGGGTATGTTTAGATCCAGAGTAAAGGTTTTGCGTATCACATTGAATGTATTATGGGATGTCGGAAGGGGTGTTCGGATACAAATAAATAAACTAATTACAAAACATGTCTGTAAATTGTAAACTGCGAAATGAATTTTAAGACTAATTAATTCATCATTAGCACATGTTTACTGTAACACGACATTATCTAATCATGTACTAATTAGGCAAAAAATCATCTCAAAATACACACGATCGCTGTAATTAGTTAACTTTTAGTCTATATTTAATATTTTATGTATGTGTTCAAACATTCGATCGATATGATGTTGAAAATTTTTTGGGTGGGAAATAAACACCCCATTTGCTTGTATAATTACTGTTAAGTTCTGCCGTGGAGAGAAGTTGGGGGCAGAAGCATACAGAATCCGGCGCCTAATCAATCACCAGATCAATCATGCTGTTGCTATGCAGCCTCCAACGAGCTGGACAGGATAAGGATCACATAGGAGGAAGAGTGAGTATATTGGTGTGTGCCACACCCTTCAGCCTGCGTGTGCGCGTGCATTATTAATGGAGGGAGGAAGGGTGGCGTGTGCAACAGTGCAAGTGACAAAAGCATCCTCGGTCACAGACTTCAGGCTCAGAGCCTCACTAGGAGTACGTACTACTACAACGGGCAGCCTCTAGCGTTTCAGTTTCCTCGGAGAGAGAGGGAGGCCACCGGCTTGAATCCTGCACGAACGAACGCTACAGTATTTTTTTTTTTCCTTTCGAGGAGTTGCACGAACGAATTTTAGTACATGAATTTTTGTACGTGGAGGTTAATGTAGGAAAGTCTTTTTAGAGGAAAGATTTTAGGGTTTATGCGGATCAATGATAGAAAAAACCTAGCAGAGAAAAATGATAGAAAAAGTAGAAATTTATAGGTAACATACATAAATATAGGAGGATATTGAAAAATTAACAGAGCTTATTTTTCCGAACATGCTTTTCCCCTTTGTCCAACTCATCGATGACCACCTCCAATCTTAAGCCGGCTACAGAATCCTCGTTGTATTTGTTTTCCTCCATCGCACTCATCTTCGCCAGCTGCTAGGCAGCCGATCGTAGTTCTTGGCCTCCCTCGTCGAACTTGTCTCCGACGGTCTCCGTCGTCGCCATAGCCTCCGTCCTCGATCCTATTGCCACCAGCCAGCCATGACGCTTGGCCTTGATTTCGTTGCGGTCGGCTGACCGCCTTGCTCGACCTCACTCGCCGACCTCATCTCCGCTACTGGCCACGGTGTTCGGTCTTGGTCCGGTCGACGTCGATCCCTGTCGTCGGCTCCCTCTTGATCTGTTATCTATTCGGAAATAATTTATGTAAGATTTGCTTCTTCTTTCTCCCTTCTTCACTAATTGCATCGGTTCTTCACTAATGGCATTGGTTATTGCTTTACCCATTGTTTATTACTCAACTGCCGCAAAGGAAAAAAAACAAAAATGAGCGGATTGTTTTTTCCTCTGTTTTTCCCTTATGAAATCAATCGCGAGGAAACTTCCCTATTGTTTTTCTTCGGCTGGTTAGTGCTATCAGGATGGAAGGAAAGGAAAGTTCTCTAATGAACCGTATTCCTAAAACAAACTATAAAAATCCTACAATCCAAATGCCAAGTTACGGAGCCAACCAGCAACAATATTACTGTGTGTACCTGCCTCGGTGTGGCAGTTTTAAACAAGAGTAAATTATACATTGCACCGAGTAAAATATACCTAGTTTCACTTTACACCGAATATATTAAAATAAGTTTTACCATGCACCGGTTTAACGTAGAGAGAAGTCATCAAATCTATTGAATTATCATGGACTTTTTTAAATTTTGAATCAAACTTTATGAAGCCTCACTTAAAGTTAATTTATTTCTAAGTTCTATTTATATATTTTAAGATTTTTATAATTATATTATACAACCCGGTGCAAAGTGAAACTTATTTTATCGTATCCCTGCTACTAAGTGAAAGTATATTTTAAACCCTGTGCAATTGCAATGTGAAACAAGATACATATTACCCGTTACAAAGTGCAATTTACTCCTTAAACAACAAGCTGCACGAACAAGGGTTTAACACAATTTTCTCATGATTTTCAAGGGGTCAATTTAAATTTCCTAGAAAGAAGGGAAATTTCTCGAGTTTCTGAGCAACGGAGCCATCCATAATCTACACGTACCTCGCTGCCAAAAAAAAAATAATTCAGAGGTTTCAAAGAGCTCCAAAATTTTGGTGGATCTGGGCTTTAATTTGCAGCCCATGAGAACCAGGAATGGCTGTTGAAACCAAAAGTTGTATAGAGCACCATTCTAAGCATGGGCATCTCAAGGCATCTCAATTCTCAACCTAACAAACTTGTAGCCGAATATTCTTTAGGTTGCATCTCAGTTTTACGAATTTGTCCTCAATCGCAAAAGGATCACACACATTTTGAAGCAAAGCTTTCGATAAAAGAAAAGGAAAAGTAAGCCGGTGTGGCCAGGGGAACTTGTCAAAAGTATCAAATACTACTGAGTAATTCCTCTGTTTTTATTTTATTTAACGTTAGTTAACTAAAAAATTGACAACTACAAGGATACACTTTCATCCTATTGAGATCAATGCAAATAATGTCTTTGGATCATGGAGCCAGATGTGGCCACAAACCAAATTGATTGCAGCTATATGAATAGAATAGGATTGTTAAGAGTCAAATTTAAGGATTCTCAAAAAAAAAAAGACTCAAATTTAAGACGATGTTGCCATGAATATTACTTGACTTCATAAACTGAGAGTTACCTGCCAACAAAATCACACGCCCTGCACGTTGGGCAAACAGATCTCGGTATTATCGGTAAATCTACCAATACGGCCCGAGAGGGAAACAAAATTAGGACGCAGCAGGCTGGTGCCTTTTCTGAGGAACCGATCATGGGATTTTTATGTCGGAATTCACAGAAGAATACTGGGTCAAAAACCTAACAATTGCATGGTTAAATATAATTCGATTTGTAAATATCAAGTCAATAGGTCGACCACCACCTAAACAATCTGTCTGTGTAGCAAGACATTTCAAGCAAAACCTCTAAGAAGAAAAACAACATCAAAAACATTGTTCGAAGTCCATTTAGATCGGACTAGGCTGTCACTTGCAGGGGAGAGAACCAACATAACAATAATTAATATGGTACGACACCAGTAAATATGTCATGACACCAATAAACCAGCTTTTTGGATCCGCCACTGTGTCCAAAGAGGGAACGGCGCCCGATATCAATATCGTCCCTGGTCATAGACCAGACAGAGCTTTCGTCCACAGCTCAAGTTTTGCTCTACTTCTATCCTCTTACTTGATGTTGGGAAGTTAGTCGAGGGTTATCGTTACCAAGCGTGCCACTTTCGGCCAAGCAGCTCCAACTCTACCATAACGAACAACACAACAGCACAAAAGTGGTCGTCTCTCCCGCATGGAACAACAGTTCTCGCACCGGAACAAGAACTACCCCAAGCCAACTGAAAGCAAAAGCGAAGTCGTAAGACACCCAAACTCCATCATGTATGATTTTCTTAATAATTCATCACCTCCCATGGCGCTCCCCGCATGAAAAGGGAGAAGCACCGACGAGGAGGATGAGAAACGATAAAAAGAGCACCCACACACTTAAAGTTGACAAGCTTCCGGTTACCCACCCCCACGGAACCAAGGAACTCCCTCAGCCGAGACTAGAAGCAGCCTGACCTAAGAAGAGGACAAGCTCTAATGGAACAAGTAGGAGTAGCAGGAAGCGGTGTTGCCCTTGCAACAAACACTAGCACTACACCACACGCTGTACAGAGAACCCTAGAAGCTGAAAAAAGAACCGGCACCAGAGAAGTGGAAGAAGTAGAACGGGGGTGGAGGTGCTGACGCCAGCCCAACAGGCACCACGCCGGAGCAGCCACCGGTTATGCCAGCACCCTAGTTGTCCGGTCGACCCAAGCTAGATCTGGCTGTGGGGTCACCGGATCCGCGATGCCAAAGCCGGAGCCCGGTGGCTGCGCCGACGCCACCTGCCCTACCAAATGCTCTAGCAGCCACTGACGGCAACCATCGCCGGATCCACATCCTCGCCGACGTTATCCACCCCACTAGGGTCAAAGCAGTTGACGGTGCCAAGCCCCGCCAATTCTAGTCGCGTGGCCTTGCTGTTTCCGCGGCCACGCCATTGCTGCGAACTCGCCGATTCCACCGCCTTGTCATTTCGTGGCCTCGCCGAAACCGCGGCCATGCCGTCACCACAAACTCGTGAACCCACCGCGTAGTCGATCACCTCACCCGTGTGGAGATGCGATGAAGCCTGTGAGGTGGCCCCGCCGCCGCCATCCCAGCATGCCACATGGTTGGCCGGTGGTGGCAAGACGAAGAGCAGGAAGGAGAGGGGTGGCGGCTAGGGTTTCGACCCCCTAGTCTGATGTCACAAAAAAGTGTACCGCCTTCCTGCAAAAAAATCAGTTTGGTAGAACCAAGTTTCACTTGAATGGGAGCTGCTTGAAAGAATACTCGGCAATAATAAATTCACAATGCCATATGTAAACTATAGTATAGTTATGCAGCCTCTAAGACCGATCATGGCACATCAAATGCTCATGGTAATCTTAATTAATTCCAGTGAAAACCAAATGATTATGGTTAATTGAACCACCTCCTTACTTGTAATGATACACAACTCTCTAATTATTCTAGAAAAATAATTGAATCACTCGCTTAAACTTGGTTCGACAATCTCAGACATTACTACATCAGTAACAGGTGCGTTTTCTGGTCTTCCTTTGCAATCTCTGCCTTGGCATGTTAGGCGCCTCGATCACTACTCAGTATAGGGATGGGCGTGGGTGGGCCTACATGTAATGGATGACACGTTTTAGTTCAAACAAATAAACTATTTTTTATCGAAATAAACTAAGTTTAAATTTAAAGGACAAAAAAGTTGAACAAAATGGACAATACATTATTCACGGGCTGACCTGCACCCATCGCTGTATCTATCACCCGGACCGTGCGCTGCCGCCATGAGTTGGAACTTCGATCGCTTGCATTTTCACGCAGTCAGAAGCAGAGATGGAGACGGCTGCTCCGCCATGGCCAGCGAGTGCGAGCTCAAGCAAACCGTGGCGCGGCGCCGGCGAAAAAGTTCTGGTCGAGGAAATGGGCCTGCTTGGTTTGTGTACCATGTATGATAGGAAACAGCCCAAGCAATAGCAACAATATGGCAATATATGGGCTGGGGCGGGCCGTTGTTGGAGATGGAGATTCGTCTTTGAACAATCTGCAGAAATTTTTAAGTACATGGCCGTCCAGTTGTTGTTCCATGCATGGCCTCGACTCGATGCCTGTGGGAAGAGCAGACCCACACTACCAAGCCTATCAGGCATAGCTGAATATTTAATTGGCCCCTGCATGCTTAACTGAAGACTAGAACTCCCTCGCTTTCAAATCTGTTTTTTTTTAAAAAAAAATGCGTACTCCATCAGAAAATAGAATGATCCCTGAATTAGATGACACATTTAGTGTTACGAATTTGGACAGAAGTTATAGTATTTTGACTTTATAACGAGTCTCGCTTCAATCTATTATGGAATTGTGAGTGCAACTATGCACCATGTTCAAATAATAAAACGAATAGTCTTGTACAAGCACGGATTATTGTAACATGAATTCAAGCAACTTTTGTTCGGTTGAGCTGGCTAATAAAGGGTTTGTTTGGATGGCTTACTTACTCTGCCAAACTTTTTGCCGTAAGTATGACATGCCTCACTAAAAAAAGTTAGGACACTTACAAATTTTGGCTAACAAGTGTGTCTATCAAATATGGACCAAAGACACTACAAAAAAAAGTGTCTTCCCAATTCATTAATCCACAAAAGACAATATATATATAGTTGCATAAATATTTTTTGTGTGCATGTGTAGATAAAATTAGTTATATGTAACGACATATATTAGTACAGTAATAAACAGAATACTAATTAAAAAAAAGAAAAGAATCAAAAATAAACCATAAAAGAAAATAAAAAAAGAGACCTTTAGTCCCAATTGGTAGAGGTCCATTCCCGCATGGCAGCGATAGAGGAACTTTAGTTCTGGTTGGTATTTTTCAGTCTCGGTTTTTTTATCTAGGACTAAAGAAAGAGTTGTTTAGTCCCGATTAAAAAACTAGGACTGAAGAGGTATTTTAACCGGGACATGTGTCCCTTCCTATATTAGTGATACTAGTGAGAGTAGCAAAATATGACATGCCATAGGTTTAATTTCAACCAAACACTTGTCTCAAAAAGTCAAATTTAACTATTGAGTGTGACAAAGTTTAGCAGCCATCCAAATAGCTCATGTTCTAGGAGAATTATCAAAGTAATAAAAAATGTATACGAGTAAAATTTTGTGTTTCTGTTTATTAGTGGTAAAAAATTTCAAGATTACGAAAACGATAAAGATAGCGTACACAGGTACACTCATGGGTGTTACATGTTTGCGCGTGTCTTTCATGGTATATTGGTATTATATATGGTGCTGTCGTGGATAACTTCGCTCTCAAGATGATTCAAAAATCCTAACGCCTCGCAAATATTATTCACACATAGTTAAATTAATTATATTAGGCCATTAAGAGGTTAAGGATTTGCCGTTTGTCTCTGTCTCTTCGGCCTGTGCAAGGCGCGTTCTTGCATACATGGTGTGTATTTGTGAAACAAGCACAGACGACGAGTGGTGTCCGGTCGATGGTTCGATAGCTGATCCCCTCCACCATGATCATGCTAACTCATGCAACGAGCTATGCGTGGCGTTAATCCACCCACGACCGAATTAATCATTGCCAAGTAAAGTACACATGATCCCCTAGAGCACTTGCTTCTACATGTCCTAATTGTGCTCAGCACTGGAAGATATCAATCGATCGTCTCCTCATCCAGACAGTCTCTCTAGTCTCCACTGCCATGGATGTGAATGCAACACTACGTACACTAGCTTATTATGAACGCACCACCATTCAGAGTGCAATGTTTTTCCCCTGATCTTTCCTACGGGCCCACGCGATAATGGACGCAATTATCTTTCTAAATGTGAATATATTACTAAATGTAGTTTTAATTAATTAAGGATAGATTATATGACAATATTGACCGGGCTGTGCCTTTCAGTAATTTGCACAGTAGCATGCATGCATATCTGGGTGTATGCCTCTAGCAGCTAGCTAGCAACAGTGGACGATAAATTAACAGTAGCATATATATATATATATATATATATAGCTGAGTTAATTAAATGTGTAGTGTAGTGGTCAAGAGGTGCAATTAATTAAGAGAAGGAATTGCATTTCTTAATTAGCCACTCCGATGACATACTTCGTGCATTAGCGTTACGTGAGGGTCGTTACATCAACGAGAGCGTCATCCTTACGTGTACACATATATGGTCACAACGCAATAGATGTGTACATGTACATTTGGTCACATGTAGATTTTCCTCCATGGAAAGACAATTAAGAAAAAAAAAACAGAGGTACGTGAGCCGCTGCAGGTCGCCGCCGCCTCCGGTGTTTGCTCACCGCATGCCGTCGCCTCCTCCGCTGCTACTGCTCGTCGCGTGCGTGGCCGCCTCTGCTGCTTGCTCGACACGCCCGCCGTCGCCGCTTCTGCTGCCGCTGCTGCTTGCTCGACGGCCGCCGTCGCCGCTTCTGCTGCCGCTGCTGCTTGCTCGAGGGCCGCCGTCGCCGTTGCTTCTTGCTCGCCGCCCTGCCGTTGGTGCTGTTTGCTGCGCCGCCGCTGAGGATGGGATAAGATGGTGGAGAGAAAAGAAATAGAGGAAGGATAAAATCATCTTTTTCCATTTTTCTTCATAGGCAAACAAACGAGGGGAGGGACGGATGTGCTTTGGATAGGAGAAAAATAAGTGGCATGTGCTACAAACTGAAATGTGAAAATTTATACGCTATTCTTTGGTATGGGCCAGTTTTCTATGCTATGGATTGAATTTTCTCTAAAAACAAAAAACAAAAGATAGTACATATGATTTGTGCCATACCCCTTGTCCTCCAATTGTCACTTAAAAGATATAAAAAAACTGATGTATACAGACTAATAATAAGATAAACAACTTAAAACGATGTTATTTTTCATTTAGCATCATAACGTGTTCCCCATTTGAGATATAATTTTTCTACTCAATAAGTTGAAATTAATAGCACATGACCATTCGAACATGTATGGTCGTAGCAAACACATCTATCTTTGGTACCACACGAATTACCCCAAGGATTTTGGCAGTGAGCAAAAGAAAGTCTCCACCATCTGCCACGTGCGTACACACCCTCTCTCACATTGCGCAAGCATTTATTCTCCCTCTTTCGTACATTCGACACATATTTTCTATCAATTTAATATAGAAATAATAAGTAACAAGAATGTCATTCCATTTATAATTAAACCGAGAATTCAAGATCCATATTAAAAAAATTGGCAACATACATTTGATGATTTGAAGACCTAAACTAAAAACTTACAAATTTAACCATGAATAAATTCTACATAATAAAAGTATAATTTAGTTGAAACATCTTGTGTGGTGCTCTCAACGACATATCAACTTTATGAAACTCTAAAAACTTGTATTTTCTGCCGGACAATCTGGTTTGATGGTGATTTTCAAGAACACACCATATATATCTATTTTTCTTTTAACATTTCTGACTGAATTGAAAGAACCATGTTATATGATCAGCCAGATATACTGCTGTACCAAATTGTAGAGGTAAAAAAATTCCAAACACAATCCATATAGTGAAAATCTCAAAAATAAATTAAAATTGACTGTAAAAAAATGAAAAATCAAATGATTTTGGATAAAGTTTAAATAACTTTTTAACTCAAAACCACTCTAAGTTTTGGAAAAAAAAATTAGCATGCTGGCAAAAATGGAAATATAGGAACATTTCAATAAAAGGCCCTAAATATTCAATAGTAACAAAAAGTTGGATTTTTTAAATAGTAATAAATTTCATTAGAAACATGGCACAAATTATTAAAAACACACCCTAAATATTCAATTAAAATTATTATTATAGATGATAAAATGCTTATAGATAATGAACTTTACTTCTTTTTAAGATATTTTCTCCTTGGCAGACTAACTTTACCTCTTTTCTAGATGATGAAATAATTATACATAATAACTAATGGATATATTAATAACTATAAAACATGGCACGGATAATAAAAATATATGTTCATCCTAAATGTAGCATAACATTTTTTAAAAGGAACATATTTTGTGAACGAAGAGGAAAAACAAAGTCAAAACGAACACATGAGATGGATGAATCGTCATTCGTCAACATAGGGATAGGATGGCAAGGCACCAACAAGAGAGGCACCTGTCACACCTCATCTCGCCCTATCTCGTCCTCGATTTCTATCTTTCTTCTCTTACTTTCTTTTCTAATGAAAGTAGTTGCCATCACCATGAGTCCATGACCTATCCATCCATCAGCTAGCATTCCTTTCAGCTAGCTAGCAAGCTAACTGCCTTCCCCACATACCTAGCTAGCTAGGGCACATCGCAATGAGAACATCAGCATCCAGCTAGAGGAAGAAGTGGTCACCATCTCTCATGGACACACACATATATACATATTTATTTATATATTTGCATATGCAAAAGGGTTGCATGATGCGTATATAGCCTCTTGTAGTGGCTGAAGGGGCAGGGAGGGAGGCCCATTTGGTCACACAGAAAAGGAGAAGTTGACACTGAAAGTTACAGGAGGCAGAGGAGGCTCGAGCAAGCAAGCAGACGCATGGGAAGAGCTAGTCACGCCTCTCGTTTTGGGACCTATCTCTATGGGCGATATCCGCTTAGGATCATGCCCAAATCTCCCATAGCTTTTTGATGCCGCCGTTTACCTCTATCCTTTTTCTCAGGATTTGTTGCCGTACTGGAAATATGCAAATCTGCCAGTGCAATCAAAGTCAAACAGTGCCTTCACAGTGACGGGGGAAAGGGGATTTTCATCTAAAAAGAAAAGTTATTTTTTAGGAAAGATGAACTCGATGTCGTACTTCAGATTTTTTTCCTAGGTTCTTTTTAATTAAGATGGAAGAATTTTCATAGTAATCATGTAGGATAAGGGAATTGGTTCAATTCCCGTGGGAAGCATGAGGGGTTTTTTCGCATTAAAAAGGAGGTTTGATGGTATTTTTATATTTTTTTGAAAGGAATTAAATTTGGGGCCACTAATTAATTTCTCCAATTATTAATGATTTTACTGTCTGCAATAGCTAAACTATCGTACGATATTCATCTAATGATGGACATTCAAGCATGGCTTTTTTTCTCCATTCTCACCACATTGCTAATTAAGATGTGTTCTACAAGCTGCAATTATATAGGGGAAGCTAGAGGATACATGTACCAAAATACAAGCGGTGTAGTTGTTTACAACCATGTTGACAGGAACTTGGCAGTAGGTGAGGTCAATTCAAATGCCATATGGCATGGAAATGGACCTCCTCAAATTTAAAGGGCCAGGTCAGGGACAGCTAAACCAATACTGGAACCCTAATTATACAATTCTATTAGGTGAAGGTCCAACCTGCTCATAGCATCATATATATAGTGTACACCTATCTATACACAATTTTAGCAAAGCCATATCATCATCATGGCATTTATGCTGATATATGTTGTACACTTGCTCCATATCATTTTTTTCCATTTTTTAAAAGAGAAATTCTAATTAATTATGGCATCTTATTCTCTCTTGGTAGCAGCATCCTTACGTGGTTGTCTTTTTTTTTTGGAACTTTAGTCATTAGGGGTAAGGTTAAGCGCTAATCATAGAGGATTAGTGCTAACCACTAGTCGATCTCGGTTTGATGATATGGTTCAGCATTTGGTCTCTCCCACAATTCCACCTCCGGTAGACACGTGTCAATTCTTATTAGTTTTTTAACTAAATAAAATGACCTATTTTAAACCCCTTGATGGAAAAAAAAAGAAAATGGATTTTTATCCCATCCAAAGATTGACAGAGACGGTAGGCGCCTGGCAGGGTATTGTTGTGCTCTAATCACAAGTCCTAATCACACAATTAATTAATCCATCTCCTTAAGGCAGCACCACTCCTTGTTGTGTCCACCATTGTTATCCAAAGTTTTCTCCAAAACCCCAAAACACCTTTTGCTTGTTACATCATGGAGATATGAAGCATCATGGGCATTTGGTATCTAGCACCGATTCCTCTCTCAAGGACATTTTTTTTTTTAAGCTAGCTTACGGATGTGGCTAAGACTGCAACTATAGCAAATAGTATTCTAGTTGATCAAACCATCCACTCCGGATTCCTACACGGCTATACCAACAGTTGTTCTAAGCTAATGCTGTTGAACTAGTTGTCCATTGCAAAAAAAAATGTTAACGAACTTGGCGTTTGATCTTGGATGCTTGATTGCACCTTACATGAGTGCCTAATCAAGCAACCCCCCTCCTAAAAATCCTAATCCTTCTCTTAAGTTAAGACACAAAGCCCTCTCTTCCCTCCATCTTCCCTCCTAGCTCTCTTGGCCTTCTCTCCCTCCCCTTGTCTTCCTTCCCCACGCGTCCTTCCTTCCCTTCCTCCTCTCCCCAGCTACCGTCGTTATCTCTCCGTTACACCACCCGCCTCACGCCGTCACGTCAACTTCTCCCCCCACAAAAAGAAAACCACGCGCTCGCCGCGCATGTCCAACGCCGGCGA
>CM002480.1:12801791-12820991 GCA_000325765.3 Leersia perrieri | reverse complement strand
AGTGGGCGGCGGTGGCGGAGTACTGCCGGCGGCACGGGTTGGAGAGGGGCGCCGTGCAGTGCCGGAAGCGGTGGAGCAACCTCGCCGGCGACTACAAGAAGATCAAGGAGTGGGAGCGCGGCGCGGCGGCGGCGAAGGAGCCGTCGTTCTGGGCCATGCGCAACGACGCGCGCCGCGAGCGCCGCCTCCCCGGGTTCTTCGACCGGGAGGTCTACGACATACTCGATGGCCGCGGCCGTGCCCTCGTCGCCGCCTCCGCCGCCGCCGCCTCCGGCGGGAATGCCGCGGATGAAGAAGAGGAGGAGGCGGCGCCCGTGGAGGAGGAGGAGAAGAAGACGCGAGCCGAGGAGACGGTGTTCGATAGCGGCCGCCCCGCCGCGGAGGAGTCGCTCTTCTCCGACGACGAGGAGGATGAAGAGGAGGAGACTCCGGCGCCGGCCATCGCCGCCGCCGCCGCGCCGGCGCAGGCACCGGCTCGGGCGGTGATCGCTTTGCCGATTTCCGGTGAGCTGCCCTTTGACTTTTTTTTTCCTCCTTCTCTTTTGGTAGTAGAATTGCATTCTTCTTTTGGTGATAAAGCAGAGTTCTTGTCCGTTTACTCCCCCTCCTGACTCCAGTTCTCCTTGATGATTTCGAATTGTTAGCACTTTTTGGTGGATAGAGCGGAAAATTTGCTGAAAAAAATAGCCTTTTGAACGCGAATCTGTGTTTACGCTGTTCATAGGACGCTAAAAGGTGGGAATCTTTCCGGTTCCTATCCAGATGTTTCGTGTATCATCTTTGCGTTGATGACTTGAATTGCCACATATTTTGAGCTTTCCGTGCTCGAATTGAGTGTGCTCTCGTGTTGAAAATTTGGGGGGTTTTGAATAATTTGCCTGCTGTCCTCTTGTTTTTGACTTGTGTTCGTGAGGTGTACCATTCTGGTAGAGCAGTTTCGTTTGGTGGGTTCATTGATTCATGTAGCTTTTCTCGTGATTTCCTTTCCAGAGAAGGCCGAGGCATCAAGACAGCACAGAACAGAGCAAGGAGGTAACTGTACTTCACTTCATTTTTGCATCGTCTTTTTTTGTTCGAGCTCTCTTTTGCTGCTCTGTTCTCAGATTAGTTGCTACTATTACACCGGAAAAAAGTTACTGTTCCATTGACTTGATCAGCATGGAGTACAAAAAAAAGGAGAAAGTTTTGTGGTTTAGATCAGTGATGCATGTTTTGATTATCAGTTTCGGTGCCAAGAGGTAGTTGCAACTTGCAAATGCCCTCTGATACATCTCTTTCACTATGCCACTTAGTACTGAAATTTCAGAATTATCAGCAATGATTTAGTAAACTGTCAGATGCTTCTTAGAATGGGAAGCCTTTTCTATCCCTTAGGAGAGGATGTCCCGTCATTCTTTCAAATTACATGTAATTTTCTGGTGAAGAAATTATAAGTAATTAGCTACGGGAAATCTTAAAGATGCGTAATTACATTCATTCTACAAAATATATGTACTATCCTAGAAAAATTAGAATCCAAATTCTAACCAAATATTAAGATAAAAAGAAAAAAAAAAGAAAAACCAAATTGTCAATAGTACTTGCACTGTTCACCGTCCTAGATTGTCTATCATGTTAGCCACTAGCCAACTAGTACTAACCATCATACTTTTAGTGAGCAGTGGCTGGGGGCAAAAATTACATCTTTGTCCAGCGAGTCCAGCCATTGTTGCAAACTATGTACATGATGAACTGATTGAACTATATATGGCCGTGGGGTCATTGAAACCAAAAATGGAGCTTACTTACCCTGTGGTGTGATGGAAGTGGCAACCCACCAGGACTGAATTGATTCGGTGGTTACCATGTCCCTTGAAACTTTCCCTGTGATGGCAGTTCTGGGTATCGAACACGGTTATCGGCTCCTTTCTTCATGACGTTTGGGTTTTCAAATTTGCGATGTTCTAATGGAATGCTTTAGTTTGATAAGAATATGATTCAAAACAAGTACTGCCTTTAGCTGGGTTTAGCAATTCAACATGCTTCAAATCAAGTACACCTATTAGAAAGATGAGTTGTCTTTAGCTGCGCTAGCTTGCCTGAACGTTTGTTGTTGTAGTATTGCCTGAACGTTTGCAAAGAAACTGCAATTTTGGAGCTAGAAAAAAGGCGTGAGTTCTTGTGTCCTTACCTTGCTTTTGACAAATTAATCCTGACGATTTGTAGCGTTAACCTATTTTCTTTGCAAATACGGAATTTCATGTGCAATGTACTTGGCCGATGACCGTGCCTGCGTAATTATCGCTTCATCACACTTGTCGTGGTACTTCAATACTTCATCGATTGCCACGCCACCATAGTAGCAAGCCAATTTGCTTACTTGCTTGTTGTTTATTTCCACGAGCAAATCTTTCGTTCTATATATATATATATATATATATATATATATATATATGGCGCAAAGCTTTTGTTCTTGAAAAGAACTGGGTTGGTCGCATCGCATGATCATAAGACATAGTCTTCTCCGAAAGTAGCATGATCGAGCAGCAGCTGAGCTGGAAGCTTAGCATCATGTGATCCATTTTCTCTGAAACTCTGAACTCGCCAACCAACCAACTAACTAACCTTTTTTCACAGGCGCGTCCAAGGACAAGCAGCCGGAGCAGCAATCCGCATCGAGAGACCCGCCCCCACCGCCGACGACGCAGCAACAGCAGCAGGGTGGGCAGAAACGGCGGCGAGCCGACGACGAGGAAGACGGCAACGGTCGCGGTGGCGGCCGGTCTGGCTCCGGCGAATTGCAGAGCAGGCTGGTGGAGATCCTGGACCGGAACAGCCGGATGGTGGCGGCGCAGCTGGAGGCGCAGAACGCCAACAGCCGGCTCGACCGGGAGCAGCGGCGAGACCAGGCGGCCAGCCTCGTCGTCGTGCTCGGCCGCCTCGCCGACGCGCTCGGCCGGATCGCCGATAAGCTATAGTAGCCGTACGTATTATTCATAGGTAGCACTGAGCCACTGAGCGTCGTTAGGGGAATTCATCAGTGACGTTGGTAGGGTGTGTGGGAACAATAATTTACAGCAGGGAGAAAAAGGTGACATTTTTATGGGAATGTACAGATTGGTATAGGATGATTAATTGGCAATTCGATTCTTTTGTAAACCGGTTTCTGAAGCTCTCGCCGGTCAGGGACCGTGATTGATTTGAGACGTTGCCTTGTTTTTATAGGGAGAATGTAAGGTTGTTAGCATCCTGATGATGGTCTGAATTCGTGTCATGTTTATGTGATGTTTATCTTTGGGATATTTCTCTCATCTTCGTTAGGTTCTTTTTACCTTTCCGGTGCTGTGAAAGTGAGGAGTAAAATTGGTTGATCCATTGGTCTAACTTACATCAAAGATTAAGATAATGAATACAAATCCAGTCTCTATATTCACGAGTGGGTATACTGCAACCACCCTCTGCCCCTCTCTAACACCATAGTGACACCACCGCGTATTCTTCATGCTATGCTTCAGGGGATTATGGAACCATGCATCGTGATGTGGGTGTTCATGACAATGCAACTCTCTCTTCAGCGAACCTTACGGAAGTGTATGGAAGACGCCACACTTTGAGTTGAGTGTTTGCCTTCAGGCGATCGCTCGGTTTTAGACACGGAAATACAAACCCTCTTAGCCCTGCAATACCTTTAGTATATATGCTACCTCCCATGTTTAAAATCTCCAATGGATTTTAGTTCTAGGGGTCCGACTTAAATTTTATATGTAGCGTATACATAGCACGGTAATATATATAGTAAATCATAAAATATTAATAAGGTGTATTACAAACATTTTAAAAATCAACAATTAAACACACAAATTTACTTAAAACACGTACAGATGGGTCTTTAGGAGGCAAATTTTTAGGTGGTACTCAGACCACCATGTCTAACTAATAGATCGGGTCATCAATTGGGGCAGTACGGTGGAGGAACCCGTCAAGCGTTCGGGGTGCTTAGGAACATCTTAGTGCAGTTTCGTGAAGTAGCAAAATAAAAGCTTAGTCTTCTATTTTTTTCTTTGGGTTTCAAATTATGTTTTTCTCTGTTATGAGACTTGTGTTTAAGTATTCTTGTATCTTTTGGCTATGGATACCACTTGTTTTTTTGCGTGGATGAGGGTTGGGTGGAGGTTCCCCCACATGAAGTAGTAATTATGAAGGCAAAAGAGAGAAATGCTTATTTCCATAGTGGTGCTCACGAATATTATGCACAATCAATGATTTTCGTCACTAGTGGCGAAGCTAGGAAGTACATAAAGCCTGGGCGGTGGGCAAGCCTAAAGCGACTCAAACATGTCTATCATTTAAATTGTGTCGTATTTACATATATGCATAATTGCATAGTTAAACACATATAAATACTCATAGATAAAAATGAGATTAAATATTTGCACTGCCGATACTATAATTTGATAACAAAATAAAAGCAACTCTAATAGTTAAAAGATTATACTAACGTGAGAATATAAGATGACCCTATATTTTCCTCTTTCAACTATATGTGAGGCAAACTTCCTATACATTCAGCGAATGCAATATGTACACTAAGGCCAAAGGATTCTTGAGCACCTCAACACGTTTAGAAATAATTTAGCAATTGACTAGCATGGTGTTGTATATATAGGCTTGGAGCTATGAGGGAAAATATTCCAGGGACTTTGAGCTTGGTTACGCTAGCTAAAATTCTGCTGCTTATTGGGCCATGACCCGTGGGCTTAACATGATTATGTGAAAGGTAATTCGAAAAGGCAAGGTAATTAGATATTAGTAAGTATCTGGGCTGCAGCGAGATTCACGTTGCATGGCATATTGATCCGTGAGTTAGCTTTCTGATCTTCGGCTCTTGGCACGTTGAGGCCAGCGCGCACGGCACACAAATTTGCCGAATAGCACGGGAGGTAAATCCGCCACTGGCCGTCACTATAGGTGCCTCATACACATATAGGCGTGTGAATGCGCCGTGGTGTGTAATCGTTAGTTGCAATAAAAAAAAAAAGGAAAAGAATAGATCTTAGGATTTGCCATCAATGTTAATGAGTGAGACATGTAGGCGAGTATGCTACGGTATGTAGTGACGTACTCCTTTTCATAAATATAAAATACTATTTTTGAGATAACCAACGCTCAAATAAAAAATTTCATCTGGTGAGAGAGAAAGAAGTATATGCGTCCACACAGTAAGGGGAAAAAAAAAGTTGTGCTTCCTCCTGAAATTCTGAAGACGGTCAAATGCGAAAGGCCCAGGTTAACAGTCCGTGTACTCTCAACTGGGCTCCATTCTACCAAATGTCGACGAGCCCATATCCATCAGCTGGCCCAACTTGAGGTCTATCGGCCCACATGTCATCCTCACGGGAACAGCAGCCGCGCCGCGTGAACCTATCAGCACCGATTCGTCGACACCACCGAACTCAACCGCATATTCGCCTCCTCCACCACCCTCCCACAATCCTCGTGTTCGTGCACCCAACCCACAGGCTCCTTCCAAGACCGTCCCACTTACACTCGGGACCCACCTATTCCCCTCAACCACCAACCCCCCACGTGCGCGGCTCACGTGGGCCCGGTTCACCCACACTCGCGTCCTCCTCTTCTTTCCCCATCCGACCGGTCTCAGCGGTGAGCTCACCCGGCCGTGCCCGTATAAAATCCCGCGCGCCACCTCGCCGCCGCTGTCCGCTCGCCACCTCGCCGCCGACGACCAGACGACGAACACCTCCGACGAGCTCCCGCGCGGAGTTTGATGTCCATCTCCCCTTCCGAATCCACCAGAGGATCCCGACAGCACGCGCCGCGCCCTTCCAACCCTAGCCCCGGACCTCGCCATGGCAACGCCGGCCCCACGCGCCGCGGCCGCCGCTCCCCTCCCGTCCCCTCGCCGCCCTCCGCCGCCGCCGCATCGCCCCGTGGCGGCGGCGGGAGCGCGAGCTCCAGTGAGTTTTCCGCTCCCTCCTTCCCATCCGCAGCTACGTCGATTGAACGATAAGGGATTGTCGTTAGCAGATCTAGATATTGTTTGGTTGATTGGGGGCGTGGAGATGCTGGGAGATTGGGAAAGCTTTGCGGTCTCGTGTTATTTTGCAGATTGCATGGTTGAACCCAAGCTCTGGGCACAACTTTATTGCTAGTTTGATAAATTGAGAGTTTGGCCTATGATTGCAAGGTCAATTCGTGCTCGTAGGTTTCATATTTTGGTGTACCTGGTTATGCGAGCTTTGACTTTTAATTTGAGTCCAATTGGACCGATTTTCGTGTGGATTCATATTGATAATTGGTCCATTACTATTGTGTAGCGGATTAATGTTTACTCACAGAAGTCTGATTCATTACATTGCTGTAGATTATACAATGTTTTCCCATTGTAAATTGCTTTTTGGTCCCAGTTAGACTTGAGCACTACCATATTGAACAAGTGATGCCTTACCACTGGCTATACTCCAAAGGGGGAGGCTCAAATAAAACGAGTTGGGATTATGATCTTGTAGGAGTAGTTAGTGCTTCCTTATGAACAAAGCATTAGTATAAATAGTGGAATTAACAACGGGTTCATGAAGATACTGTCCTGTTTGACATAGCATGTTGCTCAATCAAGTTCTGTTGCCTTAGAAGCCATGTTTCCTTCTTGATTAATTCAATTGCTTTAAAATTCACTGTTGATGTTGATATGAGCATGCCTACTGGTTGCACCATTATGCTAATTAAAAAAATCCATTGGTTGGTATCTTTTTTGTTATTGAAGTGTTGTCTTACAAATTTCCATTATGTCCATTTGGAATGCAATTTTGACAATGCAACTCATATTTTGCAGACTCAATGGTTCCAGCTATCAGAGAATATGTTGATACTTCCCAAACGGTAAAGTGTTTGCATAACACAGTTCAACTTCTTCACAAGCATTTGTGTATGTTGCTCTTGATTTATGATGAATCTTACATTCAATTTTTTATCAATCTGAAATATGTCCAGGTAGTTGGATTTAGAATCTCAGAAGAGAATGATGATTCACATACCCAAGAAGTTGGCAATTTTTCTGAATGCCACTCTTCTGAACAAGGGAGTTCAGGTTTTTCACCCAATAATGGTAGCTTGGGCCATACAGCTCCTCAGGAACCTGAACTGATGGAATCCCTGAAGATTGATCAATCCAGTACAATTTCTAGTGGGAATGGGAGTCAGGTGACTGCTAGAAAGAATCAGTCTGTGAATGCCAATTATCTGCTAAATTTCCACTATGATCCAATTTCTCGGCCGCAACCTAGAGGCCCCAGAACATATCCTCCAAGAAGACAGAGGAAGATCAGACCATATAACAAAGATTTGTTTCTACAAGCAAATTTTAAGTTTGTTGTGTTGGATACTGGAATCTATCAGATAGAATCGATGGACCCAGATAAGATGCTTCCATGGGAAGATATTGTATGTGTAAGATATCATAGCCCTTGTGAGGTGCAGTGCCCTATTTGCTTGGAGAGCCCAATGTGCCCACAGATTACATCATGTGGTCATATATATTGCTTTCCATGCATTTTACGTTATTTACTTATGGGAAAAGAAGATAACAGGGGTGAAAGCTGGAAGAAGTGCCCACTGTGTTTCATGATGATCTCAACAAAGGAGCTGTATACGATTTATATTAATCAAGTCCAGCATTTTCATGTTGGTGACAATGTGACATTCACACTTTTGAACCGCTCGAAGAATTCACTTACTCCTTCTATTAAGAATCTCACTGATGAATGTAATTCTATAGATGAGGATCCTTGCAATGCTTTCTCCAAGTTCATTTTGACGTCTGATGTGGAGCTTTCTGTTAGAGAGGCAAAATCAGATCTTATCAATTGGTTGCATATGGCAGACGCAGGCCTTGTGGATGATTTGGAGAAACTTCCTTATGTTTCTACTGCTTTGGAGCAATTAGAAGAACGGTTGAAATATTGGAGTGAGTACAGAAATTGTAGTGTCAGCCCGCCCCTAAAGGACAGTTTCTCCCCTGTAACTAGTTCCAAATTAGGCAACCCTAATAATGCACGGTCTTCACAACAGAACAGTGAACATAAGCTATCCCCTCTATCAGATGAAGATATAATTGCTGGTGTTTATGAGCTTGGTGTTTCACCTGAATCAAATAAATTTTTTAATAAAGGAATTCCATCAAAAGTAGAAGATAGAGGTGTGGTCCCCATAGATTCAAATGAGAAGGATACTTATAATTTTTACCAGGTCTGAAGCATGTCTGGCTGTGATTGTTTACCTGTGCACATGGTTTTGCATTCTCGGAGTTTTAATATGTCAAATCTTGTTGCAGGTGTCTGATGGACAACACCTAATTCTACATCCACTAAACATGAAATGCCTTATAAACCATTATGGAAGTTCTGATATGCTCCCACCAAGGTAATATTAGCCCTTTTTTATACATGAAAAGTCGTCGGTCCTCTTATTGACACATCAATTTGTGTATTATGTTAGTATTGGGTAGATTGCATCCTTATTATGATTATGGAAAATTGGATTTTGTGCTAAACAAGTACCCAATCAATTTGTTTAGTTTGATCAGATAACCAGTTCTACCCAAATTGCATGAGTAAAATATTTTTTATGTGCAATAGAATTCATGGAAAAATATTGGAGCTAGAAACTGTGACCCAATCCGAAGCTACAAGAAAGCGCTACCGTTATATAAGCCACTTCTCATTGACAACAGCATTCCAGGTATACCAGTTGTGGTTAACTAATTTTTACTTGCATGCTTGTACTTATGTTCCGTCATCTTTGAACTATGCAGTTCTGTGAAATTGACTTGGGTGATATGTTGCCTCCTAGCTCGTTAGCTCCATTCATGGATGAAATCAAGAAACGAGAGAAGCAGAGAAAGAGAACTGC
The DNA here is from genome assembly GCA_000325765.3 of Leersia perrieri. Taxonomy (NCBI): domain Eukaryota; kingdom Viridiplantae; phylum Streptophyta; class Magnoliopsida; order Poales; family Poaceae; genus Leersia; species Leersia perrieri. Next base: position 12,812,087 of record CM002480.1, on the reverse strand, counting down.
CAAGAAGGTTAGAACCGCAATGTTGCCTCCTAGCTTGTTCAGCATTTTTTTAGTTCCTATTTCGTATCAGATTTGCCAGCAGTAAGCTGATCCCTGTGGATGTACAGCGTGTTCGGATGTATGTGTTGGGCTAAAGGCCAAAAAGAATAGTAGCGCATGCAAAACGAGAAATGTCATTAGTACATAATTAATTGACTGTTAGCTATTTTAAACATGAAAAATGGAGTAATTTGATTTTTTTAAACAACTTTTGTGTAGAAATTTTTTCCCAAAAAATGCACCGTTTAGCAGTTCTAGAAGTGTGCGCATGAAAAAAGAGGATGCCGGGACTTTTTTTTGGTGGCATCCGAACAGCCCCATAGTAATGCTTTCAAGTAGTTCTTTTAGAGATGTTTTTTTTGTAACATTAGATATTCTTAACTTATTAACATTAGATATTCTTGATATGTTGTATCTTGGATCCATCATTGCTTATGATGTACAGTGCCTTCTAGTCCAGGTTGTGTTTGGTTTCCAGAAATGACACATCAAATATAGGATTAGAGATGCTATGAAAAATATCATCAACATCTTTGATAGATCTGGGAAGTACAGTCTTGTCAGTTGCAGTAATCATTGTCTATCTCACATGGTTCACAAGTATTTCTTTCAAGATATATGGTATATGTGTACTAGAGTAGGAAGACACAAGTCAACGGAGAAACATGGAGAAAAGTACATTAAAAGATGTCCCTCAAGTTTTAAAATTGTTCAAAAGACATCCCAGGCCAGAACAACACAATTTTCGTGAGCAGGCAGTGCTTTTGATTAAATTTGACCAATGTGGCACTGGCTGTGCGACGGGGAGTGACGGGTGGGCTAACTTAGCAGTATATGGAGTTGAACCAACTTCCATGTAGGTAAGTATAATTGATACATTGTTTGCAAGCGAAAATGTGTTGTTTTGGCCTGACTGACCCCTTAGAACGGTTTCATAAGTTGAAGGATATGTTAAAAAAGTATGAATTAGGATGAAAATAAACCATGACAGGTCAGATACAAAACTAATTATCTCACTTAGGGCTAAAATTGTAACTAGGTTTGCCAAGAGCAACCTATTTTGGAATTAGGAAAATACTGATAGTTTGACTTGCTGGTCAATTTCTTCAAAATTGGGTGTAGTGACTGCCAAAATATATTGAACAATATAGGGAGATGCTTGCTGTGTTCAGCTCTGTTTGCTTGCCTGCTGACTCTTATATTTGTAAGGTTTGTTTTGGTCATTTACATTTTTTTTCCTTGGGCTTTTCGTTAGGAAGAAAGTGATAGAGTAAAAGCCGAAGTTGCTGCTGCTGCGCAGGCATCGGCAATGCTGTTTGAACATACAAACTTCTCTCATAGTAGTGGGCCACATGGCGATTTTATGTTCTCTCTGGATGACTTCGAAGGTAAATTTTTGCTCATTTGAACTTTCTGTTGGTGCACAGCACATATTTCTTACTATCACTAATCCACATTCTGAAGCATTCTCATGTTTGCAATTTTGCCTTTGGTTTCCTGCTTTCCATCTGTTTTCTCCCTGCATGTTCCATCTGTTTTCTCCCTGCATGTTTCATCCTGTATGATTGGTTACCCTGCTTCACTTCATATATTTCTTTTCCATTAAAGCTCTTGGGAACAATGCTGGACCATCCACGAGTCCACCAGCCAGTGAAAGAAAGCTTTTCTCTGATGTTACACGCCTTGGCTTTGCGTCGGCTCAAGACTCGCCTCCTCTAAGAGTTGAAACTGGGGATTTGACTGGCAAAAGTGAAAGCACGGGGGAACAAGGTATGGTGACACACTATGCCCCCTTTGGACGTTGGCAACTTACCAATGTCCATTTTCTAAATGAAATCCTGCCATAACTAACTGTTTTCTGTGCAGGGCCTGCCGCAACACCCGCATTATCCTTTGCCAGCATCATTTCTTCCACTAGAGCTGCACACAACAGCCTGGACACGCACAAACCAAATGGAGTCGGGAAGAAAGGCAAGAAACCCACCAAAGTGCTCTTGTCCACCGGCGGTGGCCGCCGGTACTGAAGGAAGAGTGAAGATATGAAACAATGTTGTAAAGTAGCATCTTTTCCCCTTTGGTTTGATCTAATCGTCTGACTGTTTTAGAAGTTTTTACTGTGTATCCTGACACTAAAAGTGATTGCTCTGTCGCAAAATGAAAAGAGCAAATGTAAAATTTGATAAATAATGATGCCAAGAAAGCTGCATACTATATATTGCTAAATGTACGTCGACGAGCTGATGCCTGCTGTTTAAATGTTGACAATTGTGTTATTGCCACGGACTGTATGGAAGTAGAGATACCAACCCATTAATATGTTAGATAACTGTGTTCTTGCCCCTGCTACGTAATATGTTAGTTATATTTGTTTCCTGTCATTCTTGACCTATTCAAGCAAATTTAATTTTACGTAAGCTTCTTAGCAAACAATAAAATGTTTCACTCCCGACAACTGTTTGTGTAGCGATTGAATCCATTAACTGCTACTATTTCCATATCAAAATATCGCTACTAATTAATGTATTTCAAAATCAACTGTAGATTTTAGTACGGAGGGAGCGGTAGAGATGAAATCGAACCATATACTTACCATCCGCTCTGGAGATTAACAAATACATTTTATTTTCAGATAGTTATTTTCAGATAGTCTAGACATAAATAAGTAAATTTCTATGGATAAATACGTATGTATCATAAATCTGGTGCCTTCCCAACCGTAGACCATGCTATTAATATAAAAAATACTACTCTACAGGCATCCGTTCAATGGACGGATGCAACCCTTTTCGTCTACTTAGCCCCGTTCCTCGCTATCGCTAGCTTCACCACGCCTCATCTCTTCTCCCTCCTCTCTCTCTTCCCCGCCCTTCCTTGTGTTCCCTGCCCCTCTCTCCTCTCCCCTGTCCATCCCATATCGTGGTGACCTTTAGCCCCTTCCATGCAACAGAGATCCAGGTCGAAAAACCTTTGCTAGAGTAGCAATTCTTACCTAAAAAGTAAGCTACCATATTAGCTGATGACAGGTCCAATTGTCCCATACAAAGATCTATTGATATCTTCTACCACCACCATGTTCTGGACTTCTAGCCTATCTATTTCAAGTATTATCTTTGAGATGCCCATTTCCATGGCCAGCTAAATGGCCTTTAGGCAAGCTAGCGCTTCTAGCATAGTTGCATCACATATTGAGGAATAGAAATATGAAAAAGACCCTAAAATTCACCTATATCATCTCTCAATAACACTCCAGTTACACCTCGTAAATTAGCCACCATGAAAGCACCACTAGCATTACCTTGATCCATCCCTTTTGTGGTTTCTCCCGTCGTTGTGCCCGGCGATAAGTAGTGTGTGGCTATTTTAACTTGGGTTAATTGGATCCATGCCATTACTGTTTGTCATGATTGAAAGAATGCCACTATAATTCGTTATACCGGCTGAGTGCCATCCGTATTTTGGGTAAATTTGAGTTATGCCATTATTTTGACCAAATTCGACATCTTTGCCTACTTCATTGAACCATATTCGCGTATGGACAATATTACCCCTGCCGACATGTGGGTTGTAGTGACCTGAGTTTTTCCGCCGTAAAAATTATTTTAATTAAAACCGTATTTTCAAAATTTTGGTTCTTTGGTTGTGTAATGAGTCTTAAGTGCCAACTAGATCTCAGCTCCTTGTTCCCCTGACACCATAAACCCTGACCCGGAAAAAAAATTTCCCCTAACCAGACTACTAAGTTGGAGGGCGATGAACAAGCAACTGCATAGCACGATTTTTTTTCAAATGATATGTAGACCTCACTATGAAGACACTTACTTCATGTAATTCCACGCTACAGAGTCTTCTTCCTCCTTGGAGGATTATCCCTTACATCGCATCGGTAGAAATTTAATAATTCATGTCCTCGTTCCATCTTCGCTCCCCTACATTGAACAAAAACCAAACGCACATCTGTTTACATCCATATGTCCAGTGGCTTACATGTGCTATTCTTTCCTAGGATTGTCTTTGAAGATATTTATCGATCTACCATCACCAATCTACCAAAGGATGTCCTTATGAAGCAATTCTCTACCATATATAATACTCTGCCAAGTGTACAAGGCTATTCTTGGACATTCAGCTTGCAAAAAAGGAAACAACTTTGAAATATCATGCCTTAAGAACTCTAGAAAAGAGGGAGCTCGGGTTCACCGAAATTCTCCATCCTTGTTTCGCTAATAAAGCTTGAGTAAAATCGTCAAAACCACAGTACACAAGCTAGCATATATAGGCATACAATAAGGTATCCATAATATCACAAAGTGGTAAAGGGAGGGAGAGGAGACAAACTATTTGTTCCGGAAGTTTGGGTCCAAAGATTCTACATCTTTGTTTGAGATGCTCCAATTAAGGAATTGGATCTTACTCGACCATTTACCCCACCAAGCTAACAACTATGACAAAGACTAGGTTTCCAAGTGCACACATGGATTAGCACGTCCCCGAGCTATCCCATAGATCAAGCCCTTCAAGAGAGCTCTAATCCACTGTTGCGACTTGCTCTACTGCACAACCTTCTAGAAGCTAGCTCGTTATCCACTATCTTACCTCTTTCCTTTACAGAGATGATCAGGAGAAACCTTCACAAATTTTCCTAGGCTATGTACACAACCAGATGCTCGTGATTGATGCCTAGTCATCTTGGAGTCCTTGGCCTCCAATAGTAACAAACACAATTGCAAAACTTCTCGCAATGAACTCAAGTGTTTCAAAAATATAGTGCAGCTAACTAGCTCTTAATCTTTGTTTCTCAAACTTTCCCAAGGATGGGGTTGAGCTCACTAATTCTCAATAACTTTTCTCAATATCTCTCATGGATGAGATGGAGCTCACTAGCTCTTAATTTCTCTTCCCAAATCTTCACTCACCCCCAAATCTCCTCTCATCACTCACAAAGTAACCAAGGTAGGAGATTAGGAGGGTGGTTTTGTTTTGGATATGTATTCTCTTTCCCTAGAAGAACATTAAAGGATAGTGGGAGGTGAAGTGGTTTAAATACCCAAGCCCAAAAACTAGTTGTTGCTTTTAGATCCAAAAATCGAAGTATCCGGTGAGGACTCTATGCCAAAAAACAACAAGTTCAAACTGTAGTATTCGCCGGTGCTTGACTACCCGACAACACCCCATGAAAATAGTCATAACTAGCTTTGGAGCCCATTTTTAACAAACTTAGACTATGTAATGATTATTGACAGGGCTACCCAATATAGCCAAGAACAGTATCTAAAATAACATATAGGATATGTTAAGGCTCGCGTTTCTCTCTAGGTAATACTAGGAATGATAACTTTTAGCATCGAGACATACACAAACACATAATGTTGCCCTCTTAATTGTACAACATTTCTATGCTTAAAAGCTATACCACTAGGAATGTCTTCATGCCATCTTCTTTCTTTACCTTAAGGGTTGCCAATGCCAAAGTCATCTCACCATTAGGACTATTCACCTACAAATCAATGAGTACATTAGTTCTAAATCAGTTGTACTTTTTCCTTGATCATCGACATTATATTCTTCATAAGTTTGTAGTGAGAGGCAGAAAGAACCGATCCACTACTTTCCTACTCATGTGCTGAGAGAGTACCATTTTTGTGCCTTGCAAAGGAGTAAAGAATTAATAGGATAATCATGAACTGGCACTTTGCCATTCCACATTTCTTCCCAGAATAAAGTCATGTCGCCATTACCTACAATTAGTCTTAAAAATTTCCTCTAAATAACACTTTGAACTGAGGAATATCCCTACACCAAAAAGACTCATAAAGTATTGCATTTTTAGGCACTATATCTGTATAATATGTTGACAAAACAAGATTAACCAATAGAACAGTGATAATCTTGTTAAAGAATAACTAACCTTTATTATGAACCCTTGATGCCAAGTCCACCCTTCATTTTTGGCTTACAAACTTTTTCCCATGCTGGTAAAGATTTCTTTTTTTTTTGAGGGATAAAGATTTCTTATTTAGCTTTGCTTAATGTCAATTGGATTCCTATCATTTTAGTGACGTTCCCCAAATGAATAATAAAGGTTGTTTTCTTTTTGCCAGTGTGATCCTTAGAATTACGTGATACATTTCCTTAGAAGGTCAATCCAATAAACTTTAGCTTTGGTGGCAACTTAAAGGTAAAAGAACATTTTACCCTTTTGTTTCTATTTGATGACAAAATTCATTTGACCCCTTTAATTTTTTTTCATGACTATGTATGTGAATGATACTTTTTCAAATATATATATATTAGCATAATTTTATAGAAATATATTTTTTGGGAAAACCCACCATTGCTGTCTAGTGATAGGTGACACCATATATATCGACGTCTAGTAGATCGTCATGTGCCTATGTTAACCATCCATCAGGCAACATGGTAGGTGTCACCAGCTAAGGCGATGAGGCAGAGAAGGGCGAGCACAGGCACACGTGCACGAGACTGAGAGACGTGTGCGCATGCGGATGCAAATGGTGTGAGCCGATGCACAGGGGGGCGAGGGCAAATTGTCTTTCTAAAAGTGGTTATATTGAAGTAAATAAAGGGAGATAAGATTTGGGAACTTGTATAATGAAACAATAAGTTGGCGGTAATAATGACTACAACAAAACTTGAAGTGGGCTATTACACAATTTAGGCGACGTATAACTAAGGAACTAATACTCAACCTTAGTTTTTTTGTGTGTTAAGTTGCCAACAGCATAGCTAATAAATTTGGAGCCATAGTTTGGCTGAGTATGTGTTATAGACGCGTGCAGCCTGTATGGTTAACACACACACACACTCTTTTTCATAAAAAAAAACCTACATGGTTAAAGAAGGAATTCTCATGTGTGATATGAACCTAGATAGGTGGGGTAGTACAGATGAAATCTGACCGTTGATTGTTAGGGGTATTATAGTAATTGATCATATAATTTAATTAATTACCACTATGTTATCCCTTAATTACCCACCATGCCATCTTCCTCTACACCACCGCTGGCAAGCGGAGCCCACACGCGTCGTCTTCCTCCTCTGGACCGCCGCTGCCATGGCCAGCAGAACCAGGAGCTGCCGGCACCGTCCGATCTCCCTTCTCAGTGCATGTTTCTTCAAACCGAATAGAAAAATGAAACCTTTATGATCTCCTCTTCAATAACCCCATAAAATCCCACTCCAACTTGGCTTAATTTCGATGGATTTATTTGGGATTTTCTACAAGTTTCAGACTTGAATGAATATGGTTGTTAAAATATTATGATGTAACACTCTTTTCTTTCGATTGGATGGCACACTGTCGCCACGATCAAATGGCTGTCTTGCGTTATACACGAACTTTCTTGTTTGTTGAATAATCAAGTTAAACTGTCAGGACCATCCTATGCTTTTCTGGACAGTCCTAACCGTGTAAAAAAATTAGGGTTCATTAACAACAACGCTTGTATAGTTCTGGGTGTGGTGGTTAATCTTAACCTCGTGGTGATCGCCGCGAACCAACAGGATCAACGGATTTCGCAGTGCATCCCCGGGAATTGCCCTTCCCCTTCTCACTCTGCCCTAATCAACGTCAGGTGAGGTGGTTCGTCCGTGACGAACAACAATAAGGGCGGCGCTGACTTTGATCATGGAGTATCAACGAGTGTTGACGCGAAATTCCGCCACCGGCCGATGGAGCGTTGCCGTCGGGTGCGCTAGCCAATAGAGTCTTCTGCACTCGGACACACGAAGGCCTGGGAGATCTGCTTGGCTCCAGTGCAGGTCCTAAACGTTGAGATTGCGGGCGTGCCAGTCAGTTTGATCCTGCAACCAACAAGATAGTTGAACGTTAATCGACAGGCAGTTGATCGGCTATCAAGCCGATGTATTATGGCGCCTCCGATTGATGTGGATGATGATGTCCGAAAGCCGATCAGCTGTCGAGCCGATCCGATATGCTGTAAGCCGATGTCGATAAGATATTGAAGGTCAATCGGCTGTATGTTAAACATAGATCCAAACAATCAAATAGACAAGTAAGATCAATAATAGTATCGGCTATAAATAAGATGTGACATGATAAGCCGATACAACACTTAGATCTAGTCATAGGATAACTCATCGGCTAACCCTCCGATGAAACTACACACGCCGATAGCCGATACACCTAAACTGATCAGCTCTAGTCTTAGCCCAAAGGATCGAACGGGGTCGAGACAGCTTATGCCAAGACTATTGCTAACTGATCTAAGCGTACCGATGAACAAAATGTATAGTGATGGATATAACAAATCTATTTAAAACAGCATTATGATTAGAGAAATATCGGCTAAGACAGAAGATCAGACCTAACCGAGACAGTTCCAACTAAACCGATGCGTCTCTAAACACGATGCAATTAGAAATAGAATTGAGATATCAGATAGGCAACGTCTGCGTCAGTTGGATCGATATATCAGACCTAACCGAGAAAGTATCAATCGTCCCCGATACAAACGCCGTCGACGGAACTTACTTCTTCGCCGGAGATCGAACTGAACCGATGCAGCCCAAGTTGGTAGCAAGACCCCGAACCGACTAATCTATACACAGATTCTAAAGCGAACCTATGTAGCCCCGATAGAACAGTCGAGAACCCGTCGAGTAGGTAAACCTAGCATGAGCTAGGGTGGCGATGCGCCGAGATTGTATTGTTGATGTGGAGCTCCCAATTACAGGGACCCCTGGCATACAATTTATACCCTTGGGTCAACTGAGTCCTAGTAGGACACGACTCGATCGGCTTGCTATGTGCAGCCGTTACAAGAAAGGAAACTAACAAACCTTCCTAATTACATAAGAAAATATCTAAAACATGCCTAATTAATAGATAGAATTAAACTGCCAATCCGCGGTCTTCACGATTCCTTCCTGATTTCGGCCTTTTCTTTCCATCGGCTTGTTGCTTGACCAAATCCAGTAAAGTATCTACCAAATTTGGCAATTTTCTAAATTCTGGTGTCAACAACGAGGCGATGATTTCTACCGAACGGAATAAATCGTTTTTCAATATTCCTCTAAATGATCAAACAAATTACATATACATCCATCAAATTTTCTTCCTAAAATTCCCTATACTATACCATCCTACGGGTGTATACTACTTGTACTACCCACTAGTATACGTTTAATCTAAACCATTGATTTACTAGTATAGGTGACTAGTATTGGGTATCGTAAAGGAGCCCATAAACGTTTAATTAACCTGATAAAACTTTACTAGTTATAGATATGTCGCACGGTAAGACAACTTGTGACAATGAACCTAACAACCCCTAAAGTATCAACCATCCATATGCATCATTGTTTGTGTGTGTCGCTTGTAGGCTTTCCGCCCCCCTAAAATCAACAGGGAGCAAATGATCAATCTCCACTACTTGGACCAAAGATGCATGCATGTTTCCAAGCTAGACAGGTTCGGTCCTACAAACAAAACAATCTCTTCCTTTCCAAGTTCCATCAATCATCGCCATCGTCAGTAAGAAACCACCAGAGCAAAGCAAAGCGAGCAAGCAACAACGGCCGGCCGGTGCTCGCTGTCGTCCCATGTTACTCACCACGCATCACATGGAATCTAGCAGAAGGTACGTACTACACAGCAACAACAACAAGAAGCTACAACCAAAGGGAGGAGAAGAGGGCCGGAGATCGGATGATGCAATTGGGCCGGGTACGTTGCACGAACTAACGCAGTCATCCAAAAGATTTTCAAGGTACACGCACCGATGCACGCCGGCATGCATGGACAAGAAGCAAGCAAAGCAAACGCATGCGGCACATAGCTCTTGCATGCGTCCGGCAAACAGAGCGAGCTCCATCCATCCATCTCTCGTCTGATGTTGCAACAGTGGTAGTATGTACATGCATCCATATATGATAGGCCAAAGACAGAGAGACGCTGACCGTGCTTTGCCCTCTCTCTCTCTCTAGCTATTTTCCTCCTGTGATGATCATGCATGCAGACATCATATATGATCGATATGTATATATAACGATTCATGTATTTCACGTCACATTTTGTAGCTAACCTAATGCAATTTTCAAGTGTTTGAAATTAATTCAGCTAGTTTTTACTCATGCCATATGTGACTCGTGAGTTTTGAAAAGTGTGTGCGTGTATTTGTGTGTGTGTGTGAGAGAGAGAGAGAGTAATGTGTGATGAGGGACAAGGAGGGGAACCCTTTCCTCCTGGGTTTGGCAGAAGGGGAATCTGCGCAGGAC
>CM002480.1:12782805-12801691 GCA_000325765.3 Leersia perrieri | reverse complement strand
ATCCGCCCGTTCCGCACACACAGAGTTGTCACGCGGTAGTACACAGTTGTCATTTGCACAACTATTTCCTCCAAAATTCCAAACAAACCTCCCATAAGACTCGCCCGCTCGTCCGTCCACCCGTCCCGCAAAGACAGAGTTGTCACGTAGTAGTACACATTTGTCATTTGCACAACTAATTTCTCCAAAATTCCAAAGAAACCTCCCATTAGAACCTAATAAAAACCCTAAAAACCAACCAAAAACTCCTCCCAAAACACCCAAGATTGGCACCAGTAGTGGCAATATATATACAGTGGCTCCGAGGCACCACCAGTCCACCACCACCACCACCAAACACTGTGGCCTCACCCTCACGCGTCATACGCCGCTTCCCCACGCGCAACACCGCCACCACCACCACCGCCGCGGCAAAAGCGAATTCCTCTCGCTTTCTTCTTCTTCCTCCTCCACCTCCTCCTCCTCCCGTTTGGTTGGTTCTTGGTTGCGCCCGCCACTGGAGTGGGAGGGGAGGGGAGGGGAAGTGGGGGTGGGGTGAGGTGGCTTGATGACTGCGCCAAACATCGAGATGATCGCGTCGTCGCTGCGCAACTGCTCCCTCAACGGAGGAGGAGGGCGGCGGAGGGGGAGGCGCCACGCCTCGTCCGCGGCGGGGGCGGCGGAGGGGAGCGACGACAGCGAGGGGGTCACCGTGGAGCTCAACTCCGAGGTCGCCTTGCCCTACCACTGGGAGCAGTGCCTCGACATCCGGGTACGTATCCAATCCCCACCCCACCATCTGCATACGCGTATTATTCCTTTCCACGATCGGTTCTCGCCGGCGGCGGCGATGGAGAGAAATAAAGATCGACCGTCGCCGCCTTGTTGCGCAATCATTTGGACATAAATGGCTAACAGTTTCCGAGGTAGGTGGATGGGCTTGGGTTGGGCTCGATTGGGATCAATCATTTGGTCATTAATGGCGAAAGCGCCTACCTCCTAGAACTGGAGAGAGACGCCCGCCCATCCAGATTTTTTTTCTTCGGTTCTTATCGTATCTCCTCTCCCCTGCCTGGCCTGCTGTCCCCCTCTTTTGGTCTCTTGTTCTTGGATCCTTGCTTCCATCTTCGATTCCACTTCTCTTCCTCCTCGCAACCAACCACTTTTGAAGATATTTCAGGGGATTTTTTTGATCTTCTCCTTCCTCTTCTCTTTTCAGTTTTTTTTTAGATTCTCTTTCCGTTTGTTTGGGTGATTCGATCATTTTCAGAAAAAGATTCGGGCCTTTCTTTTGTCACTGGATGAAAAAGTTAAACCCTGGAAAAGATGGTACTAGCTTCTTCTTTATTGATGGTATCAGCGATTCCGTTCTTGAAATCTCAACTCCACTCTGGTTTCTGATCTAACCCCGCATTCAGATCTGTGTTGCATTCTAAATTTCTGACAAGCCCCTGTAGATCCATTCCTTTTTGCTCTGTCTCTATCTGAAACTCTAGATTTCGCTATAGATTTCTTCTGGACCACAATGCGCTCTGTTGTTGCCTGTTGGTTGGTCCTCCCTCTAATCTTAATCACGGTGGGAGCTTTCTTAACGCCACAGATGATTCTCATCTCTGGGGAATCTTCACTCCATTTTGATATATGTCTCTCTTTTTATTCCTGCTGCTACTTTGGACTGACAAATGAATGCACCGTTGAAAATGTTGATGTGCATAATCACCAAATGGAGAGTACACAAACATGTGCACAGCTTCTTTTCGTTTCAGTACATTTTCCTGAAGATATTATGCAATGCACTTGTATTTTGGACTAGAACTGCTTTTATTAGTGTTATTAGTGCTCACTTCTCTGTTTCCTTTGTTCCCTCTCCAATAAAAGGTTAAAAATGATACTACTATCAGAATATGGTGGTGTTCTTCCTTGCCAACCTTGATCTGTGATTTGCAAACAAACAAGGCGACAAGGGCTATTCATTACTACACATTTGATCCAGATATTTTTTTTGTTGTTGTTCTGGCAAAGACCCTGTACTTATTATGGGCATCACTTATTAAGTTCTCAACCACGGAAGCAACTGCATGCCGCCACATTAATTGTTCTTGCAGACTGGCCAAAATGTACTTGTAGATTTCCTCAACTTCTTCATGCATGATGCACATTACTCCCCACATTCCTGAACAGCACATCATCAATTTCACCATATGCTAGATACATTAAAACTTTGTACTACTCAATGTGCATTTCTTTTTTTAATTAATACCAACTCTTGTAGAATGCATTTGCAAATATTAGTTTTGATTTGTGATTAGTTCATCTGTTCATGTGTGAGTTTAATTTGTTCAATGTGTGATTTGGTTGACCATGTTGACCATGCAGACGGGGCAAGTTTACTACATCAACTGGGAGGACGGCACCCGGACGACCGTTGACCCGCGCTCCTCGTCTCCGCCGCCGTCGCGCTCCGCCTCGTCCTCCTCCCGCCGCTGCTCGCGCGGCACGCGCCGCGCCGCCTCGTCGACCACCACGTCGTCGGGGTACACCTCCGTGTCCTCCGTCGGCGCGGCCGCCGCGTGGCGCTCGCACGACGCCAGCGCCTACGCCGGCGGCTACGGCGCCTACGGGTACAACGGCGGCTACGGATACGGATACGGCTACGGCTACGACGGCGGCGACGGCGACGACGAGGAGAGCAGCAGCAGCAGCACTAGCAGCAGCAGCAGAAGCAGCTTCAGCCGTGGCTCCGCCGTGTCGTCCACGCTGTCTTCGTTCTCGCCCACCGACGAGTCGGCCTCCGGCGGCGCCGGCAGCGGGTACGGCGGCGATGGCAACGGCAGCGGCCACGTGCTCGTCGCCGCCGGCTGCCGGGCTTGCTTCATGTACTTCATGGTGCCGAAGAGCGCCGACGTGTGCCCCAAGTGCGGCAGCTCCGGCCTCCTCCACCTCAGCCGCAACGGCTATGTGTGAGACGCCGCCGGTGATCCCCTCGCCGCCGTCGCCGCCGCCGCCGATTTCAGAAATTCACTAATTGTAGGGGGACCTTCTCGCAATTGTGCATGGTCTGTCCGTCTGTCGCTGGGCCAGTGACTAGCTGTTAGGAGAACTTCCAAAGGGAAAACAAAGAGAGTTTTTTGGAGAGAAGGTCCCCAAATTTCGTCATTATTGCCTACATTGTACTCCAATGTATGGGGATGAGACCCATTTCTAGGATTCTTCTTTTCCTTCCATTTTACCTTCTCGGTTATCTCCTTTTTCCTTTTTTTTCTTTTCTCCAGTTTGTGAGAGTGAGACCCATCAGCAAAAAAGACTAACCTTTTTTTTCTCCTCTGATCTTTCCCATTCCCTTTTCAAGGATGAACGTTTGTAGACCTAATTTCCATTCTTGAGCTAGCTGGAACTGGGGTCATGCAACTAGTTAGTGCATTAATTTTGCAGGGGTTGTCTGGATTAGCAGCTGTGAGTGCCTGAGTGGGGCTGTTTGTTGGATACTTCACTCACTGAGAGCTTTGTTTGGAATTTGGCAGGTGTGTTGGCAAGTGAAGTGCCCAACTGCATGCTGGCATGCTGCTGGCTGGCTGGATTGGGGCTTTGCTTGCTTTGGTAGAGAGCATTTTGTGTAACTGATACTTGCATGGTGTGATCTATGATGTGCTGCTGGCCTGTTTGCATCTGCTTGTGTGATATTCTCTTTCTCGTGTGTGGCTTGGAAGCAAGTGGTGTATGCATGCATATTTGTGTATTTGAATCATATATATATGCATATATACAAACCGTGCTCTATGCTGGCTGGCCTGACGCTGGTTTTGTTGTTTTGCTTCCTCCTTCCCCATTGTTGTGCTCATCCGTATCTGACGCCTGCACCTGTCATGCATGTTCCCACAAGAACAAGACTAAAAGAAAAAGAAAAAAGAAATCCTTGTGAAGGGGTTAAGGGGATAAGAGAGAGAGATATGGTGGTTGGATTCTTGTTCTTCCAAGGAGAATTATTAAAATTCTTCTTGCTTTCTGATTCTGCTAGCAGTATTTTTCTACTACTAGCTGGTTCACGTGATGCAGTTTTGTGCTAGCATTATTCTAAGCATAAGCACTACTGGGACTGGAATGTTTGTCTGGTGTTGTTTATCCTATTCCTGTGATTATGCCTAGTTACCCACACTTAATCATACTTCTTTTTTGTCTCTGGTAGTAGATAGTTGCCAGTTGCCACTCATGCATTGCTCTGGGGTGGAGGCAGCACGTTTTCAGTTACGGCTAAACAAAGAGGACCACCTGCAAATTGGACATTGCATTTTACTACTACTCAACATATGCAGTTCTACCCTTTGCTTTAAAAAGAACCTGATTCTAGAAGATAGCACAATGGGTTTTCCTTCCCCTCCTGATCCTTCAGTCTATCAACGTTTTCTCCTGTCCTATACTCTTTTCTCCTCTTAAGTTTACAAACAAAGGTTCCTTGTTGGGATCCCCTGTTTAAATGGCATTTGATGATCGATCAAGGTGGTTGCATTTGCATATGTTGTGATTATTGTTTGTTGAAACTAATCAAGCCAGCTAGCTGATCTGCAATCTGCCAGGGTAGCTAAGGCAGATAAAAGTTGATCTTTATACGGCTACGAGTATACAATATTTTGGCTCAATTGGCAAAGATTGGGACAGCTTGGCTAATGCGACAGGTTTTTGAGTGGTGGTCATCGTCTAGGGTCGTCCCTAGACCCTAGATCCGTGTCGGCCGCTTCATGCGTTTCTCAAGTCCTCTTCAACGTGACGGTTGACTACCTCATTTAGGAACGTCTCTATTTCGAAGGTTTCGCGGACGAACAAAGATATATATACCTCTGTCTGAAAAAATGTACTCTGTTTAAGGCTATTTAAGATGTTAGTTGGCCTAAAGAGGTGACGGGTTATATTTTAAATAAATATCTAGCGAATTCAACTAGAGTTTGTGGTATGGTTTCGGTCCTTCGAGATTAGACAATTTCAGCTCTGGTGAAAACTCTTTTTTTTTTTGTTAAACTCCCGTGTTCAAACTCTCATTGGCGGATTGGCCTTTACCGTTTCGATCCAGCAATCATGTTGACTTGAGCGACGTTTTCTTTCGGTAGAATTGCTTTGGAACATTTTATTTATCTCCGATCAATGGTGAAAACACTTGGTCGGGACTTCGTTGTTTGGACTCTCGATGATGACTATGGAAATTATTTAGCTTTATTGGTTGTATCTGGTGGTGGGGGCTATTATATATTTTGTTTACTAGTTTAGTATTTGCATGCAAATATGATTGACATGTTGGTCTTTTGGCCCTATTTTAATCACCATTTATCAAATGGCAATGTCTTCTCGCAAAAAAAAAAAATGGCAATGTAATAGTTGTGACATCATTTCGTGAGTTCCGTAAGATCCTTGGTTTTCTTTCTGAAAGCTCCGTCGAAAACTAATCAAGCAGATTTATTTCAATGTAGGAAGTTAGCCAAACAACTTACTCTTCTCTTCAGTAGCCAAAACATTTCTTTCTGGACATTGTTGACATCAAACTTTAAAAAAAATCTTTGAATATTAATATATATTAAAAAGAGTTTTTTATAGTCCAGCAAATAATACCTCAAGATACCGGTACCTCGAAATATTGAAATACAACCTAACCATTTATTTTAAGGTGTCATAGTGAATAAATAGCTGAATTTTGGTCCGGTGCACTTCAAGATATATTTGTTAGTCCATAAAAAACTCATTTGAAAATGTTCAAATCGTGAATGAATTAAAATCGTAATATAGCTATATTTGTACTAAAAAATTATAGCATTATTATAACTTAATCATAATGTCCATATTCTGAAATACATGTAACATGTATTGTGATCGGAGAGGGCTAGTTTCAAGGATGACTGGCCTCCTGCCAGCCAGGGCACTGGAGGGTGGGAACGGTCAAAGCTTGAGCGCTAGCTAGGCTTAAGACATCACTACATCAGGGCTAATGACCAGCCATTGGATTTCACTGTTTTTAAGACCTGGAGCAAACGACAAGCCGCACATCACGTAGTAGCAAACGCATCAGCTAAGCTGAAATCACTCGCAGACAAGGCTGAAACCATACAAAAGCAGAGACGCAATGCAACAAACGCGTCAAAACAAAATGGGCATACTTTTTAGAAGCCTGGGTATCCTAGCAAAGTACAGCTACAAAAATCCTGCAAGCAAACAAGTCGCTAGGCAGGATCCCGTCATTCCCTTCTATATATATATATATATATATATATATATATATATAGGTTTATTAAAAAATTAAAAAAATTATTTATTTAGTTTGTAATTTGCTTTATCATCAAAAGTAGTGACTTATTATTTTTTATATTTTTAATAATTTTTTAAATAAGACAAATGATTAAACGTTAAAAAAATCGAAACAACAAATATTTTGGGACAGAGAGTATATATCTAGCCATCACATTTGTCTTTGATCTGGGCGTTATTAATTGCATCTAGATTTTGTTGACTACTACCTTTGAAGAAACATATATTGGGATAATACATAGTATTGGACTGAAATTAACTTATTGTTTTTACTCAATGTATTATTATTATTATTAAACTCTGTTGCAAATGTATAAATGAATCTTGCATGCCGATGATCAGAAAAACAATAGCATTTGTTGTTAACCAGGTTTAGTAATAGTATAGGTTAATGTCCAACTGACTATGTGTATTATATTGTGTTTTGGTATTCACTGTCCCTGACATGTTATTCGCAATCTTTTGTACTGCATACTCTTTAATGATTATCAGTTATATCTTCTTTTGAAATAAGGACTGAAATTAAAATTATATTTAATAAAACAAAAACATGATACCGGGTAGAAGTGTACATGCACATGTGCGAGTGTTCAATGGTCAAAACTCGTATACCCACACCGTGTAAGATCAGATAAAATAATCTAAAATCTTGTTTAGGGCGTGCGCCAGGATTATTTTTTTTCTTCTGGATATGACAGAGAGGAATTAAAGCTTTTGTACTACACAAATCTCTTTGATATGCTTACAAACCGCCTCTTGTCCGCTAATTTGCTCCCTTTTGTTTCTTTGCGCCAAGGAAACAAAATACAGGGAACCATACAGTGGCACATATCCTACAAAAGTGACACATCGATGTGAGAAACACCCAGAGCAGAGGGAGGAGAGGTACACGTACCAGTACCACACACACATTGGAAGCTTGCTACTGCAAGCTAGAGAGATGCACAAAAATGCAAATAATCAATATATGCGATTCAAGCACCAGGAGTGAAAAGATTTGGTTTTTTTGAGAGCAAATAATCACCTTGACGAGGTGTGCAGCTGGTAAGGTAAGCTACAACTCCTACTAGGACAAAGGGTGTGCTGGGAAAGGAGAAGGGGAGCAGGAAAGGTGAGACAGCGTTTTTCTTATCTGTGTCTCTGGGAAGGGAGGAATAAAGTGGTCATCATGCATGTGGTACTCCTACTATACATTACATTAAAGAGAGAGAGAGAGAGGGAGAGTTGTCTGTGATGAGGAGGGACTAGTGATGAGAGCTAGACAAGGGAACCTTTTGCTGGGTTTGGCAGATGGGGAATCTGTGCAGGGTGGGGGGAGGGAAGGGGCCGGCCAGGGCCAGGACTGTTTTGGGGCTGTAGTATGTGTGTGTGCGCAGCTGCACCACCTACAACTGCAGCTGCTTAGCTAGCTAACAAGACTATACACAGCAAAGTTAAAAAAAAAGACTTTTTTTTAGTTAGTTTGGGTCAGGGACTTTTTTTTTTTTTTTTAAGTTCGTGTCACATTGTTTGCATGTCAATTAGGAGTATTAAATATAGACTGATAATAAAACTAATTGCATAAATAAAGGCTAATTCGCGAGAAGATTTTTTAAAACCTAATTAATCCACGATTAGCAAATGTTTATTATAGCATCACATTCGCTAATCATGAACTAATTAGGCTCAATAGATTCGTCTCGCAAAATAGTCCAAAGTATGGGGTGGGTTTTTATTAATAGTCTATATTTAATACTTCTAATTAGTGTCCAAACGAGGGAGTGCAAATATATGCATTAGCAGTGTGGGTATACGAGTTTTATGTGACAAGGACTTAAAAAAAGTCCCTGTATCTAAACAGTTGGGACAGCATGCAACACCAAAACACTCCATACGAGGGAGTGCTTACGTCAACAAATATATGCATTAGCATTAATAGTACTTTCTTCCATCCGTTTTATATCGTAAGATGTTTGATTTTTTTTACTCTGATCTGTCTCATGTTATAAGGGATTTGGAGATTTTATTTATAACATTTGACATTTTGTCTTATTCAAAACATTTTGAAAACGTTATTTGTTTTATTTATGATTTACTTTATTATCAAAAGTATTATAAGCATGACTTACCATTTTTATATTTCTACAAAAAAATTTGGGAATAAAACAAACGGTCAAAGATTATAAACAAAAACCTTAAATTCCCTTATAATATGGGACAGAGGGAGTACAACATTTGTATTCGTCTTATTAAAAAATTTAGTATAAATATAAATAATAATAAGTCATGCTTAATTTTTTTATATAATAAACCAAGTCACAAACAAATAAATAATATTTCCATAATTTTTTAAATAAAATAAATGGTGAAACGTTATAAGAAAAAAAATCAAATATTTTACATTATGAAACAAAGGAAGTACTAATGATAAGTGTCCATGGTAATAGAAGTGAAAACTAACAGGATCGTCCAATCTCAATCCGTCCGAAACGATTAGTAGGACTTAATAGAAAATTCGGTATATACGGATTATCCAACATTTGTTAGATAATTCAAAATTATTAGGTCATGTGGTCACTCTACCCGTTCCACTAAACATGAGCCAACGCATCCAATGACCCAGTTCATCGTTAATCTAGACTGTCGATTCCTCAGTCCGAGGATCTTACCATTACATCTCACGTCCTTGGTCGCTGCCACAAACCGATGGCCTTTGCTACGTGTTCTACTGATTTTTATCGTTTTCCATTGTATTGCTGACTTTAATGTTGTATTCATCACATATATATGCAACATTTGATAATTTTGATCTATTTCCAACCGAGTGCCTCATCGCCAACTACTTTGAATCTGTTTTTAAAACATGGTGTAAGAAATAGTATGAACATTATCCATCTGAGTCGCTCCGTGTTTTCCTTAAAAGTTAAGCATATAAGAAATCCACTCCATTTTCGCTCAACAAGATGACCATTATCACCGTACCAGAAAGCGTCTCACTTAGCAGTTTTCCCCGTGCCGCTCCCCCGCGAGCGGCCCGGGCAGCGGCGAAAAACCTATCCGCCGCCATTCCCCCGAGATTCCTCCCCAACGCCTTGCTGCTGCCGGAGCAAGCGGCCATAAAAGCTGCGCCGCGAGCAAGGAAGGCGGCGGTGGGGCTTCGACCTACCGCATACCCATGTGCGTGCCGCGTGGGGGCACACCATTTGTAGCATACCGCCGCACCACGACGCTGTCCAGTAGTCGCCTTGCCAATCATTGCGCCTCCAGGCAGAACCACCGTCACCGCAGGTCATCCCGTCATTTGCTCGGTGGGCCACAAGTTCGTCACATCGCGTTTTCGTCGTTGCCAAGTGTACTCGATCGAGTGCCGCCGTTAGGGCCTTGAGCCTCGTGCGTGCACACGCCTAGGCCAACCCAAGTCCACCCTGCACCACCGAGCCATGTCACGCCGCCGCCATCAATGGCCGGCCACATGAGCATCGTCGCCGGATATAAAAGGGTAGCGACCCTGAGCCCCAAACCGCACCCATCTCCTTCTCTCGTTCTCCACTCCCTCCCGTTCGCGACATCGTCATGCCGCTGGTCGAGCACTTGACGGGCGTGCCAAGAGCCAGCAACCCTAGGTGTTTCCCATCGCGTCGCCACAACCGCGGCACATCCTCAACACCGACGATCCCGTAGGATCCAAGACCGAGGCATAGCAAGCCGTTGAGGAGCCAGGGCATTCCCTCAAGCAGGTGGCGTGCACGACGCCACTCTCCACTCCTGATGATCCCCTCGCCGATGATCTCCACCGCCGCTCCGTTTTCGCCAGTGAGAACCTAACCACTAGCATCCCTAGGACCACGTTGTTCCACCCCCGACATTAATTTTGCAAGTTATCGTTGTCGTCGCCACCGTCGCATTTTCCCTCCCACCGGCAGTGAGCTTGTCGGTGAAGTCCATCCACGCCGTTGTTGAGCTAGCGAGGAAGGATCCCCGTGCGCAGCAGTGCAAGCGGTGCTTATGCGCCAATAAATTGAGCTGGAGACGCTCGCTGTCGCCGTGCCCCCGTGCGACCCAAGCCGGCGAGCCACCATCTTGGTGCGCCGCCCCTCCACTTGCTATAAGACTCCGGCGATGCCTAGGGAAGGATGATGGGGCACCGTAGCATCCTCCCGAGCCATCGCCGAGCCACCGCACTCAGGTGTGTTGCATCGTCTCCGCCTCTCGCTCCGGCGAGAGGAGGAATATGACACTATAGCCGGGAGGGCGACAGTGGTCCCCACCTGTCATTAGGACTAATTAGCACTAATTAATCACCATATAATTAAAGAAGTGTATTAATTAGCATCTAATCCTTGCTTAGGCTTAATGATGTCCGAATTTCAGATAATAGCGGGTGACATGCAGGCCCCACCCAAGGGTGATGTGTCCGGGTTGACTAGGTAAACCTAGACCGGGCCCACATGTTAGAGAGAGGCATGATTTTTCAAAAGAAAATAAATAGAAATTTAATTAAAATAACTCGGTCCCGCATGTCAGTCCAAGTTGACCGGATTCAAACATCAGTCAACCATGAATAGTAGCTTTTCGGAATTTATTTGGTTTAATTCAAATTTAAATATTAGAGTTGCAATAACTTGAACATCTAAACTCCAAATTGGATGGAACTTGGACCTAAATTTTTCTAAAATCAAGATCTATATAATGGAACCACTTTCATAATATTTAGAGACATTTTAAAAATATGAAAAGTAGCTTTTTTCCTTTAATTGAATTAATTCGAATCTTTGCGAGGCCATAACTTTGAAACCATAACTCCAGGGATGGAACCAAAACAATAATTCATCTAAAATCATGTACTTTCCAGTGGCACCATAGTGATATTTTAGATTATTTTATAATTTAGTATATTTTATTTGAATTCAAAGTGAATTCAAATTAAGTTGTTTATCATAATTGAGATTCCGAACTTGGAGAAGCACCCTTGGAAGAGTTAGAGCATCTGTACTGGGAGAAAGGCAAGTCATTACCATCATCAACTTTCATGTTGATCCCAAATTTATGAAATTGTTTTGCTTTACGTATAAGATTGCATGCTGTACAACACTTACTTGTTATGCCATTTCCTTCAATGTTGATTATCTTGATCCTTTGTGTCGAAGTTTTACACCGGCAATAAAGTTATAGGGTTAGCACGAGCTTGAAAAGAACGATAGAGACAGAAAAAAATGTTTATCCTAGTTCATGGCCCCTCAATATATATGAGAAGTAATACTCTACTCCAGTTTTGGTAGATGTATTCTGCCGGGTGTTATTTTTATGAGTTGCTTCGTGTTCTGGTTTGTCCTTTTGAGGACCCCTGGCTCCCCTTATAAAGGGATGAGGAGCCGAGTTACATGGGGTGACTCAACTCTATACGGCTTGGGTTTCTTACTATATTACATGAGCCTGCCCGACTAAGCCTCTAGAATACTGCCATGGGAAGCGAGGAATTACTTAGTTGGGCTCTATCAACCAGTCAAAAATGACTTGGGCTTTGTAATACCATAAATGATATTACCTGGATAGGTTTCTATGATTTGGCCGTGGGAAATAAGGCAATACTAGCTGGATTCTATCCTATCACACATTATACCTTTTCGGTGCACCTCCTATTCCTATGTCTATAGTAGTCCGAATGGATACCTGGTATCCGGATTTTTCCATAGTAGCCCCAAGTCAGTCACAGTCGAGTTGTAGCTATTGCTTGCAGTTCTTGACCAATGCTGAGTGCTCCATTTTGGGTTATAACTCTTGAGTGCTTCTTTGTAGGATCCTCCTTCGATTATCTTGCAAAGAGTTTGTGAAGGGCTGTACATAAGAATTTGAAAAAACAAGGGCACCAGATAGGCGCACATATTAGGTGTATCCTCCGAATCTGATTAGTTGAGAAACAAATAATAGGTGTATTAGGACTAATAATATGTTTCTTTGGAAAATTCTGTAGGGCGTCGAATAGGCACACCAAATAGGTGTTGCCCCTCAACTCTATACTTGATTGGAAAGCGACTAAGTTTAGAGTCAGGTTTTATACAATTCTTTCCGAATCAAGCATTCACACTATAGGCTTAGCTTTAGCATCGATCATCCGAATGAATCACTCGGACTATAGGCCAGAGGCTTAATATCTCACTCATAGGCTCTCAGCCGAGTGGATGTAACAATTTGCCTTGCAGATTCTCTACACAAATATAAATACGATACCTCACCTACGGGTGAAATGCTACAACGGTATTCTCCGTATGCTTGTGGATTTATCTATGATAGTAAAAAATACCAACATCTACGAGGTACCTTGCAGAAGAGACGATGCCCTTGTCATGAAATCACAGAGAGATGGGTCGCTTCGCCACACTTTACCACAACCTTACTCCTCCGCCTTGCATGGTATGGTGGCGACAACGATTGGAAATGAACACGAATCTGCTCTTGCATTTCAGCGATGACATCTAGTCAGCCAGATCCACTGTGCCATCTATAGTTGAAGCTGCCTCGCTGCCGACGACCAGTTGCTCCTCCGAGGACGGTGGAAGAAGAGGAAGGGACCGGGAGGATGCAGGAGTGACAACCACCCTCCTAGCTTGTTGGCAA
The DNA here is from genome assembly GCA_000325765.3 of Leersia perrieri. Taxonomy (NCBI): domain Eukaryota; kingdom Viridiplantae; phylum Streptophyta; class Magnoliopsida; order Poales; family Poaceae; genus Leersia; species Leersia perrieri. Next base: position 12,788,833 of record CM002480.1, on the reverse strand, counting down.
TGTTGCCCTAGATCCACGCTTACTACCCTGAGACAAACGGATCTCCCCAACCGCCACGATGTCGCCTCGCCACCTAAGACTGTCATGGAGGGGATAGACAGAGAGGGGGATGAAGAGCCTCAATTTGCACCTAGATCGGAGAGAGTGGGAGATCGAGCTAGTCCTTTATTCCTCGCCCTGACGAGAGGTCACCATTTTCCTCTTGCTCCCACGCTTGCTTCAATCCGCTCCGATCTAACACAGACGGTGACGATGCTTCCTCATCCACCTTCCATCGTGCTGGAAAGCAATGGACGGGTGTCGAGGGCTCATGAGTGGTGATTTGGGCAGATTGGGGAAAATGTTCTGGTAGGATCAAAGGGTGGTAATTTGTAATTTTTTTATCCTCTAGGATTCAGAATAGATAATTTTAGACATAACTGCAAATTTAAAATAGATCAAAGTCTAGTATATAAACTAAAAGGGTTGAACTGCAAAATATTCATGGGTCCCCTTTAAAGTAGCCTCCACTGTAGGGGAGGGTATCTCTAAAATGTCTTCACCTTAGGTGGCATTTGAGATCACTGGTAGGGATGAAAACTGGTTAAAAACTTTCTAGTTTTCGAGCGTCTTCTCGAAAACAGAATGTGCTGGTCGGATTTCTTCTTAAAAAGTTTTGAAATATGAAATGATTTCTAATTTTTCTCATAAACAGAAAGTGTCGTTTATATTTCTTTTCAAAAAGTTTCGAAACCGAAACCAAATTAAGATTTATTTTCTCATAAACAGAATCGTATACGGTAGGTCTACTTCCTTATATATACTCCATAGATTTTCGGTTCCAATTTCGGAAAATATATTTAAAATGCTATAGCTAAGTTCCATCTGTTTATAAGCTGTTTTCATCCCTACTTACGTGTGTCCTCTATTGCTAATGCCCTTGGACCTCCATTGGTATTCGCTAATGACCTGGCGCAGTTTCTAGTACCTCCAATATATGGACAGGCAAGAAGGGGTAGGTGCATGTCTTGGCAGCTCGGCATGCGAGATGCGAGTATGCGACTCTTGCGATCAGTGACTGACTGACTGACTGACCGATCCCCGGGCGGATGGATGGATATATGAGAAGAGGTAGGTGAAGAAGGCTGTTTAGCGGCGAGGAATATGTGTCACGGGGAGACAAGCGGGCACTGTGTCTCACAAGGGAGAGCAGAAATGATGGGGATGGGGCATATACATCCATCCATGAGAGCTCTCTGTATCCATTCAGCATCACGCAGACAGACACACAGTAGCTACCAACAGTAACATGCATGTACAACACCAACCGATCTTCCCAATATCATTTCGCCGCATGAATTAGCTGCATATACGTTAGCTCTACCTTACCTATGCCCTACACATGTCCATATAAAATTGAATATTTGATAGTTTGTGTTGAAATCAACTGCAATGCAATGAGGGGGCCGGCCGAAAAGTTTCCTAATCACAATCATCATCAGAATGTATAATTATTATGTATCATGAAATTAATTAAAAACGTACGCTACGTACAAATAATGCGTCCATGTGCGGCTGGCTGGCACGCCAGTCGGTCGTAGGGCCGAGTCGATTGAGCTGTAATTTGATACTATGCACTACTAATATATGTGGCACCATAGCACCATAGCATGGACAGCATTCATCAGGGGGCCCCGCGGCCAGTTGGTGAGTACAGTTAAGGAATTGTGGTCTCATCGATCAGTGGTCAGTCAGTACGCATGCATGCATGCAACGCCATTCATCCCAACTTGGACAACGGTGATGTGTGATGATGACCATGGCATGCAGAGGCATGTAACGATTATCCCTAGCTCCGTCGGTTGATTAATTCGTACTACGTGCTTGTACGTGTTGAGATCGATGCATGAATAGAAATACTCCCTTCTTTCCAAAAATTTTAAATAAGATGAATAGTAAAAGTATCTTAAAAAAAATTAACGGTGTTATATATTTTAAGAAAAAGGGAATAAATTATTGTGCGATTGCAACCCCCGTTGATATGCGCGAGTTCGATGCATGGTTTGATCGATCATGACCACCGCACGGCCGGTCGAGCTATCTGGGTGGACAGCTCCGGTGACCGGCCAGGACGGACGCGGGACGGCGTCGTCGTCGTGTGTCCTTCAGCTAGCTCCCGGGGGGCAGCCTGATTGCAATGCTGCACACTTCCTCTGTACCTCTCATAAAACGAGGATTTTTAGAATCCTGAAACACAATTACTATAGGAGAAAACTGACCATAACTTCTTTAATTAATGCAAATGAAATATAGACGAGTAGGTAGGTAAGGGCAGTCCTAATAAAAAAACTGATATGGTTTTCATGGCATAAAAAGGATTATCTATATATGACCTTACCGGCATGGTACCGTAATACTGTGTGGGCACGTGCAAGCAGAGGATATTATGCATATGCATCGATCGACCCGGTCTGTTTGGAAGATCGTTTCATGTTGGGCCTCCGCTCAAGATTGGGTGTCCTCCCCACCTTACATTTCATTGTGCTCGTTTTGTATTTAAATCTTTATTACAACAATTTGTTATGAATTTTATTATGATAATATATTATGTTAAAAATATATTTCAGATATGAAAATGTTTCAATGTATCCTACTATGTGTCATAAATCTTTCAAATGGTTCAATAACTATTTTTTAACATGTTTTACCTACAGTTAACTACAACATTTGAGTGTTTGACCAACCGGTTTTCTTCATCTGGTAATTGGGCGAATGATTCCTAGTTGCCTCTAACTTGTTTTACTAGCCAATTATTCATGTTGGAGCATCTCTAATAACCTAACCAAATCTAGCTCTTCAAATGTGCATCTAGCTAGCTGTTTATAAATTCCTTGTCATATTACCTATGCATTTGATAGAGACTACATAAAATGTATCATTCTCTCATGTCCTCCTTCCTCCCCAAAATCACCCACCCACACATCTTTGGGTTCTCTACTATGCATATGCGACAGATCAATTAATCAGACATGTGTTGAGATTTGCCAGCGAGATCGACCCCGGCAAATGCGTGTCATCAACGTGTGGTGTCGAGCACGTTATGCACTGATGAAGCAACATCAAGGAGAGGTAACTAGTGGCGAATGAGTCTTTGCACGGATGTCGGTGCAAAATCACGTGGTTTAGAGTGCTATTGTTGCTAGTCTACCCATCCCTTCCCTTGGTCAGCTGGATAGCCAATCTATTGGAGTCCTTTTTGTTTCATCTAAAATTTGACACAAAGAACCATTTAGCATGGCTTTGGAGATGCTCTAATTAGTGACTACTCTCTCACATTGTAGCATTATTTCAGTATGCAGAGCACTAACTAATATGCATACATATCAGATATTAATAGTAGTCTCTGCTAAGAAAAAACTATAGCTTGGCTGGCAGGGAGTTGCTGGGAGAGTAATGCACTGGCATGGGTTCTCGAACCCTCTGGAATGAAGATTATCTCTGGCAACAATAACCCCTTTTTGGAGTGAATAGTTGAATAATCCTCTATTTTTTATTATTTAGGCCACGTTTCTTCCAGCTTACAATTCAGCTTGCGATTGTTATAATTCAGATTACTGGGCCTAATCTGAAAGAAAAGATAGATTATTGAAGCACCTTACTGTAATCTAGAGTCCAAATTATAATAATACGGTAACCTCATTCATGTGAGTTTTTTAGATTATTGGGTGGAAAATTACCCATCTTGCCACCTCACTCTCTCTTTACACATGCAAACTCAATAATCCATCCTCTAATAACCCAGAAAAGAAACAACTTATAGATTGTTATAAGACTATGACAATCCTAGCTTATAGTAATCTAGCTCAATAATCTAGATTACAATATTCTAAGTGGAAAGAAACGTGGCCTTAATTGATTGTATTGATTCCATTCTAAAATGTTTCATGGTTGCTAATTAGGACAGCTGAAATCCCGATCATCAGTGACAAATGTATACTGAAATCCTTTTCCTTGACAGCGTGGTTATTTCTGTTCAACCTAGGTGTTCTGGTTTGGCTGGTTTAGATTTGTAAAGAACTGTTGTTTGTATTGGAATATTATTCCTCTCGTCTCAATCGATCATATAAACCTCTAATCCCTCTGTACAACCGATGTTTGTATTGGAATATTATTCCTCTCATCTCAATCAATCATAAAAACCTCTAATTTCTCTGCTTGCTTTTCTTATTTTTCCTAACGTATCAATCATAATAATCTCTTATTTACTTTTATTTATCCTTTATTCGCTTGAAAACATTCTTGAAGTGATTATAATTTGGGCTTGGGTCCGAGTTAGTAGATTTCTTATATTGATTTTCTTACTCGTATTTCTCAACAAGGGCATAGCAGGCACCAATTTAAATGGGTTGCACCGTCTCTGCCTTGGCTCGCATCTGTCGTGCACGCACCTGTCTGTTTGGTTTCCTGCACGAGCGTCCGAGCCAGGCCCAGCGCATGCAAAATTCCCCTCCGGGCCAGGCTGATGGGAAACGCAGGGGGTGAGCTTCACTGGTCGACCAGGCTGCACTGATGCAGTGAATGGGCACCCGCGCGTCCGTGCAAGAGTCATCTTCCCACCATCTGGTGCAAAGGGTTACCTCCCCAATCCCCCTCCTCATTTCACTCCAAGAGAAAAAAACTAGGGTTTGGCGATTTGGTCTTGTCTCTGCGTCGGCTTGGGAAGGCCACCTACTGTGAGCGCGCGTCGCCGGCGGGGTGCTCCTCGCCGTCGCCGGTGTTCGCTGCGCTCTCCCGTCACTGGTGGTTCGCCGCCGGCTCCGTCGTCGCCACCACCGCTGTCCCATCGCCGGCGCCGCCGCCATCCCGTCGCCGTCGTCCCGTCGTCGCTGCCGCTGCCGCCCCCGTCCTGTGTTGTTTGCTGGCCTGAGACGATCCTCCAGCAAGTTTGCAGGGAGCTTCTCCTCCCCGCCACCCAACTCGTCGCCAACTCTACAGATCTGGCACTCGTTTTCTTCCTCCCCTTGTTTAGTTAAATACTCTTGATTTTTTTGGTGTTCACCGCTGATTTAGGTGCAGTAGTACATGTATTCTTCACGAAATTGATAGATCTGTTAGAAATAATGATGCTTTAGTTGTGTGGTTTGGCCAACCGTGGGTGTTCTTGACTTGCCTAGTCTGCTATGTATGTATCTGTGTTCGATCTGTCGTCTCTTGATTGGATCTGTGATATATGGTTATGATTTATTGCATTCCATGTTTTGGCAGTGCATTATAAAATTTTCTATGTGCATTGATGGAAGAACTACAACATGTACAGATCCTAATGGCCGAAGCTGCTGTTTTTAGTGACTCTGATGTTAAATTTACCATTGTTATTTCTGGTTTGATACTTCTTGTGTGTTGAGTACAATAGATAAACTCTTGTTGATGGACTACGGAATAAGCTTGTCCTCTCTCACAAAGCTGATAATTAGAATGTCAATATTTAGCATGCGAATTAATTTCTGCTGCTCAAAACATGTGCACGTCTTCAGCTATACAGCAGGAGGTCTATAGGACTTACAGTAGAAAATTTTTCGTTCACAATTTTATGTGGTAACCTCACCACCTCCAAGAAGAGGTAACTCAACCAAGGCAGGACCATCCAACCAAACAACTTCCCCTGCATACTCCATACAACCAACCAAACAACATTTTTGTTATTCTGGATGAACTGATACATGCATGCAACCAAACAGACCTAATTGCATCACCGTGGACAGGCTCAGGGCAGCCTGAATGAGGGATTCGGGCCAGGCTAGGGATGTGCAGGCAACCAAACGATGGATTATATGGACCTAGGGAGTGTATATAGGAATGTACAAATCTAATAGGTACTTTTTGTAAATATAATAAGGACCGTGTATTAGTACGTTTCACTCTTTCAACTCTCTTGTTTGATCTGCCGGCCGGTTAGGAATAATATAATTCATGTGTACATTGCAAAACAATTGAAGATATATAATGCATATGTACACCTTCCTTGAGCACGTGCGCGCGCGCGCGCGTG
>CM002480.1:12762385-12782705 GCA_000325765.3 Leersia perrieri | reverse complement strand
ATCGCTCATACGTGCCGGTTAATAAAAAAAACTGGCACCTATAAATTATTCTCCATCCCCCGTATGGTCTAAAAGTAAAACCAGCATCTGTAATTCATAATATATAGGTGCTAGTTTCTAAAAAATTAGACAACAATAGTATAGTTCTTAGTTTTTTGAAATAACAAGCACCTATAAGTATAAGTGTGATATAGGTGCTCGTTTATTAAAAGTGTGAGCCGACACGAGGGAGCCTGAACCCCAAATATTTTCTTATTTCCCCTCATGCTCTCTCTTGCCCTCGATATCTCTCCCTCCCTTCTCTCAACTCGCTCACTTGTCTCTCACCCCCTCTCCTCTCTTTTCGCTGCCGAAGCCGCCACAGCGTCCCCGCAGCCACTGGTCCTCTGTTGTCGTCCCAAACCTCATATGCAGTGCAGCCCTGTCCTCAACCTCAACACAAGCGCCCTCCCCCTCTTCCACCCTTTCTCCCTGATGGCGGCAGGGAGGTTGGGGCCCACCAGATCCGTCCTTGTAGAGGCGGGGGAATCCGGATCAAGCCGCCTTCGACCCTAGGTATAACGACGGCTCTATGGCTACATAGAGATAATTATTCCACGACAGTGGCTCCATGGCGACGATGACTGCTGCATGGGCGACTGCTGCTCCCTCACCACTTCCCATCTCTTGTGGATCCCTCGCCCGTTGATCGCTCTCCTCTCCGATGGTGGAGGAGTTTGCTCTTGTTGTTCTTGTTCTTGTTCTTGTGATGTTCGGGTATCGTTGGTATCAAGTTGGGGGCTCGTTGAATCGGCTCGATTTGAGCCAGTGAGAGCCGGCTTTACTTTTTTAAAGCTTATGGGGATCTAAAGGTGACAGTTCTAAACATGTTATAGGTGCCGGTATGTAGCATTGGTGCTGTTAAATTGGCATCAGGCACCTATACCCCTTTACCAACTGGCATGAAAGTGCTTCGATGTAGTACTGGTTAAAAAAATCATCATTATAATTTACCAGTCTTAATAAATGATTTTATTGAATTAATATCATAGAATAAAAAGTTCAAATAGATGGCATACCTTCGTTTGTTCATGAATGACCAGAAGAATAACTCCGATTGATTAAACTGAACAGTACGAACGACGACGTCCCACTTAGCTAGCAACAAAGTGTTGTCACGCTGGCATGTATTTGAAACTTGAACAACGTACTACATTATCGATGGGCCATCAAATGATATATATTCACGAAAGCTACCTCTAACAAAAAAAAAACAATTTGATGAAAAGCGGTTTGTAAGAAAGGTGATGACAAATGCCAATTTTGCTCCGGAACAGAACAATTGAACATTTGTTTCTTGAATGCCCTTTGGCAAAGTATATGTGGAATGCTGTGTACATTAGTTTTCGTCTTCAAAAGGATAATTACATGCAGCATAAGTTTATTGGTCCTTGGATCCTGAGTTTTGATGAAGAAATGTAAAGGCTAATAGCACTAGGATGTGCTGCATGAAGGAATATGGGGAGGCTACGCTAGCGCAAACCAAAATTTTCTACCCTATAAAACAGGAATCATGGGATTACCACCAGATACAGCGAAACCGTCTCGGTGTGTACGAAACGCATCGTGGCAGCAGTGCTTGCAGTTGATCATGTCATGTCCTCACATGCGGTTTGTCCTTGTGCTCTAAATGCAGCACCTCCGAGGTATCCACACGTGTGGGGAGAAAACAGTCGTGCCCCGGACTGTTAGGTCCGCGAGAGCAACGAAGGCGTGGGTGTCGGGAGATTGTCGGCTGCCAGCAGGGTCATTGATTGTCGTAATAAGTATGCCCCACCCCTCATTATGTAGGCGTCCTAATGGACTTCTGATCCCGCGGCGCATTAGCAACCCTAAGCCTTCTCTAATAATTAGGCTTCCAGTCCCTTGTGCTTACGTACACATAGACATGGCCCAAGTACTCCTACTCAGCCTAATAGTTGACAGCGGCCTCTAGCAAAATGTGTCAACTCCTATACGCACATAAAGATCATATTAGACGAACCATCACAATGTCATGTGCAAGCTATTCCCTTTGCCTCACAATATTTAGTCTAGCTCCAAGCTGACCTCTTTTTCTCGATACTATGAGTTGGATCCTTGAACAGGTTAATACTTAACCTAGTACGGCCATGCATTTCTTAATCCGATCACTCAGGACCCAGAGATATCTCTCTCACATAGAGAGGGGCAAATCTCATCTTGACTGACTAAGCCTCACAGCATGCTTCATGACAAACCGGCCGAAAGTTACCTTTATAACTATCTAGTTACGGAGTAGTATTTGATAGCCCCTGAGTAGGTCGGTTCAAATCTTAAGAACATACGGCAGTCTCATATCTAAGGACAAAGCATGCATGTTGGGTAAAGAGAGAACAACATTACAATATCTCACGTTGGGTCGGTCCAGCTTTATGTCATATATAAGCCTGCTAGTGGATTGGATTAAAGTGGGCAAAATGGATTGGTTTTGCGTTTGGGCTGGCCTTGGATGGATGGAAATGGGTGGACTTCCTAAATGGGCTGGGGCGGTTTGGATGGAATGGGGGAATGGGTTGGAGCGGATTGGTTTTGGTTATAATTTTTTGGATTCAAAATGGATCTAGCCCATGGGGCCAATTGGATTGCACTAAATCGCTTATGTTGACTTCTTGTATGGATCCCCAATCTCCCCATAGCCAGCCACCACACGACCGAACACCGCCGCTGGCTTGGGCAGCAAAAGGAGCACGGAAGCACCTGCGGCGGAGGGCGATTTGCGGGGGCGGCTCGCCGCCATGGTGTTCTTCGCCGATGTCGCCTTTTCCCACGCAGCGCCCTTCACCACGACGGCCTTGTCCGCGGCGGCGAATCCGGGGGAGGTGACCTTGGCCTTGCCCTGCTTGGACTGGTCGTGCTGCTTGGCGTCCTCCTCTCACCGGTGGCATCGGCGGTGTCCGAGATTCTAGTCTGGCCTCGCCGGCGGCCCCCTTGTCGACGTGGTTCTACCTCTCTGCCGCCGGCACAAGAGGATGCTTCTTCGACGCTGTAGCGAATGTGCTCGCCGGCGATGAGGTAGGTTGATGGCTTGACGCCATACTTGGCATGTGGCATCTCTCGATTCTGGACTCTCGATGGTAGGGAATCGATCAATCCAGTTTCAACCCATGGATTTGAAATGGATTGCATCCACTTTGCTTGTAATGGTTTGGATTGGTTTGGATTGAAATATGCGGTGGTCTGGTTTGGTTTGGGTGTTGGACGTGTAGAATTGGTTTGGTCTGGATTGGTTAGATCTCTCCTGAGAAAGTGGGCTGGTGCGGGTTTGGATTGGGATTCAACCCATCTACAGGCTCACATTATTAGTTTGACATTTCCATGTCTATGATTTGTGAAACATAGTCATCAACTAATACATATACTATTCATCAACTTCGACTAGGAACAACCTTAGAATACCCATACAAATAAAATTAGTGTGGCTTTTAGCCCTGGAATGATTCATGTAATCAGGCACAAATGGATGTTTTCTTGCCATTTCTACTAATGGAAATGGTTGACTCTTCATTTTCTCCGCCAATGAAAAAAAGTAAAGTTACACTTCGCACCAGGTAAAACGCAGCTGGTTTCACTTTACACCAGGTTTAGCGTATATTTTCACTTTTCACCGTGGTTCATCAATATAAGTTTACTTGGCACCAGGTTAACATCAAGATATGTTGTTAAATATATAGAATCTTCGTGAATATTTATTGAAACTAATTTTGATACAGCAGACGCAAACTAAAAGTATGCGCTAAACCCAATACAAAGTGAAATGAAATAAATGCCAGTTTGGTTTTGAGCCAAATTTTGGCCTATCAATATTTGATAATTTGAATAATATTTACTTATGTTTGGATTGAGGCCAAATATTGGTATGTCTTCAAAAATTATGCCACTTCAAAAGTAAAATAAAGTACTTTGGCTTTAATCCAAACACCATTTGGCCTTACCAAATTTTGGCATAGCCAAAAATTGGTAAGGCCAACTTTGGCCCTAAACCAAACCAGTCCTAAGATATGTTGGGCCGGTTTGTTTTGTGACCTTTATTGGCCTTACTAAAATTTGGCATGCCAAAATTTGGTATGTTTTGGCATGCCTAATTTTGGTAAGGCTAGTTTGTGTTTGATTTGAAGCCAAACTAATACTAAGATCAGTATTAAAATGGCCTATGTTTGGTAGCCTTATCAAAGTTTGGCCTTAATCCAAACAAACAAAAACACTATGTAAATTACCAAATATTGGTAGGTCTAATTTAGGCCACAAACCAAACCTGTCCGTTTTATTCGATTCAAAGTACAATTTATTGAAAAGAAAACAATCACACCCTACATCACTACATCAACTATGTACATGTAGTTAAGAAATTTATCTTTTGATCAGGCATTGAACAACCATCGTATTTCATTATATTATTAGTGATCCCAACTACTCCCTCAGGATTTAAATAGATGACGTTGGTTTGAACTAACCAACGTCATCTAAAAACACAGGGAGGGAGTATTTCCTTTTCCCGAGATCTGCCTCTACAAAGACTGTCCCACTTTTCCCGCCTGAAATGACTCGAGAACTGTACCCTACAGGTTAGTATGTTAGAGAGATGCAGCCAGCAAATACAGACCTCTTTGGACCGCTTGCATGGATATATAGGAGCAGCAGGAGGTACATTTTCATTTGTCTGTGTATGACATGAATTGTTGCACGTACATTTTGTTTGCGCATGAGATGAGTTGTTGCAAGCTAGCTAGCTCGATCGTTCTGCACGTACGGGAAAGTCGGTCGGTCGATCGCTAGCTACATGCATGATCGATGCATGCATTGCCTAACATGCATGTTTGCAGATCGATCGGAGACTACGATCGATCACGAGCACGGGCCCACTCACAGCAAACCGCAAATGGGGTAGCTTAATTTGCAGTCTTGCGCTGTAGCGTTTGTGTTGGTTGCCTGCTGATGAGCCAAGCGATCGATCACGCTTGCATTGCAGGCCGCGTACAGTGAAAGCTCGAGCACAGCTGATGAACACTGCGTGCAAGTGCATGATGCACATGGTGGATTGGGCTTTTGGGCTGCCCCCAGATGGCTACATTCATCGGTCTGCCTGGATATATGCATGCTTTGATCAGACTACATGTGCAACGTACACCTATTTCAGTAGCTAGCTGAATCGACAATGTGAATTTTACGCTAGTAGTACTTTTCTACACGAGTATATAGGAGCTTACGCAAAATCAACATGTAAAAAAAAAAGAAATTTCCGTGCTTCAAAAGGTACAGAGGGGTCAATTAGGCGTGGCATGGACGGACGCATATGCATCCAAACATGACGGACGCATATGCATCCAAACATGGGCAATTGGGCATCATGGCCTTATGATTCAGGCCCTCGAACTGATTGAAGAGAGGCCCGGCCTGCACTGTTTGCATGTCTGGCTATCTTCTTCTTTCACTGTCGTCCCGGCTGTCTCTCGCAAGTCCTGTAGGAATCACGCTAGCTGCCTAAGCTCCCTGCACTGCACATATGGACCACGGACCCACCACGCAGCTGGCCTGCCATGGCTGCCCATGGCCTTCGCACTTGGCACTGCATAGCCAGCCCAGCTAGGCACCTCTCTCTCTCTCTGCACAACACATATTTTTTCTCTATGTACGTACACTATAGTCTATAGATAGGTGTAAGGCCTATACTATGCATGTGTGCTCTTTGCTTTGACCGGAGGTGTTTACTGTTTAGGCTTGGACTCTGCTCTGGCTACTGGAAGAGAGTAGTTTGGCAGAGGGTTTTGTCTGTCTTATTTAAAAAATTATTGTAATATAAAAAATAATAAGATACATCTAAAGCATTTTTAATAATAAAACAAATTATAAACAAAATAAATAATAATTCTATAATTTTTTAAATAAGACGACTAGTCAAGCGTTAAAATAACAACAAATACCTCTATTTTAGGATGGAGGTAGTACATAATAGTTTGTTTAGCACAAACATATATACTCCCTTTCTCTCTCGGTTCCAAAATATAGCAATCTACAAGTGGATTTAATCCTCCTTGGATAATATATCTAGCATATCTAGATATATCTATATGCTAGATGCATTGTTCTTGGAGGGATCAAATCCACTCCTAGGTTGCTATATTATGAGATGGAGATAGTTTGTGTTGCATGTATGCCCGAAAGTATTTTTTATTTTTTTGGAACTGCAGTATTTTATTGATTAAGATACGTTCCGGGATTTCACCACGATAAGAATTACAATGACATAGCTCAGATCTAGGCCCATGTGACGGGATGACTTGGAAATACTAATACGGTGCCGATAACAACCGTAGCTGCTGGCGGTGGAGTCCATCTTGAAATGAAGAATTTGAATCACCTGAACATAGGGACACATTTAACACCATACTACTTGGTCATATTAATATAAGCTATAGCTTTCAATTAATGCCACCCGATGAGAATGCTAAAAGACATTATATATTGTTCTTTGCATTATTCCTGGCCTTCTAAATGTACCAAAAGGCTACAGCAAGCACAATATTTTGAGATTGTGAGGAGCGCCTTGCAAAGTCAAAAATCCAGTACCTCAAATGGAACAATTCACCCCATGCATAATCTTTCGAATTTCCTCCCAAACTGCTCTTGCAAAGGGCTGAACAACCTGTCTGATCCAACAATCCCAGCGTGTTGTAGAAAGTGCAGCCTTCCATCGCCAGGATGTTGCGGCGTATCAACTAGAACCCTGTGGGCAGGCAGTCATGTGCAGCCCGCCAAAAATTGATCTTCATCTTCCCCGGCGCCTTGATAAGTTGATGTTCCAAGGCGCTTTCCAATCCTTGGTTGAACTTTTTTTTTTAAAGTCCTTCTCACATCGGATATTTAGATATTAATTAAAAGTATTAAATATAAATTATTAATAAAACCCATCCCATACACTGGACTATTTCGCGAGATGAATCTATTGAGCTTAATTAATCCATGATTAGCGAATATGATGTTACAATAATCATTTGCTAATCGTGAATTAATTAGGCTTTAAACGAATTAGCCTTTATTTATACAATTTATTTTGTTATCTGTCTATATTTAATACTCCTAATTAACGTCCAAACATCTAGTATGACAAGAATTTTAAAAAAATCCTGATCAACCACCCCAACGTCCATTGTGGAAGATAGACCGATGCCATTAATGCTTTGTACAGCAAGGAAGGCCACCGACGTTGCGAAATTTTATGCAAATCGCACACCGTAAATGCTCAGCTTGTCATGCGACCACGAGGTAAAGTCTTCACCACTGTGTTTGATGATCAGAACTTGCAAGATGGCCTTAGCGATATCTTCCTATAAAAAGAGTTCACTCTGTTCTCTTCCCACATGTTGCCTTCATCATTGAACAAGAACAAAATTGTAGCCTTCCTCGACAAAGGAATCAGAGGTTTCACCATTTCACCCGAGAAGCCGGGAATCCAATTGCCCATGACAATTTTTATAGACCTCCCATCACGCACACCCCATCTCATGCCCGAAAGGTGGGATTAATAATTTATTAAAAACTATGCGTAAACTAAGATGTTTAATACGTTGTATCATAAAATTATATGTTTAATATTGAATTTATTATAGTATATTATGATAAAGTTAATGTAAAATATGCGGTTCGTCCGAGAATTAAGTGATATATGTAATGTTATGTGAAATTTGATGTCCAATATATATTTTTTGATAGAACGTTTGATTCTTTAGTTTTATGATAATTATGTCAAATTATACGTAGTTATGTAGAAATAAGAACATATATATTACTAGTACTCATATGACGTGGGATGGGGAGGAATTGGAGTAACTAAGAAAAAGGTTGCCACTGACTTTCTAGAATCTCCATTCTCGGCCACAATGGAACGGACTGCATGAGGCATGCAACTTTGATCTTTGCGAGCATGGGACTATTTTCTTGGCTGGTGCTCATAAGGTTACATCAAACTAGCAATCCATTACGTCCAAAAAGAAGACACACACCCCAAGCTAGGCATGTTCCTTGTTAAGGGCTTTGGATATTATAATCTTTTCCTAATGTCTTCTGCAACTTTGTGTCATGCACGTTGAGACAACTGAATGAATAGATGTTATCCCTAATATCTTCTATCATAATCTTAGACAACTGATGTAAAAAAAGTCATCCAATGATGAGTCAACACCCGTCACGGATTAGTCATCAGTGACGGTCCGTAACTTTTCATCCATCACGTATTAGTTATAAGTGACAGGTCATTACTTACCACCCCATAATGGATGAGACATAATTATGACTCATCATAAATGACATTTCATATTTTTTTAATTTTTAGTTACACTAAAAAAGCATAAAAATATTTTCATTGTTAATAGTTATCTAGCCAGAGCCATGGTAATGCAACCTTGTTGCTTGATAAACAATTTTGGTGCAATGTAATAATATTCATCTTTTTGATAGCTCCACATTTAACAGCAAGACATAAGTGATGTACGATTTCATCATTAGGTTCCTTGTTTGGTTGTGATGTCACTCAATTGTTACTTTCAATGTTATCAATTTTATCAGTAGTCATCTCACTTGCTTAGCCATATGATTCTTTCTATTTATATTATTCATCATAGAACTAAAGTACTAGTAGCAGCCCTTTACTTGCCACCCTGTTTGGATATTCAAGAATAAGAATAACAAGAACAATTTCTTCAACTATTAGCACATAATTTATTTACTAAGTTGGTTGTAGTAAATTGTTCAATAAGCTAACATATGTGTTGTGTTAGCTTGTGTTCTTTTTTTTTTTTGGGGGGGGGGGGGACCAACTAGCTGTACAGCTAGGACCACAAAAACTCCCTAGTTGGCTTTCTAGAATAGTTTATCCTTATTCAACTTACCTTGTTGAAGATTTTAAGGCCCCTTTGAATTGCAGGATTATAAAAAATAATAAAAAACATAGAGTTTTTATAGGAATGTAAGTAAAAAAATAGATTGCAAAACACTGGAATTTTTGTAGAGATACGCGTTTGATTGGGCCATAGGAAAACACATGAAATTTTTCTTGATTCTACGCGAGATAACAAAAAATGAGCTTGGAGCGGATGTTATGTTTTCCATGTTTTTCCTTCAAAATCACATGAAAAGAAAAGTTTTCCGTGTCTTTTCTTTGCTCATTCCTACGAATCAAATGCGTGAACAATGATTTTTTCTACGTGATTTTTATTGCTTTGTTTTTCCTCCATATCAAAGAGGCACTAAAGGTTAGACTGACTATACGGAACACATGAAAGTCTAGTCCCTCTTCATATATACTGCCGTACACCCTAGGTGACGGGTTATACTCATCGGGGTGTGCAATACAATTTTAAAATTGTTCTAAAGGTTGACAAAATAGAATTTTCACAGAGAATATTCCACTCGTTACGTTTATTTAGTTTTAATTTTTTTTTCTTCATGACTGACCTCGACGAGCACATAGCCTCCCATCGTTTCCCTTTTACTTATCTTCCATAACCAAAATTTAAATCTTTAATCTTAATTTTGAAGTTAATTTTGAGAATTTTTCATCATAATATCGTTTTAAGCAATGAATTTTAAATATTAAATAATATAGATGTAAAATTTTTATCTATAATTTTTTTATTGCTTCGTTCATACGCGAACCATCTAGAAAAATTGAAACGATTATAGCAATAGAAAGAAACAGAAAGAAAAAGAGAGATAGTTGGGGTAATTTCCCCATGCAGAATAAAACAAAATTATCACTGACTAACAATAAATCTTACTTACAGTACAAAAAAGGATTGATTACTTTTCGATTATATCAATATTATTCACGTGTTTATCTACATTTTTTTCTTCTGAAATAGTTGATTTTTGTTTTTTGATAGCTAAAATAGTCCATTTTTGGTTTGTTTGATCAACCTTGAGATTCGTGTGGCATATAGATGTAAAAGTGAGAGTTGCGGGTACCAATTAATTTTTTATATTTACATTAAAAGACATGTATATACAGTAATTTACAACGTTAAATTACACTATTATTATAATTGACTATTTTCATCTAGAAAATAGTCGAACGTGGTATACCATACTATTTTCTGGATTTTTGACCGACAAAATTTCTAGAAGAGTTTTAATATGGTGTGATTAACTTTGTCTTTCAAAGAGAATTTTTTTTTTCTAGAAGCGCATCAGACTTTTCTAACCATTGACAACGTACACGTATAAAAACATCCTCTCCGTTCCAGCCTTGCAGCCCAACTGACAGCCGCTGCGAGACGACAAGTCAAGATTCAAACCACACGCCAGCTAACCCAACCCAACCCACCGCCGGCGACGACGACGACGACCATGGCGGCGACCAAGGCGGCCGGCGACGATCCGGCGATCGGCATCCCGTACCACCCAGCGGTGGCGGCGGCGGGGGCCCAGGGCCAGTACTACTACGCGCCGGACCCCTACGCGGCGGGCGCGCCCAAGGGGGTTCCCCTGCAGCAGACCATGTTCCGCGACACCCCCGCGCCCTTCCACTGCCAGTCCTGCGGCGCCGCGGCCGTTTCCTCCGTCCGGTGAGCCCCGCCATAACATACCCGTCCCCTTGTCTACCAGTAGCTCGCGTGTTGTTCTGTGGCCTCGCCCTTTGTGGCTTTTAGCTGCGATTCAAAAGGGATGGATGTTGAAATTCGAGGGATCTATTGGACAATCGACGAGTGTTACATTGCTTGCGTTCCGTTCCAATCTGCAGTGAGGATTATGCATGTGCTTTGGGTGCTCCGACGCATCGCACTACTTATTTGACTGAATGACGAAATTGCTCGGTAGCAAATCCGAACTGTGAGAAAGGGGAAATCTATACCAGATAACCTTAGGCCTTGGAGGTGTTTCTCGATGTTTTCATGTGGTCTGTTTCTTGTTATACTGTTAATCTTTGGTAGGCTGAGTTTGTGGGAGGTGAGAATTGGTAGTGATATTTCTTTTGAAACATGGATTAGTGTTGAATTATGAGTCTGGCATGGGGGAATAGAATACAATAAGTTCATAATACGGAGTATATCAGTTACAAACGTGTATTGACTTCCTCATTATAGGTTTAGAAGCCTTAAATCTACTACTCTACAAGAAAGGCCTTCCATACACGGAGTATTAGAAGAATACACTTTAAACAGTTCCTTATTTATCTAACTGTTCTAGCTAAGCAGACAGACTGTTTGCAACCTTATGCTGGAATCTAAAAGTCACAAGACCATATTTAGCTTTCTTCATCTTGTGAAAAGTCTTGAGTACTAGAATTGACTATGCACTAATCAAATGTAAAACCTGGTTTAGCTAATACATGACATGACCATTGTAAGAAAGCACAATGACATATGTTGTTTGATAGCACCTATTCTAGTCCAAAGATTAAAAAAAAGAAAACTCCTGGTCCATGAGAGGTATTGTGTGGTAGAGGTAATTTTAATGTTAATTGGCAGGTACCTCAACTGACAGGTATTTACCTCCTGCCACTATAAATGTGTATGTGTTTGTAGCATTGTGAACAAAAGGACCCAAATCCACCTGATTGGATGTATCAAGGCTCACTGAAGTTCACCCAAGCCTGCATGATTCTTGGACTTGTTTGAAATCAGCTCTATACCTGAATTGAGCATTACTTTGTTTTTAAAGACTGTCTTAGCTATGTTTCCTTCCAATCTCATTGTGTCACGACCTGAGGCCATGATGGGATAATCACCGCCAAGAAGATAGCCAGGCGGCATCGGCTACTAGAGAAGTGATGTAAATTTAGGTTGGGGAGAACGAGAGGACTATATTAATCTGATTTCATTGTTTAACCTAGATGAATACAATCCATCTCTTATACAGCAGATTTTATGACTTGACCCTTTAGAAATTAACTCAATACAATCTAATCCTATCTCCTAACCCGTGCTACAGTACCTCATGTACTGTTCATCTGCCCATATTTAGTGCCGCTCGGCCCATTGCCCATGACACATTATTGCTGCCCACATTGCGAAGTGTCTGTTACATTAAGTCCTTACATCTTAAACAACTTCTTGGAAATGATGTTAGTCATCATGTTTGGAATACATTATTTTTGGGTTTATATGGAAAAAAGTATAGAAGGCAAACTGTTTTAAAAAAAAGTTTGGAGGGAGAGAGGGACCTTTCTGATGGGGTTTGTGCTTTAATGTTACAATGAAATAAAAACGTGATTGCATTTGCCTTTATGAGGCGCAAATCAGATGGTGGCAATTTTATGAGTTCCTTTACTAGATTTGTATTGAACTTTGAAAGAACCAAAGAAAATCTAAATATTTTGCCTGTAGTTCTCTCTTCTAGTTAATTCTTAATTGTTGCATGAGCTATTGATTGAGACAATTTATCTGATATTACCTTTGTGGACAAAAGTGCATGTGTTTTAGTCAGCTTGGTGATGCAATATTTGACTGCTGATTACTGAGTAGCAAGTACTTCTATCTAGTTTTATATGCTATAGTTGGTAATGCAAGAATGGGCATGGATAACAGTTATTTTTTGTATTTAATTTCCTGATAGCGAAATGAACTGGCACTAGTTAAGCCTGAACCTCATGTTGATAATACTAAACTTGGGTCTTGGTGCAATTTTTTAGTTGTAAGTAGCTTGCTTTGTGTGGTTTATTTTGTATTCCACACCTCAACCATTTCATTAGGTGAAGCTTCATAACTAAAAAATACACTCATGGCTGTTGATGCTTTGAACAGGTCGAAGCCAAGTCTTGCGTCAGTTGTGGCTTGCATGATGCCCTTCATGATGGGAGTCTGCTTCCTTTGCCCTTCCATGGACTGCCTCTGGCACAAAGACCACTACTGCCCCAGCTGTGGGGAAAAGGTTTGGCATCGTCTTGCCTAAAGACTGTTCTTCCATTGAAATTTGAGAAAAGCTTTCAAGTTTCTTAACTTTCTTTTGGCTGCACTCTGCAGGTGGCTGAGTTCAAGAAGTCGGATCCGTGCCTTGTTGTGGATCCAACCCGTTGGTCCGAGCCGAGCTTTGCTGTGCCTGCGTAAGCGCATACCCCTCTTGATATCCAAACGGCTTCCATGGACGGGAACTATGCATTCTTGTCATCTTGTGTGACCTGATCTGTACATAGAGGGTAACTAGCTTGTTGTATATCAGTGTCTAAATTGTTATATATTTTCGCTAAAAAATGCTGTTGATTCCTGCTTGTCTATCACTCAATCCTCTTTTGGAAGATAATATTTTTCTTCTTTTTCAGATTAGAATCAATATTTTAATCTTCGAAATGCATGCAGAACTAAAACAGAAACAGTTTTTCTTGGGGTTTTTCTCGTCAACAGTTGAGAACCTGGGACTCCCGTTTACTAGTTTGCTGCAAGATTGGACATGAATTTTACCGCTAGACTGTTACGTGCACTAGTGTGTGTTGAAAATATAAGCATATAATGATTTAATCTATTCTATAAATAAATCATGATAACACAAGAATAAACTAGCATATTCATAACATCCAAATTTAATCTAAACATGTATACGTAAGAACCACACACAAATAGATTAAGCATAATGTCGGAGTGTAAACTCATCTAGCGGGGGATCATGGAGCTCCTTTTTCGTTCGGCTCAGGGGTGCGGGCTAGATCCCAAAGCGTGGGAATGTGATGAGTGAGAGAGAGAGGGAATCTGTGGGGACAGCCCTCTCAAAAGACAGTGGTTTATACAGGTTCGGGCCGCTGGAAAGCGTAATACCCTACTCCTATGACTTGTAGCTAACTGAGAATCAAGTTACAAGCATTGGTATAGTGATTTTTCTGTGCTATGAACAACCGGAGGGTTTGTTCTCAGCTTTCTTCTGCTAGCCCCTTTTCCATCTACGGCCTGGGCCTCCTTTTATATTCCAAGGGGACACCACAGTGGCCTCATTCACTTCTCCCGTAATGCATGGGGTTATTCCTTCTTGGACAGCAAGGGATGCCACGTCTTGTCAGCACACTGCACCATGCCGGTTGGATGTCTCAGGAATGACTAGCACGCTGCTGATGCCATGATTGTGTCTGAGCCCATTGTTAGTGAGTTATGGAGCGGCTCCCTAGGACCTACTGGTCCGAGCAAGGGGCGCTCAGGTCTTGTCACGGCTGCCCACGCATTAAATGCGACGGTGACCCGGCCGGTGACAGGCCATGCTTGCGGCACAGCGCAGTCACAGCACGGTCATCGAGGGCCACACCTGCCTCCCCCTTTATCCGCGTGGGATGGGAAAAGATGGGAGAGACGTACGCCTGCGCATCATTAAATGCTGAGTGACGCGCAACGGGCGCCATCCCATCGCAATAAACGCAGTTGTTGGGCGTTGGGTGCGCGTGACGCCCTTGCACGTGGCGGGGCACATACGCGTCGCTCTGTATTGCTCGGGT
Source organism: Leersia perrieri (assembly GCA_000325765.3). NCBI lineage: Eukaryota > Viridiplantae > Streptophyta > Magnoliopsida > Poales > Poaceae > Leersia > Leersia perrieri. The sequence goes on along the minus strand of CM002480.1, from coordinate 12,768,241 downwards.
CGAGGGCGACCCGAGTTTCCAGCCCCCAAGCAACACTACGGGCCTGACACCCTCAGGGGCGGCCACATGGTCTCCTCGGAGCCCGACCCTTTCCCAGGGGTTTGGCCTCTTCTTGGCCCCGAACTCAACCCCGTCGAGGGCCGGCCATGTGGGACCATGGGGCCATGTTCCGCATATACGGAATACCCCTCGGCACATACCTCCGACACATAATATTATATACTACTAGATTGAACATGGTAATCACGTACCGAGGTTTCTGCCAAGGATGATTTGTAGCAGCGGACGGCTCAACACGTATCGCCGCTCAACACGTATCGTGCGTTCAACCCGTAGTGGAAGATGTGGATGATGGCGAGTCGTAACCAATCGATGAGGAAGAGCTGTGGTGGATGAACAACAAGCAGTTGCGTGGAGCGCTTCCCAAAAACCTTATTCGCCCTCTCCAGGTGCAGGACTTCACGAGGACGACAGTTCCGGAGACCTGCTCTCCTGATCGACGGTGCACGTCGGCGAAGGGGATGGAGTAGACTACGGTGGCGTCGCAGTACAGAGGAGAGGCAAACCCTAGATTGTTTTCACGTACCTTGCGTAGAGGTAGCGGTTCGGTATATAAAGGACGTGTGATCGGTACACCTCACGCAAGGAAAGATCTAATAAGTTTCCAAAACAAATTCTGAAAATTTTGTTGGGCGCAGCAAAACATAACTGCAAAAAGAAGCCGCATCTGCGCAAGCACGAGGATCCAATTTTTACGGCCATTCACGACACGAGGATCCAATTTTTACGGACCATTCACGAGCTTGTTGTGTACGCACACCCGGTTGTGCCCGTGCCCGGCCCGGCGAGGCGAGCGAGTGCCCTCGTGTGTTCCTCTACTTCTCTCTTACTCAAGGGACTAGAGAGCACTCTCCTATTTAGGAGGTCTCACTCTCCTAGAACTAGCAAGGTGGTACTAAAGGTTCACATGTGTGCTTCCCATAAGGTGGGCTTTTGTAATTTTCTAGGAATTATTCTCCAAATGGGCCTTAGCCCACTTAACAATTCCAGCAGTGTGAGCATCCGCCAGTTGGTTCCACATGGATTGAGATCCTCTAAAAGTCTAAAGTCAGAGGCCATTGGTCATGTGGGCTTTGCTAGCCCACATGTCTATGACCAAGTTAGAGGATCTACTTGTTGTGGATGTGCAACATGGTATATAATAGTAATATTGGTAATCTGTCAATGTATTAGCAAATTGAACTAGACTACAGGCACCACGAGGCCATGAACAACTAGGGCCACATGTTGGGGTGGTTCCATCTTGGCGCATAGGCTGATGCCATGTTAAGCCATAAGCTCCCCAACACAGGCCACCGAAATAGGGCCCAAAAATACCCAGGCCACAAGCTGAGACCACTTCAACCCAAAAGGTCGTTTCTCAGCCCACCAAGACCATCGTGCGATTTTACGAATACCCCCGTTGGTTGTCCTTCTTCACCGTGTCTTCTTCATTCTCCATAATTTCGAGAGAACCATTGCCTTCTCCGCCTCACTCTGGATGCTGCCAATCCACAGTCTCTTGCCGACGATGAAGACCGGACGAAGGAAGAAGAGGAAGAAGAGGCCGGCACCGACGTAGTCCTCCGCCACACCAGTGGACAAACATTTTCCACTAGTAAATTCTTGTGTTGCTCCTAGATTCAATTCTGGTGCTTTAACCTCAAAGTCATCAGGGTCTTCATTTAAATCTAGGACATCCATCTGTCTTACATTTTTAATTATCATGTGCATGATGATACAAGCCTGCATTATGGGATCAATATCACATAGGTGCCATAGTTGGCAAGGGATAGATACTATTTTAAACCTTGCCTTGAGAATCTCAAAAGCACACTCTACATTTTTCCTTGTTAGCACACTCTACATCTTCCCTTGTTGATTCTTGTTTTGTAGCAAATACGGAGTAACTTGTATTTTGGAATTTGAGGCTCTCTTGTAGTTTTCATCAAACTAGACCACTCTGGATAAATCCCATCGGCTAGATAGTATTGTTTGTTGTATTGACTCCAATTTATTTTAAAATTCACCCTAGTTGCTATAGATGCTCTGTGAAAACATTGGATTGGTTCAAATCATTGAGGTCATTGTTTCATCCAACATCTCCAAAGAATGCATGCTAAATCCATTTACCATATGGTGAAACAACCTCTAGAATTATAGTAGCAGCCTCATACAATCTATGCTACCCGACATACCAGGCCAACCCCTAGTGTGATTTTCTTGGAGTATGCGTTGAGTATCAGCCATAGTTGGCTTCTTAAGGTAGTTAGCCCCAAAGCACTCAATAAGTCCTTCACAAAATAAATTAAGGCACTCTAGTGATGTACTAGCTCCAGTTCTTCAGTTTTCATCCACTTGATCAACACTAGCAGCATAAGCTATCATGCGCAAGACAGTAGTGCACTTCTGCAAGGGATGAACTCCTGGCCTCCTAAAGCATCAGTTCTTTCAATAAACGATCACATATGCAATAAACTTACCAAGATTTATTGAAAGCTCTCCTCCCACATAGCTGGTATGATATTTTGTTGGTGGCTCTCATATGTGCCGCTTTTGCTTAGGGCTCTATCTTTGAGGTGTCAACATTCAACATCTCAGAGAAGCACATGGAGGATATCATGCCCACTTGTAGTTCATCACCAATGACATCTCGGCATCAAGCCTACAATCCACCTCTAATCCAAGAAGAGGGAGAAAAAAGGAGACAAGAGCAAAGCATCAATGGAGGGTCACTTAATCATACATGCATGTATTTCCTTCTTACCGTTGCAGGTAGCTTACTATTCCACTTTCCGGCAATATTATCAAACGACAATACACATAGCGTGGTTTTTCATAAAAAAGATTTTTTTAAAAAATAGTTGCATACTCCCTCTGTCTCAAAATACTTTACGTTGTTGACTTTTGCTTCTGACGTTTGACCATTTATCTTATTCAAAAATTTATTGAGAATATAAAAAAAGATAAGTCATTCTTAAAGTACTTTGAAACAAAATAAATGATACTTTTATAATTTTTTTAATAAGACAGATGGTCAAACATTGCGAGCAAAAGTCAACCATGTCGAGTATTTTGAGATGGAGGGAGTGTATAATCTTGCATGCCGAAAACCAAAAGTGAGCAATTAATAGATTTCAAACAAGAGCAGCGGATCAAATGTGGGAATGGATCAGAGGTGTTGAAGGAAGAAGCCAATGTGCCCCCGCCCTCCCCCTCCAACCTTAAGTTGGATCTGCCATGGGTTCAATTAAGGTGGAGAAAGTATCTATACTAATTTCTTAAGAAGATTTCCAGTTTCCTTATCAGTTATCACTATCAAACTCCTACTCCAAGAATAAGCATCTATTGTAAGCTGAAATGTGACGCATCTGTTGTTGAGATTTATTGTATTTTTTTTCACATTGTAAGATGTTTTATCTTTTAAATACGTTCATGTATAAATCAATTTATATGATTTATATATGTATTTAGATTCATATGGATGTCAATAGATCAATATGGATGTTAGTGGATGTGGATCTAGATGTGAGACGAAGAGGCAAAAAACCCCCTTTAATGTGGAACTGAAAAGGGGTCACTTTTTCAGTTCGGCCAAGGGGTACGGGTGGATCCGAACACTGTGATTGTGTGAGGATTAAGAAAAAGCTCGATCTTGAGCGGAAATGGAGATAGAGGTTTTATACAGGTTCGGGCCGCATGATGCGTAATACCCTACTCCTGTTGTGTGTCTACTATTGTGGGAGGAAAGTTCTTGCTTACAAGCATAGGTGTTTTTTTGTCTTCTTCGTCTCTCTCTTTCTACTGTGAGCCTGGGTCTCCTTTTATACTCAAGGGAACACCACAACGGCTTTCCCTCTCTCTCTTCCTTTCCTTGGACGTCAAGAGCAGATTACTCTATGCCCACATCGCAGGCACGCCAACACGCACTTCCCTTATCCGCCGTGTAATCCGGGATCAGGAGTGGATTTGGTAGGGCAGGCGTTGCAGGCGTCGTGGGGTCTTGTCGCTTGTTTCCCCTGCCAGAGCCGGTAGGCCGTAGGGCAGGTTAATTGTAAGGGTTGAAGAAAACCTCGCCCTCCTCCTCCACGCTGCTCTCCGTCGCATTAAATGCGATGGAGACGGGGCAGAGGGGGCGTCCTATTGCAGGCGACCGCACGGTCACCCACGACTGCCGCGGCCGCCCACGCCTCCTCCCCTCGGTCAGAGGGAAAGGAATGATGATGGGGGCTGGCAGCGCCGTTTCACATCACCATTAATGCGGTGAGGCCGTGCCAGCCCTCATGAATGCGGCCGTTGGGAGCGCAGCGCCGCTCCCTTCCGCGAGTTTTCTAAGGGGCGAACTGGTGCGGGTCATCTACAGACCCCCCGGGTGCTCCCCCGGGGTGGTCTGCTTCCTCCCGGAGGGGGCCCCAGGGTTCACCCGGGCCACTCCCCCCGGGTCTAATATTTTTGTTACTTTGCTTTGGTGGGCCCAAGGCGCTTTATATTACTGCCACGTGGTACCCCCGGGCCCATATCACCGACAGTAGCCCTCGGCGTTGACCGGGAACTGCCTCCAGGCAGGGCGGGGTTAACGCCACAACACTTGGCTGATGGGGCCCGGGCCCCCTTGTCAGTGGGAAGATGACGGGCCGCGGCTACCGCCACGTGCTTCGTCTGTTTCCGTTGTTTTGGGAGGCCGAACGCCGCCTGCGACGGTGCGGCCCTCCCAAGAAAGTTGGAACGGCGCGTGGGTGGCGGGCCCGCTCCATGAATCGCGCAGGCGTGCGCTTGCTGACCGCGGCCCGCGCGCGGAGATCAAGGATGCGCCTCGATCGTGCGGCGGCCGAAAACGAGGGGACGCGCTGCCTTTATCAGGCGCCGAGACAGATCGAGGGAAAAACTCTCTCCACTTCCCTTGTTCTTCCCGCGAGCGTTCTCTCCAAGTTTTCCCGCCTCCGCCTTCATTTCCAATCGCCGTTGGTGACCATGGCTCATGACTCGCCGTTGATGCTGGGAAGCGTGCTCCCCAAATCCAAGATCCATAAGCGGGAGGAGGTTGATGCCTTCAACAGGCGGTTGCCAGCGGGAGTCCACCACGGCCATGACGCGGCAGCGGCACCGACGGCCCCAGGGCGGATGGTGTTCTTCCGCTCGTACGTGCTATGCGGGCTGGTGCCGCCCGCATCTTCCTTCCTCTTGGAGGTGCTGGACTTCTACAACATCCAACTGCTCCACCTTACTCTGAACGCCGTCTTCTACCTCGCCATCTTCGCCTACACCTGCGAGATGTTCATCGACGTGATGTTGACGGTTACTCTCTTCAGGCAGTTCTTCTTCTTGTCCCGGCCTATCCCTGCGCCGGTGATTGGGCCGGTGGCCGTCGCGCCGCGTTCCGACAAGGGGTGTCGCTTCATCGCCATCTACGCCCGCAGCCGTTGGGAGGGCTGGTGGGTGGATTGGTTTTACACCGCCGTCGGCGATCATCCGCGCTTGGGGCTCCCGACCGGGCCGCCGGTCGCCCAGGAGAACTGGGTTGAATGGCCGCGTATCGAGCGCGAGTTCGATGGTGTGATGGAGCGGCTCGACCACCTGCGCCGGGCCGGCCTTTCGAGCCACGCCGTCTTCCGTGACTTACCGTCGCCGAAGACGACAGCGACAACGACGTCCCCCTCAGGTTCCGTCGCTGGCGGGAGCAAGACATTAAAGGTAAGAGGAAGATAGATGGCTATGACAACCCACTCCTGCCTCCTCGCTCGTTTTCCCCGGGCTGCGCGCCTGGGGGCACACCGGCGGTGGCGGCGAGCCCCACCACGGCCGGCAACGGATGCGCCG
>CM002480.1:12711574-12756429 GCA_000325765.3 Leersia perrieri | reverse complement strand
CCGTGGCCGCGGGCGGCGGGTCTATCATCTTCTTCTTGGCGTGCTTGTGGTTCGACTCGGTGGCGAGCTCCTCGCACTCGGAGGTGTCCTCCGCGTCCTCTGCACCCGCCGCTTCCGCGTTGGGGTTGGAAGCCATGTGCAGCAGTGGGCTATCCGTCATTGCTGGAGTTGGACGGGAACGGTGGAACTCGAAACTCCACGAGCGCACCCCCTACCTGGCGCGCCAGATGTTGGAGCGTAAACTCCTCCACCGGGGATTCGTGGAACCCCTTTTTCAGTTCTGCCTAGGGGTACGGGTGGATCCGAGCACTGTGATTGTGTGAGGATTAAGAAAAAGCCCGATCTTGACCGGAAATGGAGACAAAGGTTTTATACAGGTTCGGGCCGCAGGATGCATAATACCCTACTCCTGTTGTGTGTCTACTATTGTGGGAGAAAATTTCTTGCTTACACGCGTAGGTGTTTTTTTTCTCTTCTTCGTCTCTCTCTTTCTACTGTGAGCCACGGCTTTCCCTCTCTCTCTTCCTTTCCTCGGACGTCAAGAGCAAATTACTCTATGCCCACATCACAGGCACGCCAGCACGCACTTCCCTTATCCGCCGTGTAATCCGGGATCAGGAGTGGATTTGGTAGGGCAGGCGCTGCAAGTGTCGTGGGGTCTTATTGCTTGTTTCCCCTGCCGGAGCCGGTAGGCCGTAGGGCAGGTTAATTGTAAGGGTTGAAGAAAACCTCGCCCTCCTCCACGCTGCTCTCTGTATATTAAATGCGATGGAGACGGGGCAGAGGGGGCGTCCTGTCGCAGGCGACCGCACGGTCACCCATGACTGCCGCGGCCGCCCACGCCTCCTCCCCTCGGTTAGAGGGAAAGGAATGATGATGGGGGCTGGCAGCGCCGTTTCATATCGTCATTAATACGGTGAGGCCGTGCCAGCCCTCATGAATGCGGCCGTTAGGAGCGCAGCGCCACTCCCTTCCGTGAGTTTTTTAAGGGGCGAACTGGTGCAAATCATCTACAGACCCCCTAGGTGCTCCCCCGGGGTGGTCTGCTTCCTTCCGGAGGGGGCCCTGTGGTTCAGCCGGGCCACTCCCTCCGGGTCTAATATTTTTATTACTTTGCTTTGGTGGGCCTAAGGCGCTTTATATTACTGCCATGTGATACCTCGGGCCCATATCACCGACACATATCTTTCTAAATGTTATGTACCTAATGTTTATATCCTTCTTTTCTATTTTATTTGACGTTGGTTACGTCAAACATATAGGAAAGGAGGAAGTATATTTAGATAGAGGAAGTAATTAATATCGAACTAATGAAGTTATGCACGTATGTACTATGCGTGCTCGCATGTGAGCCACAGATATCCATGCATCCAGGTCATCTCTTACGCACGTTAGCTCTCACACGTACTGTATGCGGCGGCGCCGCTATGTACACTTGACCGGCGACGTCGACGACGCCGACACGCGCATATGCATGACGCATACATACATATACCACAGAAGAAGTATAGAATTACGCTACCGTTTGACCGGCGAAATCTGGGCCCTTTCGTGCCGTTCTTCGGTCCACGGTCAAAACCTGCACGTCGCACGCTGCCCTGGTACTTTGATCAAATAAATCACAGCTTACGTACGTAGATACAGTAGGTTAGGTTCCTTAGTGGCTGAGTAACCGCTAGTTAGTCTCGTTTCACTCGTTTGGACCGGTCCAACAAAACAAATTAATTAAGCAGAAGGTCGGTCTTTTCCATGTATGTTATGTATGGACTGGCTGGCTGGCCCTGTAAAATGTTTCGCTCCTTTCAACATGGCACCGTATTTTTTTTAAGATAATGGCACCGTATGGCGGATGAGTACTAGTAATAAAACCATGTACACGACTTGTCTCGTTCCATGCTTTTGATTTGTAGAGGAAGTGGTTAGTCACACGTAGTGTTTGTGGTTTTCTGAGCGGACCGAGATTTTCCCCTTTTTTATGTTATTACGTGTCTTCCAAACTAAGTGGCATGGCCAGTATTAGTACCCCTGTCTATCTTAGTCAAAGTACAATAAAACAAAAATAGCCACTTGTTTTGTGTTTGGATGCCGTAATTTACTGTGCACACTGTAGCTTTTAAATTTTTGGTTCAAATTAACAATTTAATCATGGACAAAATATGTGTTTGCTACTCCATCTATTTAAAAATACAACAGGACTATGTGACATTAACTAGTATGTAGTATGTAGTGAACACATTTCCTGTGGTGTGAAGAACACTGGCCCCCCGCGTCGCTCTCGCGTGAGCGACACGGGCGGCGACTCAGCCCCACCGCCGCCAACCCCCTCTTCCTCCTCTTCCCCTGGCCGCCGCTAGAGCTCGCCGCCGGCAAAGCCGGTCGTGTGCGAGGACGGCAGCGGCGAGGCTTTCTCCTCTTCGCGTGGGACGAGAAGGAGGCTGAGCAAACGCGTGCTCGTCGGCGGAGCAAGGCGCGGCTAGGGGCGGTGCGGGCGTCTGGCGAACGGTTGTGCGACGCCATACGGCGGGCGGCATCAGGCGAATGGTGGCGTGACGCTGGGCGAAACGGCGGCGCGGCGGGGAGGGGGATGCGGGTCAGATCTAGCAGCCTCCCCGTCGGATCCGCCCCCCCGTGAGGCCAGATCCGGCCACCCCAGCCTCGGATCTGGCCATTCCGCGCAAGGGGAGGCTGTGATGACGACGGGCGTAATGGCCATGGCGACGATGGCCGCGACGACAGCGGGCACAGTGGACGGCGGTTCTCGAGGCCACGGCAGTGCAGGCGCGAGGGTTGCCCCGGTCGGAGGTGGACATGGGCGCCGGTGAGGCCGGGCAATGGATCCTCGGCGGGCGTCGGACAGGCGACGAGGACCGCAAGTGAGCGGCGGCCACGGCGAGTGCACGGCCGACCGGCGGCGCCGCACGATGGCAAAAGTGCTAGAGGTGGAGGGTGGCCAATTGGCGCCGACGATGTCTACGCACTGACGGCGGCTTGCAAGGCTGTGCGCTCCGATGGCGTCAGCGTTGGCACGCGCGGCGTTGCTGACGGACTGCGGTGGCAGTTCTCGAGCGGGGACGGCGACGGCTCGTGTCGGCATTGGCTTTGCCTTGGTGGAAGGATGGGTCTCCGTGGTACGCCGCTTTTCGGTGGTTGTCGGTTTCGGCATGCGGCGATGGCCGGCGGCGGGGACTCGGCGGCGGCCAACAGTGGCGGTTCGGATGACCTTGGCAAATCTAGCTCCCCTCAGCCGGATCCGGGGAGGTTTGGCGCTACGCGGCGGTAGGTTGTTTCAGCGCCGAGACGTTTCTGCTCTAAGCGGCTACTGGCTTGCTAGATTTAGGGGAAAGCGTTCGGGACCCCGAGCGGATGTGGTGAGGTGGCCCGTGGAAGTGCGGCGCGGAGGCCAGGTGGCGAGGGGCCCTGGCGGAGTGAGGCACAGAGAGGCACACACGGAGTGTCCGGCGTCGCTTGTGGACAGCTTCTGCTGCCTTTGGGTCTGGTTCAGCCGACGGATCCCCATGGTGGGATCGACGTGCTGGCCCTTGGGTCGGCCTCGCCGATGTTGGTGGACATGGTGGTGTCCGCTGCGACGGCGAGGGTGCTGCGGTTTGGAGTCATCGGCGTGGCGTTGAGGGCGGCTAGGCGACGATGGTGTGGCCTGGCATCCTGCGGATGGCCGGCTGTTATGCCTTGGTGGAGTCGACGACTTCTCTGTGGAGTGGGCGACAGGCCGTCGACGCAGCGACTACGCGCTGAAGGTTTCGACTTTGGTGGTTAGCAACCCTAACATGCATCTTTGACATGGGAGGATGGTTTACGGGCAAAAGTCCAGCCTTCAGGCCGTCAATAGCGACGCCTGTGGGTGCCGCTCTCCTCTTGGGGGCGTTGATGTGTTTTTTCATCTCTCCCTAATGGTTTCATCAGGTGAAAACCTTATTCTGGCTCTCCAGAACAGGCGGCGGCGGCGGCGCAATCTGTGTGGTTTCCTTGTTGGAGGCGTCGTCTGAATGTTCCTTTACCTTCACGGACGTCTTTTTTTTTCCTGTTTTGGGCTTTGCTGGGACTTCAGTTGTAAGCGCGCGGTGTGGCGGTGTTTTTTCTTTTCGAACTATAGTCTTCCAGGGGCTATAGTTTCTGTATTTTACTTCTTCTTTATCAATATATGAAATCCGCACTCATTTAAAAAAAAAGAAGAAGACATTAACTAGTATTATGGATTTAGACACGGCACGTCTATATTGGTAGTTAATGTCATATTTAACCTTAGGTTGTTCTGTTTTGGAGGGAGTAGAATCCATGGTGCGTCTGAGTATAAAAGTCCAATTTAGTTTAGAGTACACCTAGGTACTCTCTCAATCCTTAAATATTTGACACCGTTGACCCTTTTACATATATTTGACCGTTTATCTTATTAAAAAATTACATAATTAATAATCAATTTTCTATCATTCGATTCATTGTTAGATATACTTTTAGCATACATATAATTTTACATATTTCACAAAAGTTTTTTAATAAGACGAGTAGTCAAACATGTGTCAAAAAGTCAACAGTATCAAATATTAAGGGACAGAGGCAGTGGCGGATCCACCCTATCAGCAGGGTGGGTCGGCCGCCCCAGCTATGGCCTGTCTTGACTCAGATCTCTAAAGACCATCATGTCTTTTTTAAGGCTATCAGATTAATTTAAGTAGAAAATATGATCATTTTTCACTATAAGAGAGAGAAAATCATGGAGATTAGATATCAAGGTTACATCATTTTGATTTTGTCGCTCGACGCTTAAACCGTCGACACAAGCGATGCTAGACGATATGTGTTGTGTTTGGTTGTTTTTTCATGTGAGCATTTCCGACCCAGCTATATTTAAATTCTGGATCCGCCACTGGATAGAGAGAGTATATGCATCGAAACCTAATTTTGGACGGCAGATTTATATGCAGGTACATGACAATCCAAAAACTATTGGAGACAGAGAGTTGAGATTATGTAACTTCATATTTTCCTTAGAGGTAATGCTCTACTCTTATCGGATGAAATTTAACCTCTATGCCTGGTGTTTATGAATGGTGATTTCGTAACCCCTCAACAGGGGTGCCGGGCTGCCGGCGTGCCGCCCTTAAGAAGGTTGCCAGATATGCAACAAGGATTGAATACATTGACATCTATTTAGAGGTAAACCCGGCAACCGGGATTTATATCATTTTTTTTCTTGATTTACAAGTAATGCATATCAAGCCAATTGGTACAATATGGGATGACAGTCCACTGGTGTCTATTTGCTATAACACCATATAAGGTATTCACATCGATAGTGCGGGACACAATATGGGTACCGGTTAAGGTAGAGAATATTTCTTGTTTTCGCATTCATGATAAATATATCCTTTCTTTGTGCCATCAAAATCCACCCCCCCCCCAAATTTTTTTTTACAACATTACTGTGCATTAACACTAGTTGACACACACATATGCACTAAACTTAAGGCTATTATACCGTTGTGTAAAGAAACTCCCCAAAAGCAAGAACTAGTACACTTCTTTTTATGTTTTGAATTTCTAAATTAATTTTACAAATAAACTCTACTAAAACTTATTTCTAGGAGTGGTAAAAATTACACTAGTACACAGATGAGTGGGATAAAAAGATCCCAGCCCAAGAACGTATGCATTATAAAATTAGAGGAAATAAACTATTTTTAAATTATTTGTTTATTTTTAAACGTTTTTAGCAATTTATTAATATCATATTGCCCTTTCGATCAATCATATACTTGTAATTATATCGGTGTATTATATTCGCAACATTAAAAATGTATGTAATTTGAACCACCCATACCTAAAAATCTAAATCTAGATATGCCACTGGTTAGTGGAAACTGGAAAGTATTAGTTGCCATGGTAAACAAATATTTTTGAATTAAGCATCTTGAGTTTGGCTTGAGAAAATACTTAAAAGATAAAAAAAAAGTACCTTAAAATTCTCCCATATTTGGCTCCACCTGTCCCTAGTCCCTACGGCGACCGGTTGGCTTGCTGGTCATGTCTCACTCAACTTGGCTGATCATGATGCATTCATGTCACGGTGCCCTTGCCATTTTGCAAGTGCTTCCTGACCTGACAGTGACGAAGCCACTAAAACTTCATCGGTTGCACGCACCCACGCGTATCTATCCGAACAGCCAGGGCATCGCACCATTAACCATTCCCACTTATTTTAAAAGAAAACTCTATAGAAGAATACAACATAAAAACTAAAAGAAGAGTTATGGAAAATAAAATCCATAGGTTTCCGGAATTAAGGCAGTATCATCAGCCGCTGTTAGTATCTGACCAGATGACGCCATGACACCATCCGTTCAAAGGAGACAAATTCAGTTCAAATTAATCTTTTCTCGGACGAAAAAAACAGCCCAAATCAAGAAAAATCGTAGCAAAAACTCCTTAATATTTGCACAATTGCACTCCTATCTACCTTTCTATTTATCATCAGTCCACAATTGTTATTATATGTCCAATCAAAGATTGCTTTTTGTCTACTCTTCTTTTCTTTGGTCAACCATTAGCATGGGACCCACTATATCTTTCCTTTGGAGACCAAAAAGTAAAAATCAGCCCAGCCGCAGCTATAACTACAAGTCTCCCTCCATTTTTAGCCTTCCTCCATAAACCAGGCTGCAACGCCCTAAGAGCAAAAATCTAGAGGATCGACGACGATCAAGAGAGCGGCAAAATCAAGGCCCTTTTCGATTTTCCCTCCCAAAGTAAGATTAGAGAATCTTAATCAATCATCCATCAACCGTTGCAAGAAGGATTAGACAGGAGTAATCAGAGGTCAGGAGAGGAGGCGATTGGGGTTTGGGAGGCGGCGGCCGGAGAGGGAGGGAGAGAGAGAGAGAGATGAAGTCGCCGTTGCTGAGGTTGAAGGGCTTCGGCCACCACCAGCACCACAGGGAGAGGAAGGCCCGGCAGCCGCCGCCGGCCAAGCTCGACGAGCTCGCCGAAGCCGCCCAGGTGCGTCCATTGATTGATTTCTTCCTCTCCTCCCATCCATCTCTTGATTTTTGGTTTCTTGGGGGGATTCCCGTGATCAATTCGGCGTCAAAATCGGATCTTGCAGTTATGCCCTATACAAAAGTTGCGGTTTTTAATCTCAGTTGTTTTCCAGGCGGAGTGCGCTGTTCTTGGTTGGTGTAGTCGTTTGTTGATTAGGTGTGGATGCTCAAATGATTTAACTAGCGTTTTAGTTTGTATGAAACGCGGGCAGGATAAACAGGATTAGATTTTTTTTTCATCTTAAGTGATATATCAATTTTAGTTTTTAATTACCTCTTGTCTCTGTCAGTGGTCGTTTATATAGAATCAAGGCTTCGAAATTGTCTCCTGCGTGTTGATTCAAGCGTGCAGAAAGACTGAATTTTTATTTATCCAAACAGTAGGAGCCTCTTTTATATATAAAAAAAATTGTCAAGTTCAGAGTAGGTTAGTTGTTAGGCTATGCTCCATGAAAACGACCTGCAACTTCTTTGCAATTGCCCTTTACGTGCTTGCGCGGGAGCCTTTCTGCTCTCGGTTCTTGTCTGGTCAAAGTCTACGATAGGACGCGTCCATGGGAGAAAGTTTCAGTACTGATAACAATAAATTATAGAGTAGATTATATTAATCGATCAGCTGTTCGACGTAATCTTGACTGAAACTTGGATAAAGTATGAACTCTTATCCAAGAACACGCGCGAGATATTCCATTTCGATTCCGTGTTGTCAGTTGTTGGTTCTGAATGGGCGTTGAACAGAGCGGAAGTGGTTGCTGTTTCTGACTTTCCACGAATTATTGGACAGACAACTAATCTTCATATCTTTTGTTCCATCTGAATAATGACACGGAATAGCACTTGCACTGTAATGCACCATTAGTTGCTCTTAACTGTCAGCAAGTAATTTGTCAATGACAATGATATGACAAAAAAAGGTTTCCTGACTCTACTTCACCTTATCTGATACTCTCTCCGGATTGATAATACTAGACGTTTTGGATTATACTAAAGTCAAACTTTGACTACAAATATTTTAGAAATATTTATTTTAGCAACAGGAAGATCATTTGTATAGATTAATCTTGAAAAGTACTTCAACAAAAACATATATTTATTGGTATTTCTATATGTATTATAATAAAAAAATATAGTCAAAGTTGTTTTCTTAAGGCCGTGTCTTGTCCAAAACGTCTAGTATTTTAGAATTGGAGGGAGTATGTGTCTAAGAGGCTTGTGCGATCCAAATTTTACTGAGCAGTTGTGTACGTAATCTAATTTCAAATGGGTTCAACTCGCCTTACTCGATATTTTTGCCCTTTCTTAGTGCTATATCTGCCTGCAATTTAGTTGGTCAGCAATTAAATGGTACTAGTCTGTGGTAAATGAGAAAGATTTCATTTGCACTGTTGCATTCATGACTGAAATATGGTTTGCATTTGTTTCAGGATGTGGAGGAAATGAGGAGCTCTTATGATGGCTTCATTTCAGCAGGAGCAGCTACAACGAATGGCGTTTATGGTACCTACTGTTTCTAATACTTATTTGAGCAATGCTATTTCTAATACTTAACATGGTGAAGTGGATTCAATCAGCGGTTGATAGCATGTTTGTCTATGCAACATTTGTTTAGTTGATCATAGTGTAATATTGTGCAGAGTTTGCCGAAGCCTTAGAAGAACTTGGAAGTTGCTTACTTGCAAAAACTGCACTAAATGATGACGATGATGATAGTGGTGAGTTGTCCATTGATAATCACATAAAAAATTATGGTTTAAAACACAGTGTTACAGATTCTATGCAAACCAAGCATGTTTTTACTTCCTTCCGTCCGAAGCTTCCTGCAGTTGCCTACTGTGTTCATCATGTTTATGCTTAAATAATTTTTTAAGTTTTGATAATTTAGGTGAATTCCGTCTGTGTTTGTTGAGCTACTGCTCTCCTTATGTATTTTGGCTTCTTCATATTGATTTGTTGTTACCGGCAGGCAGAGTGCTGATGATGCTCGGGAAGGCCCAATATGAACTACAAAAATCTGCGGATAGATATGTAAGTTAGTTTAGCAATTACTGTGATCAATAATATGAAATTCATTGTTTAGTTTCACATTACTGCTGGTGCTGATATGTTTTTAAATTGGCTATCCAGCGGACAGATATCATCCATACAATCACAACCCCATCAGAATCTCTTCTCAAGGAGCTGCAAACTTTAGAGGTTTGATATACAAAATTTCCTCTAAAATCTTTTCACAATTATTTATTCTCATTTAGACACTAAAACAGCCATTACTTCATACAAACTTCGTATTAACTTCTATACGAATTTTTACTCATTAGTTAGTGGCTGTTAATCACAGAAAAACAGTATGTTTACTTCAGTTAACCTGATATGCTTATAGCTTACGCTTTGTTCATGTTGATGCAGGAAATGAAACAACAATGCGACATGAAAAGGTTCAAACACACCTCAGGTTCATTATAATTTTTGGTCATGTGTCACCCAGACACATCCTGAACAATCTTATTTTATTCTCTTCAGGGAGGCATATGAAACCATGAGGTCATCCTATGGTGACAAAGGTGGGTCCAAGTATTCCAAAATCGAAGCATTCTCCACAGAACAACTGGAAGCTTCTTTTGTTGAGTACCAAGAAGATTCCGCACTGTTCACATTTCGCTTGAAATCATTGAAGCAAGGGCAATTCCATAGTCTGTTAACCCAGGCAACTCGCCATCATGCTGCTCAGGTAGTTTAGCCTTTTCTCCATCAAGCTGTTAGCCATGTCCTTGAGTTGAGTGCCACATAACCTAAATATTTTATAACTTTTGGACTTTAGTTAAGTTTTTTCAGGAAAGGAGTCAAATGTCTAGAAGCACTTGAACCTCGTGTCAAAGCAATAGCTGAGAAACATCACATTGACTATCACTTAAGCGGTCTCGAGGATGATGGTTCTGACAATGATGGCTACAGCACTTATGATTCTTGTAGTGATGATGGAGAACTGAGTTTCGACTATGAAATAAATGATAGAGACCACGATTTTCTTACTTCAAGAGGTTCAATGGATGTAAGTTGCATTTCTATTTGGTTACCCTCTTTTAATGCAGCTGCCTTAGCCCAGGTTTTCCCTTTTATAAAATAAATCAATGGTAGCATTTGAGCAGCAATAATATTCAACATTTTATGATTTCCATGTCTAAACATCTCACTTAGTTTTTAGAGTTTGCATTGATTACCTCAGGAATTTATAATGAATTTGTTGATACATCTGAATAATATTTGCTCACTTCATTTTCTGTTTCATTTTTATTTACAAATATAAAAGTTTACTGAGAATACCAGTGATATGTTTTTTATATTTTATTTAATATATGCTATTTTATTTTGCATACAGTTGGATAAAAAAGATTTGACTACTTCACCAAAGCCAGTCATAGAGAACAAGCAGGTGTGTTTTCACTCCCTAATGCTCATAGATAGAATATTTGAATTTCTAACTGTTTTATTTTTATCTCTACGCATGATAACAAGATGAACAAACGTTCTAACTTGGTCGACTCATATAAGCAGTTTAGATTGATTACATTAGTTAGTTATTTCTCTTCATCCAAAATTTATAATGCTTTATTTTGATGCACACAATGAGCTTCCAATGCGGTGGTATATATGTTTGTGTTGCAACCCAATCTATAGCATTGGCATTATATTTGCACTATTCAAAGAGTTAATTACTGAAGTCAAAGCAAATTATATTCATGATAAAACATGTCAAATCTTGATTTAATCTGTTGTTGCCCCTTCACCAGCCTCTGCACTATTAGAGAATTAAGAGCAAGGATTACCTTGTGGACATATTACAAATATATATATATATATATATATATTCTGAAATTCATATTGGCATATCGTAATATGCAGGAACCGGCGAAACAACCCGGAGAAGAAATAGTATTCCCACAATTGAAGCCTAACTTTGCACATTCAGCTCCACTTTTTCCAGGCAATTTGTCTGATCAAACTGACAGGCTTCGACAAATGAGGCCATCTTCAACCAGACTCGCGTACAGGCTCCCTACTCCAGTTGGTGATGACAACCCCAAACCATCTGGTTCCCACAGACCGCATCATTCTGCACAATTCTTCGAAACAAAACCCCGTGCCCCGACGAATTTGTGGCACTCATCTCCTCTGACGAAAGACCACACTGCCGCTACCAAACCGCCGTCATCTGGCACCGATGATTTGAAGAAGTTTAAGAGGGAGTCCTGGTCTGGTCCAATTCCAATCAAGGCAGGGTCTGGCAAGCCCTTCTCTCAGGCTGATCACAGGTCATCATCCACCATGGCTTACCCTGGTGCAATGCCAGCCAGGCCACATATCCGGTATGCATCATCATCAGCTGTGTCACCGAAAATTTCCCCAAAGATGTCACCACTCCCAACAAATTCACTGAAGATCAGTGAGCTCCATCTGCTGCCATTGCCTCCAGCCAATGTTGATCCCGTCCGGCCTTCTGGTCTGGTTGGTTACTCCGGCCCTCTGGTGTCGAAGCGTCAGGCTCCTCCAGCTCCACCGGCACGCATCTCCCCAACAGCGTCAAGAACGGCGTCACCACTCCCGAGGCCGCCTGCGGCCTTGGCAAGAAGCTACTCCATACCGTCCAACAGCCAGAGGACGCCCATCATCACTGTGAACAAGCTCTTGGAGTCTAGGAATAGCAGGGAGGGCAGTGATGCTTCCTCCCCACCACTGACTCCACTGTCATTGTCTGATTTGAGCCACCAGCCAGCTGCGAAGGGAACTGCAGGCAGCACAAGGAGAAAGGGTAAGTGAGCAGCTACTTAATTATGATTTCCTTTTTATTTGCATATGTTTTCCTTGACTGGATAGTTGATTTAATGCTTGATCACACAGAAATTTTGTGGCTTTTGGACGCATGTAGCTGAGATTAGAGTCTAGACAAGCCTGTATCTTTCGTTCAGTTTCTTAATTATCATCATCAGTCCTCTGATATATGAACTAGGAATCTAGTTTCAGGCTTTCAGCAATGTGCCCGAGTCCTTTTCCCTGAAAATAAACATGTCACAATTTGACGTGCTCAAAATCAGAATAATATATTATACCTGGAGAATTGCATTACCCCGTACTACTAAAAGAAAAGTGCTACCACAATTTCTTGGTATTGTTATTTGTTTCCCAACGTCTAAGAAAGGAGATTTAGTCCGTTTAATTACTGTACTTCCATGTTCTGCATGCTGTCAAGAATTCCTGACATTTTCAATGTTATGTACGATCGTTGGCAAGCATGTTATAATTGTAACAAATCCTGTATATCACTAGATATTAGGTCTTGCTTTTGTTAGTTATTGCACAGAATATGTTGTGACAAACTATTATTAACCATCATTTTTTGGTTTATTGCAGAAACCTTGTGATGAGACACTCCGTCAAATTCGAAACATTCTTCGACAATTTTGTTTGTAAGTTAGTGGTGTATTATTATAGGATTTTGTGTTCAGAATATTCTTTCGTTTGCCACCTGCCTTGTAAATGAAAAAAAAAATAAAGGCAGCAAAGCAATGTAACACAATTCTTTAATGCAACATATTTGGTTTAGCTATGTATGTTAGTTCTTCGATTAGGCAATCTGACTTAGGTTGTAGCCAATTGTAAGGGCATAACCAGTGGTTTAGACTTTAGACAATTGTCATCTATATAATTCTTTAACATTATGTCTAGACGATGTATGTATATATATATAATTGTTTGCTTTGTTATCTGCAATAACAGATCTGTATCATCGCTCATTTAACTTTATAGGTTACTCTCCACCCCATATATTTGACGTTGGTTAGTTCATACCAACGTCAAATAAAAATGAAAAGCGGTAGTATCTGGTATTTAACGGGGAGGTCCATCTCTCTTCTTTTTCACTTGTCTCTGCAACATCAAAATCTTACTCCCTTCGTGCCATATCATAAATAAGTCAACTTTAAATTTAACTAAAGTTATAAAAAAAATGGTAGTATTATTTCCAACTAAAGAGATAATATGAAGTAAAATGTATGGTCCACGCTTGAAAGAGGTGTATTTAGACATTGAGAGATGTGTCACTTAGCTCCGTGAAGTTGTAAACATTAAGTTCCACGATGTAGGTTAATGTACCTATGAAGTCCAATCCTAATTTGATACTCCCCCATTTCAGATTGTAAGGCGTTTTGATTTTTTGCTTATAAAGTTTGACCATTCGTCTTATTCAAAAAATTATGAAAATATTTTTTTTATGATTTGCTTCATTATTATCAAAAGTACTTTAAGCAGCTTATTAGTTTTTATATTTGCACAAAATTTTTACATAAGACAAATGATCAAACTTGAAAGCAAAAAAATCAAAACGCCTTACAATCTGAAACGGAGGTAATACATCTTTGTCCATGCGACATGACCCTTTGGTCCAACTATTGACTCCTACGCATTTAAAGAGGTCATGGTGCTTCCGTCAAGGAGGTGGCTTTGTGCAGAATTTTAGCTGCAAGGTCGGGCACGTCAGCTGTCAAGACCAATTAAATGAGGTTTGAATTGCATGTTATACATTAAACTTATATAGATCATGGATCTCAACACGCATTTTACAAGTTCATGGACCTAAGTGATAATTGTATTTTTTTAAAGGAACCGACTTAGAAGAAGTAGAGTTGACCTGTTTATAAGAAAAACTTGGCCCAAAATTCTTACAAATGTGTGGTTAATTAGTGGGAAACTGGCAAAAAACCAATAAGATTTCGCATAGGTTATCGTTGCCATGCTTAGCGGAACAAGCAGCTCCAACTTCACAATGCAGAATGCAATATCTGCCCGTGAAACATCTGCATGTGAAGCAAGGCCTTCTGAGCAAAGCTTCCAAAGAGGAAATCAACATCAAAGATATCGTTAGCCTTGGTCGGGGACCCAAGCATAGCTTTTGCACAAGGCTCTCACATGTCCTGCTCTATTTCCAATCCATTTATATGACGTTAGGAAATTAGTCAAGGGTTATCGTTGCCAAACTTGCCACTAAACTTGCCACTTCCGGCCAAGCATCCTGGACTCGACCACAATGAGTAATCACACAACAGCACGACAATAGTCCGCCTCTCAATCACGAAACAAAATACCCCGCACAATAACCCAACCAGCCACAAGCCTACTGAAAGCACAAGTGAAGTCGTAAACTTTCCAACCTCCTGCGAGCAGGATTCCTGACCAGCCACTTCCAGACCTCATGAGGGAAGGAGCAGAAAAGAGGGGGAAGAACCAACCAAAAGTACACACACCGAGTTTTGGGCAAGCCTCCAGCCACCTCAAGCAAGCCAAGGTCGGCAGGGCAGCAGATCGGATCGGCACAGCGTTGAGGGTCACGTCCCGCTAGGCCGTGGGCTATGCTTGCTCCTGAGGTAGATTAACGGTGCGAACCTCTTGTGGAAGGGAAGGGGTTAGTTGTACAGACCGGGTTGGGGTAGTAGCTGCTTGAATGTTGAATTATTGACCGTTCGGGCTATGCTTGTGTGAGATTCGGTAGTTTCTAATATGATGTTTTTCTGTTATCTAGTTTTGCAGATATCTCTGCTGTTTTCGCTGCAGTGTTGTTGGATGCAGATTTGCGGTCACCTTTTGGCAAAATTACGCAGAAAATATTCGAAATGTTCAGTGTAGATTATCTCGATAGGCATGCACACTCGCACACGATGTGAGTTCAGTTTATCCACCGACTGGTCGGCCATATGAGTTGCTCCCAATTTGCATCCTTCGGAGCACTAACATTTTTGTTGTTGCTGGAGGTAATGATTCAACCTTGCTCAAATGAGTTTCACCCAGGTCACTACAGAGTTGGAGTTGGATAGAGTAGTAACAAAGTCAGCTGTTGATTGCTTCAATTATGTGACCCACTACATATGTAGTGTATAAGCAAGCCAGAACAAATTAGCTGGTTTAGCCAAAAAATCTGGATATGATTACCTGATCATATAGCACTCCTACCCCAAAGGACACGCCAAATGCAATTGCAAAGACAACCTTGTCAACATACTGCTTTGTGGAGATAGTGGAGACGGGATCTGCTTCTGGTGGATTGCAATGGTGCAAAAGCATAGGGCTGCATAGCTTTGGGTTCCCAGCGAAACTTGAACTTGGAAATGTGCTGAACTGGCCTGTAATTGGTACAGGCCCTTCAAGGTCATTGTAAGAAATATTGAACTTGGAAAGGAAGTGCAGTTTCACAAGCGACGGAGGGATTGCACCTGTCAGATGGTTGCAGGACAGGTCTAGCACCATCAGATTGTTAAGGTTACTGGCTGATTGTGGGATCTCCCCTTGTAAGTTATTGAAGCTCAAGTTGAGTGAAAGGAGTGCTTTCAACTGACCAATCTCCTTGGGGATCACACCACTGAATTTGTTGTTACCAAGGTTCAACCTTTTAGGGAATGCATTAATAGTATGGTACTGAAGAGATGGAGCCACAAAAACCGGCATCCAAAAGAATCTTGGGTTTGAGTGATCTGCAATCTTGTCTGCTCGTAGCATTGGCATCTCCATTAATGTTGTTGGTAATTCCCCTGTAAGGCTATTGTTGGATAAGTCTACATACTTAAGGAAGTTTAGGCTATTGATCCAGGTTGGTATAGGTCCACTAAGTTGATTGTTGTATAAAAGCAGAAGTTCCAGCTTTGAGAGCTTTGAGATCCAACTAGGTATTTTTCCAGTAAGTGCACAATCATTTATGCCAAGAACCTGAAGATTCTCAAAACCATGAATTGTTGCATCCTCTGGCATATCTTCATGCATGAAATTGCCCCCAATTAGCAAGGTGGTGAGGTTCCTTAAATTCTTGAATATATGAAGAGCACCAGTGATATTAGTAAATTTGTTGTATGAAAGAGATACGAAGGTAAGGGATTTCAAGTTTTCTATCTTCTCTGGCAAATGGCCATGAAGCTTATTGAAAGATATCCGCAACCAAGTTAAATTCGTGCATGAGTAGATGCTTGCTGGAATTGTGCCGGTGAAGTAATTCGTGCAAAGATCTAAAGTTTTGAGATTTGGTAGGCTGGAGAAGTTAACCTTAGCAAGGTCTCCTGTGAATTTGTTGCTCTTGAGGACGACGGCAGCTAGATTTGTGCAATTGGCCAAGGTTGATGGCAGCTCCCCAGACAAGGAGTTATGGTCCATACGAAGCTCCTCTAGTTTCTTAAGCTGGCCCATAGAAACTGGGAGCTTGCCACTGAATCTGTTCTCCCCAAGATCAAGAAAAACTAGATTACTGAGCTTTATCACGAGCTCACCATCAATTGTTCCTTCCAAACCATTGTTAGGGAAAGATAGGTGCTCCAATGATGTGGCATGGAAGAGATCATCTGGCAAGGCCCCACTAATGTTGTTGTGGCCAGCCTTGAGCATTCTAAGAGCAGAGCATTTGCCTATCCCAGGGGGGATGCCACCACTGAAATGGTTGTAGCAAAGGTCAAGCACCGCAAAGGATGGTGAGCTGATGCAGAAAGAGGAAGGTATGTGCCCAGTGAAACTGTTGTTGCTTGCATTGATCGCAACTAGGCTGCTCATTTCTCCCATGTGGTGGATGGAAATGCTCCAATGAACAGGTTGCTTGAGATGTTCAGTACCTGGAGTGTCCGGTCAGGTGATGATGAATTCACCTCTTGTAGGTCCCCACTGAGGCGGTTGAAGCTGACATCAAGGACAACAATGCTGCTGGAGGATATCAACTCTGACGGAAGCCCACCAGAGATTGAGTTGTATGACAGGTTGAGTCGTGACAATCTGGTGAGCTCGCTCAGGGACGATGAGATGTGCCCTTCAAGGCCTCTTGAAGCCAGCAAGAGCTCAGTTACTGCACCGTCCACGCCACAGATGATCCCTTCCCAATTGCAGCAGTCTGTGTTATTGCGCCATGACGTGGCGAGGCCATTGTCATGTGATAGCCCCGCGAGGAACTGGAGGAGGGTAAGCCTCTCATGCTCGATGCATGAACCAACGGGAGAGGTGAAGTTCAGGAGCAGTAGCACAAGGGCAAGGCAAAAGAAATGCATGTGAAAACTGCTGGTTTTGTTGCTGCAAGAAGGATGCGAAATCGGCTTCATGGTCGGTGTTTTCTTTCGGAAACTGGCAGGTTAGTGAGCTTGGTTTACCAAGATATGCTTTATTGGAGTTATGTGCAAAACCATTCATTGAGCTATATATAGTTGAATAACATTGAGATTGCTCAATGAACCCAAGTGACGAAGAACAATAAGCTGATGGAAATGTTGACCTATGAGTTTACTACGGCTGCCTAACTGGTCCGATGCTATGCTTAGGTTTGTAAATTCCATCTATTGTTTACTTTCATGTGTTATGCTCACATTGTTTGACAGAAATGCTTGCACTTGAATTGGACCAAGTATATTTGTTCATGAGTGAAGAAAAGTATAATTGTTCATATGATACACACGACAACTTAACATGATTTGTAATATCCATTCTCCTGAAGCAGGGTCGTGGTCCAAGTCTATAACCTCTACTGATTTCCTTCTGATTATCTATTTTTTGTGGATGGAACTTGAAGTATGACTTCACTGCTGCTGATCTTAATGCTCTCTCCAGTAGTTCCATTTTGAATCATCCCCAACAACCCACCCATTTGCGACTGTTGACTGTTCTTGGATTGTGTACAACACTCGAAGGATTGACCTGCGTTGGTTACATTGCTCTCTTTTTTTTCACCTTCTTGAGATGGTTGGTTGGATTACTGAAAGTGTAACTGACGCTGGCATATAACATGTTTACGTGCTCTGCTGATGCTGGAAATCTGGAATACACTTGCGTTTGCATGGTTGAACAGACTATGAGACTTCACATTCTCTAGTCAAGTAGTAGTAGTCAAGGTTTGCTGCTAATCCTCCACGGACTTGCTGTGTGGTGTACAACTATAAGGTTTCTTTTCTTCAGTTCATATCCCCTCGTTGTTTCCCAGGAAATTTCAACAAAGTTTGTGTGAAACTTCTAAGCATTCGCATATTCCAGGAATTTGACTAATTTGACCCTGTATTAGTATGGCATTCCATTTTGAGCCTGGCCCAATCTACTCACTGTTGTGACAGTCCTATCTCAGTTTGCAATTATTCTCAGGTCCTTTGCTTGTGGCTGGTGATTTAACCTCATCTATCAAGCCGAAGACAAAAAACAATGCGAACCTGAACAAGTCTTCAATTGGGGCAATCCGTAACATCATGAACCATGTCTGATCAGAAAATTGCAGCAGAATTTTAGGATGGTGGCAACAAATGATTACTCAAGTTCCGCTTGAAAATGGAGTAAATTTCAACGGTCAGTCATGTACATATCGTGGAACATATCGAACAGTGGGAGAACCTTTCTAGCTTAGCTGATTCTGAAAGATACGAGTAGACAATCGATGAACGCCAATTGATTTAGTGTGTCCCAACAGGCTGTCAATCTATTTTATCTTTCACTGACAAGACCTCTATGACGATCTGAATTGCGCAATTAGATCTATGGGTAAAATCATATCAAAATACAGTATATATACTTTCTTCATATTATTATTACTTCGGCTCCTGACTACTACGGAGTATTAGCCCCTCATTAGCACTAAATATAGGCATGGATTGTTTTGTAGATCTGGTTGTCTCCTGGAATCATCATCAAGACCATATGCTTTATTCACATCCATGATCCATGTGGATTTTTTTTAATTCACACATGTACGTTCGCTTAATTATTATCTGAGGGAAACACTTTTGGGTGCAGTTATACTGATTACATACATTGCGATTGCGACCCGACAAAGGGCACATCTCTGAAGATGCATCTGCTAACGAGAGATGCACAGGTGGATTTTTTCCCCTCTTCTTTGTGTGTGTAAGCTGTAGGTCTTTAATTCATCCGTTCATTTTATTTCCGATCTGTTAACTGCTGATGCAAGACAACTAGTGTGGTTCCTGGTATCAATATAATAGTGTTGAGAAATGATAACGGTCGTCTAATTCTGAATGTATATGGTGCTCTCAAAAAAAATGTATATGGTGCTCGGAATCTCAGTAAATTACAGAAGCTTCTGAGCAAAATGATTTGTGGTTAAAAATGTTGTACGCCATAAGCCATACAATGCATTCCAAGATTAATAACTCATTTTCTCAAACTTTGGTTAGATCAATGAACTTTGTTACATAATGTGATACAGAACGCGTATAACGGGTGCAGAAGTCAGCCGTCTCAACTCTCAGGAGTCATAAACATTGTCAATGCATGGCCTAAGTGGACAAAACTGGGCGGGATTGCGTGACTCACATGATCTCTCAACCGAAACAAAAGAAGCATTTGCTTGATCATCTCCAACCAAGTGATTGTCTTATCCCTGAGAAAATCAATCCCAGAGATCTTCCTATCATGGATACCCAGAAGTAGGACACTGCAGCACTAACTTTGGTAACAACAGCCCTTATGAAAGGCATGGCAATATCTGACATTTCTAAGAACAGGCTGAAATAATACCTCCTGCAACAGAAAAGAGCAAATGTTATGTTCTCAAAATCACCATTCCCCTAGTCACATAGAAATGTTTCTACGAATTATCGTGAAATGAATAGCAGAAAGAAAATGGGAATACCATCCTGCCAGAGCTCTCAACTCTTTCGTCCTTCTCACCGGAAGAGAAAATGAGCTTATGTGAATGTAATCCAGAAGAGTGGCGGTAGAAGGTCTTCCAAATCCAAGCCTCCACCAGTTTGTCACTTCAGCTTGATTATCCACTGGTTTTTCACAAAGCTTTCTGGATAAAACATATAACTCAAATCTATCCTCGTACATGGAAACAACTGACTCGAAATACTGGTGCAGCCACCCATTAATTGCCACCTTCAAAATTTAGCACTGGATTATCAAATATGAAAGTACATGGAAACTGGAATAGAGGTGTATGCTAAAAACTTCAGAATATTAACAAAAAAACAGGAGAGCTCAGAGTGCAAATGTTTGTCCAAACATTAGATTATTATGTGTAATTTCAAACTTTGGTATTTGCTTAAAAATATGTGTTTGCTGGTTACAATTGTCTTGCAATGTTAAAAAATGACAAAATAAAGTGTACATGTGGACAAAACAAAGTATTATAGAATCTCAGCATTTGCTCTGTTTGCAGTTCATTTCTTACATGTAATTCATAACGAGAAGGCTGGTTATTAATAAAAATTCATAAAGAAAAAAGAATTCAAAATTAGTTAGTCTGTTGGTACGTTTCCAGCTGGGTTACCTCCAACGAGACTACTAAACTCATCGTCCCATGCAAAGCCCAACTATACATCATCAATTTACCAAATCCTATTAGTTGTCTTGCACCACTGGCTTCTAAACAGTGGGCATACATTTGCTTTTTTGTTTTTTGGGCGTACATACAAGCAAGTCAAAAAGGCACATTTGAACAGTAAAAGCACAAACCACAGCTTGGATTCCGATTATCCACATCTATTACCTCATTACGCAGTTTTTGAAGTTCTCTGGTTGACAGCGAGCATAGAGCTAAGCTGGAACCAACAACATTGGTCGACATATCACCATCAACTGATATAAGCTCTATATAAATACTAGCAACTGCATCAGCTAGGAAAATAACCAGGTCCTCCAAAATTCTAGCTCCATGTTCAGCCAGAAATTTAGCATCAAAACAGCTGTCAGACCTGCCATCAGGAAACGAATGATAAGAATGGAATCATGTATATCATGGAAAGGCTATTGCTTGGAGAATAGCTATATATGAAGATTAGTAAATACAACAAACAACCAAACAGTACCTTCTTAAACAGGAGAGGGAATTCAAATAGAAAATAGGTACCATATGGATCAAGCAGTGCAGATAAACAGTACCTTGCAGAACCAAATCTCAGGAAATAGAGTAGATCCAAATAGAGTTCAGATTTCCCTAATCTGTTGAACCTCTTCAAGATCCTGTCATCCTCCTTTATTTTGCGAGTTATCATCTTTGTAAGTTCCTTTATCAGGAAAAAATAACTATCAGGGACTTGAAGGCATGACTCTATAAAGGAATGTAAGATTGTTGAAAATAATGTCATACCTCCTTAATCTTGCTGTTTTCCAAGGCCTTTTCTCCTCGAATCCAATTCATAAATGCTGGTTCAATCAAGGCATCTATCAATGTAGTTGATATTTGCAACCATTCGATCCTGATCCCATCTACAAGTTCAGAACTTTCAGGAACATTTCTTACCTGCATGAGGTCAAATTATATTAACAAAATCATAACATGTATTCGAACATATTACACTAATTAGAAAGAAAAAGTTGTCTTGATACTTACTGAAAATTCAGTCAATAATTCTAGTTACTAGTCAATTAATAGAAAAACAGAGTGAAAGCTTATCTAAAGTTCTAAACTAGTGAAACATGCATGAATAATCTTCAGGATTTATCCATTATAATACCC
Organism: Leersia perrieri; assembly: GCA_000325765.3. Taxonomy (NCBI): domain Eukaryota; kingdom Viridiplantae; phylum Streptophyta; class Magnoliopsida; order Poales; family Poaceae; genus Leersia; species Leersia perrieri. The sequence goes on along the minus strand of CM002480.1, from coordinate 12,734,910 downwards.
TACAGAAGGACATCACCATTTTATTAGAATATATCACAACTACTAGCTTGTTTAAGCTAAGTGAAGAATGCCTTCTCCCTTCAAATTTAAGTGAAGAATGCATGGGCAATCTTCAGTATTCATCCATGGTAATGCTAGTTGATTATAAACAGAAAGTTGAAGGTCGCCTTGCCTCTGTTTCAAGTAACTGAAAGGTCGTCAGAAGAAGCCGCAGCCTGGGACCACCATGAATTGCAAGCATACTCAAAGGATAATTTTTGCGATTGTTCTTGAGTTCATTATCACTGCCACCCAAACTGGCATCTTGACCATTTGATTGTAAGGCTTCTGACAGTTTCATTCTCACTTCACTCCATGTATCGCTGGGGTCAAACACAGTATTCCCACCAGGCAACAATTTCACATCCCTAGAAATTGGGAGGCAAAGAAATACATTATCAGTTCTTATTGTCAAGCTAATGTTTTGAGATCTAGAAGTCATACTTAAGAGCTACTCTTACCTACCAGAATCAGATGGATTTGGTGCTCCAAGATGTTGGTTAAGATTATGGTTTCTATCATAAGGAAACACATGTCCAGAGGGTACAACTCCAGCCAAGTATGCAAAAACTATACTGATAGTTAGTAGAGCTTCATCAGAAAGCAATAACAGATTTGGTGAGACCAAACTCTCAGAATCCATAAGTGACTGCAAGAAATAACATTTGATTGATGTTTCCATCCGGTAACCCCTTCCATGAATACCTAGAGGGGTACATGCACCATTTTTCTGTTTTCTTCCTAAATTGGATTGCCACGGAAGCTGAACCTTGTGACAGTGATTCCTGCAAACAAATAAAATGAAACATTAAGTTACCAATAATAACTCAAGATGGCTAATATATAAATAAAGTATGGAAAAAAGTTACCTCTTTGGCAGATTAATAGACATGTTCCTTGTGGGGAGCTTGCTGTGAGATTGGATGCATCTCCCTCGATACTGTCCTCTCAGTGTTGCCAAGGAACACCCAGCCATTACAAAGTTATGGTGGTTTTCAACTCCTGTTCAAATTTTAATGCATCACAAAGGCCGAGAAGGAGAAAGCATGTTTCCTGCACAACCGAACATGGATAGAAATTCAGGAGAGTAACCAGGGCAGTGGCAATACGGTTCAATTCAACATAGCTTTTAAAACTATATGAAATTCCTGAATCACAACATGTGGTATGGAGAACACATATGAAGTGGACAGCGCATAAGAAAGCACATTGAAGCTAAAACCTTATCGTAAATGAATCTATTTGACCAAAAAAAAAAGATTGGCATACTAAAATATAACGAAATTGTTCTTGCAGACGCTCCCATCCATGTTTCGTACTACTAAAGTCCCAATTATCTTGTTTCGACACCTGGATCAGTTGAACCCCCAAACTTTTTTAGCACAAAAAAACTGTTATTAGTCCCCCTCACTTATAAGATTGGTTATTAACGCAAATTAAGCCAGATCTGGAAGAGAAACTAGCTAGGGTTAATTCAAATTCCAGAAGAAGAAAAAAAGATCTTTTTGAGAAAGAGTTTGCGGCTGCGTAATGGATGGATGGATGCTCACCGGTGAGGGAGGATGCGGAGAAAACAGCGGCTCGCGGGAGCTCGCCTCGGGAGGAGACGAGATCGATGGGGTGGGGGGCCGACGCCACGCCGAGCTTGCTCGCGGTCGCGGCGCAAAATCTCCCGAGAATCTCTCCCCTTATCCTCCTGCTCACTCGTGTGGCAAGGGGTCAAAACAGAAAAAATAGCAAAAATTGATACTGTTTGGTCCTTTTAGAAACATATTTTACCTATGGACCCTAAAAAACTTTAGCTAAAATAAACTCCAATAATATGGCGCTGGGGAACAACAGCTCCTAACGTCATCGCCGCTCTATTTGGCGCTAAGGTTAACGACTTAAGCCACAGCCCATCCGGCCGGCTCCAACTCTTCCCTTTCCCCATCCTGGTTTCTCTCCTCCCGTGCGCTCTCTCCTCTCCCCCGACAAAAATCTCCAAATGTGCTAAGATTCGGTGTTTTTTCATGGGGATTTCGTTTGAAGGTGGTTGAGGAAGGTAAACTCCTTCATTCCATCCAAATATGTTTTGTTTTCATGTTGATTTGGATGAGTATTTGACGAAACCCTAGTTTGTGGTTTAGGGAGAAATTTCTTCATTTTTCTCGCAATCGATGGATGGATGAACACTAGATTTGATTTAATGGAATCATAGTTTGTATTGGAGAGGAGAGGAATTAACCCACCAAAAATACTCGATGAACTCCTCTATATACATATGTGTTGCTTACTCCTCTGTCTCTCGCTTGTATACCGTTTCCTTGCTCCTTTTACTGTTGTGCCCACCAAAGATATGTGCGAAGCTACAATGATATCTCTACACCAAGCTCACCAACTCATTTTTATATGCCGTAGACATGGTCCCCCACACGTGGGAGAAGAGAGACGCACGGGTGAGGTGGTGGCCCACGTCCATAAGGAATCGTGCTGTTATCACCAACGCATATATTTTGTTTCCGTTTTTGTTTTTCTGTGGACATGAGAGCCAAAGTGGGTCTCGTGGTTGAAAGCAATAGATAGGGCTGTCATTTGCCTGATAGTGACCTCTTCGGGCCTTTTTTGCACCATTGCCTTGGCCCTAGTTATCATCCATCCAAGTCTGTGTTGTCATTTGAGATTTATTCTTTTTGTTAGGCAAAGGTTTGTTAATATTAGTGTTAGTGTACTAGGTGAGGAAAAACTCAGCATACCTTAATAAATTTCATATGAATGTTGGGTATAGAAATGATTCAAATCATCTCAGTGGTTTAAATGTTTACTTTGACTCATTTTTCTGCCCCCATCCTTTAACATGTGGCCACTCCTTGGTAACATAGTAAGAAAAAAGTCTAAACTATTCCCCTCCCCTTTCCCTGAACTATCGCGACAATACAAATTACCTCCCTAAACTACACAAACCAAGCATTATATACCTAATATTCTTGAAATCAGGCAAAATAACCCCCTAAATCAATTAGCGGTGGTTTTAATCCTAGGTGACGCATCAGTTTAGCCACCTGGAGTATCCAACCAACAAATTAAAAAAATGGTTGACCCCACATATTATACTATATATTTCCTTCTTCCTCATACTTCCTTCTTCCCCTTTCTCTCTCTTTGGAGCTCGTGAGTTTGAGGTGGAGACGTCCGACAGTGGGCAGAATCGAGCTCAGTGTAGCAGTGGTGAAATCGAGCTCAGGTTAGTGGTATTTCATTTTCCATGCAGATTAAGAGAAACAAATAAAAATGAATAAAAGAGGTGAGAATGGAAGAATAATCAAGATGTCTACGAGCAAAATGGCAATTTTATCAAATCAATGTTGAAGGTGGCAACTTTACGAAGCCGCAATATGGCAGTGGCTAAAATCAAAATTTTCTGCGCTCAACAGCCTTCACCTCTCCGCCCTCAATGCCAACCACTTCCTCCAGGCGATGCGCCACACTGTTTGGGTGGGATCTCATGTCGTTGTGGTCACCGTGCATCATGGTGTCCCACTGCGCCACTTCGGTGCCAATGATGGCAACACCAAGTTAATGCTTGAATTTGTCCATTGTGATCAAGATGTTCAACGGCTTCCATCGGAGGGACTTCAGCTCCAACGCCATGTGCGACCAGAGCTCGTATGACCAGCGGCGCTTCTTTGTTGAGTTCACCGAGCCCAAGCCGACGGCGGCGCTCGGCGAGTTCTTGTGGGACAGGTACATCTCCGTTGTGCCGCCTTCATCCCGCGGTCCACATGTGGACGTCTTGCTGCTTTGTCCATTGGTTTGTTGCCTCCGCGAGTCCGCGTGAGCTAGCTTCTTCACCAGAATCACCACCACAATCGCAATCACCGAGAGAGGATAGGGAGAAGGAGGACAATGTGTGGGAGTGAGATGAGCCATGACAGATGGACCCTATAGATTATTTTGTTTTATCTTTGCTGATTAGATTGTCATGTTGGAGGCACGTGTGTTGGGACAATGTAATAACTTTTTTTCCTAAAATTAATATCAATGTATGCATGAAAATATTTTCTTAGATGTTTTCTCATGCGTGCCTGCACCATTTGTTGGTTTACTTAATCTCATATGGTATTGTATTCAAGCACCGCCCCTAAAAACAGTATTTCCTCTATTTCACGATGTCAGTTGTTTTGATTTTTTTTAATTTAAGCATCCTTAATTTTGACTCATTTATAGGAAAAGGCAATAGCGATATTTTTAACACAAAATGAATTACACAAAAATATATTCTGAATTTGATGGAACAAAATTTGTGTTGTAAATGTTGCTACGTTGTCTAAGTCAATTTATGGAAGCTTGACTTAAAAAAAGTCAAAACGATATACATTAGGAAACGGATGGGATACTATACCTATGAACAAATTAATAAAGTGGTCAATGTGTACGTGGATGCAGGAAAGTAGAATTGACCAAAACAATGCATTTTTTTCCTACCGAACGGTGCAAAGTGGGGAAGTGGCAAAGCATTTTCTAGACAAGATAGTCGGAGATCAAGATGCCGAGGAGATGCAGCATTTTGTATTACACACGAGTCGCCAAAATATCTCCCTACTAGTTGCATCCAAGACAAGCAAAGTTGGATGGATCCATCCTTTAGTTTGCATCAATACAAGTGGAGTAATCAGCTAACTTGTTTATCACAAAGAGCTCAGATTCCCAATCCGGCAGCTTTTGATGTACTTGGGCATCATGAACGTTGCTAGATTAATAAATTGAAAACATGATTATTATTCCATTATCACACGTGGATACACTGGCACAGATGGGAAGCTATTAAAATCCATTTTAATCTGTGACGTCTGACTGGAGAGAAAATAATTAGGTTGAAAAGCAAAGTCGTTTCAGCTGGAAGAATGTCAAAAGGCAAACAAAATGTCAAAAAGGGGTGGTGGATTTGAAAAATTGCCGAACAGGTGGATGATCAGCAGACAAGATAGAATTATGGAAGGTAGTTTTAAGTATAATATCAGATGTGATAATTAAGGGTAGGTAAGGTTGGGATTTGAAATTTTTATTTTAGATTACTTCCCCCATCTCACGAACGTAATTCATTACATTCTTTATGTATGTTGCTTTATGACTTCCATAACAGTGAGAAAATAAAAAATGCAGTATGTATGAATTTACAAGTTCATCGTTATTTTTAGTGTCGAAAGAGATTGATCAGTTTTAGTTTAAAATTTCTTAACTTGTATGAATGATTCAGTATCATCTTATTATTCTGATCCGACAAATTTAACGTGGTAATTAAATCCATAAGAGACATGGTATTAATATAGCGTACATTACAGTGACCAAGACAAGAACCAATGCAAAGTAATGTCCCGCCAACTAGCAATCATTATAGAGAAATAACATATTTACGCCAAGGATTTCGGTTTAATGATATAATTTAATAAAATATATGTATATATACGGTTACATTTACTCAAAGACAAATGAGATTGGTTCATTGGTTGTCTGGTTGATCAAGGGTTCAAGCTCATATGGATGCACTAGCTACAGCACAGTTTAATTGGAAATAAGGTCAATTTACCATAACTTCACATTACATTTAGTTATTCTATTATTGATACAGCGATTATATAAAAATACATTGTACACTAGACCTGTTTGACGAGGCTCTTACAGCTTCGTACTGCAACAATTTTTTGGACATGTTTATCTTGATTATTCTCATTGTCCTAAAATATAACAACTTACTCCCATTGTCAGGAGCCGCTTCTGGGCGACACGGCAGCGACCGGTCATATGTCACCTCCACCTCTCCCTTCCCCTCTCCTTTGCCTTGCCACTGCCGTAACGGCGGCAACGGGGCTCTCCTCCTGTTTGACCTCTCCCTCGAGCGGAGCACCAATGAGATGGCAAGGACGGGTAGCGGGTGGTGCTAGTGGTGCCGGATCTGGCATCGTCGCTCGCCATGGCCCCTTGGCCAGTCAGCCACCATGGTGAGGTGGGGCCGTGTGTGGCCGATGACAAGCAGTGCGATGGGCACGAGGAGGTCGCGTGGGCGGACCAGTGGCGGCGGCTTTGGTAGGCGGCGATGACGGTTTTTGGTGTTGTGGTGGGGCTTTGGCAAGCACTGCGGGCATCAACGTGGGCTACTGGGCTCCGGTCAATGCGAGCAGCGTGAATTTGGCCGCCTCAGGCTGGATCTGGGGCCATCGACTAGAGTGCCTAGTGGGGCGATGAAAGTGCAAGTGCCTTTAATATAGTTTTGGTGATTAATGACAAGTCTAATTATATGAGTGTGAAGTATTATTTGGATATGAAAATGAAAACGTGAGAGGTATGTACTAAACTCTTAATATTCTAGTTTTATCTCTCTGATGGTTCAAGATATAGAATAAGATATAGAATGAACTCCCTTTGTACATATGCATATGTCTCTCTTTATATTCATATGTATGCACATTTTAGGGGGAGCTCATTATATGTCATGCGCTCAACTCAATATTATTTATATTGGAGTGTCATCCATTACCAAAAAGGAAATGATCGAAACATATATGATCAATCATTTGTGTGATTGCTATTTTGATAATGCATGACAAACTGGTTTTGTGGGATTAACATTTTCCATGAGTTGTCGAATAGGTTACTCCCGGACTTCGTATGAGTTGAGTTAGAACCATCTTCATTTATATTGGATCTTTATGTTGACAAGGATAATATTATGGAGATCAAGATATATGAGTATAACCCTAATCTCCATCTATATATTGATGTGTCAACATATATTATTTTCATGCGAAACTTATGCATTTGAGACTAATGTTTTGTTTGAGACACATCTTATTTAGTCTCTTTATATTTGGAAACATGGAGATGACAAAGGTATGTACTTATTATTATGTCAAAACTTGATAAATGCCTTTATTCTTGTATAGGATAAACTCCCAATGTTTCATCTCTAATTATGCATACACTTGCTTCACACATATATTTTGTATGCATACATCTAGGGGGGCAAATCATATACATTCTCTATGCATGTATTTGATCCTATGTTATTCACTTCATTTATTTAGGATCATTATATTGAAGCTTACATTTGAGTATATGACACATGAGCGTACTCATCATATTTATTCATATCATTCATATGTGATCGGTTGGTCAATAAGTGGAGGTTGACAATCGGATCTTTGGGACTAACAATTTCTTTGAGTTGAATGAAAAGAATAGGTCCCAAGAATTGCAAAAGGGTGTTAATGCTCAAGTGAGATCATGACACCTAAAGACAAGGTTGACAAAGTGAATGCATTGAAGATGTGGATTACAAAGTGGCTATCGATGGCAAGACGGTGAAGGGCAAGCGATACTCCGTCGCGATGGACCATGCGGTGGTGAAGGGCAAGTAAGAGGCTTGGCACAGAGGGACCAAACCCGGTGGTGAAGGGCGAGTGAAGGCTTTGCCATGATGGACCGTGAGAGGCTGGTTGAAGCTATGAGTAGTCCACGTCAATCTTTTGATTAAATGAGAGATGAAGTTGTCGGCATCCCTCAAGATGAAGAAGGAAGATGGAACAAAAGTATTCTTATTGGTATAACTCTCTTTCTATTTATATTTGAGTATAGGAATGCCGTACTGTTAAGAGGGATGCAATGTCGATGAGTTTGTTTATGTCTCGGTGCTCAAAGTAACATATCCCAGTGCTACCTTGAGAGAAACTCAAGCTTTAACCTATCCTAAGAATAGTGTTAGACCTTGTTATGGGTTGGGATGGGTAGCCCTTTGAGTAAGCTTTCCATAGAGTCCAAAATCGCTGAAATCGGACTCTCAAGCAAAGAGTTATAGCCGTTTTAATTCTGTGTTTTCAGAACATCCGAGAGGGTCTCAGATGTTCCGAAAATTGACCAGAACTTCCGACGGTAAAATTTGCTCTCTGTATCTTTTCTCGGATGTTTCGAGAAATTTATCAGATGTTCCGAAAAGTGTTTTTTCCCAGATTTGAGGTCGTCGGGATGCTGAAAAAAATACACTTCTCGGATGTTCCGAAGGTGTCTCGGAACATCCGAAAAGAGCATCTTTTGCCCCCAGCGGGCAGATTTCTGTGTGTGGCTATAAATAGCCCTTCTCCCCCTCCATCCTTTGCAGCCATTCTTGAGGGAATCAAATCCACATTCAAAGCGAAATAGCCACCCCCAAATCCCCTACCTTTGTGGTGTCTCTTTGTGAGAGGGATTTGAGAAGGGGAGAGATTTGTGAGAGGGATTTGAGTAAAGGGGAGAGTTGATTTGAGGGATTTGAGAAGAGAAGAGTTGGGGGTTGTGAGATTGAGAAGTTGAAGGCAAGAGGGATTCACTTCATACTTTGAGCATTGAGTTCATAGCAAGCAAATTGGTGATTGTGTTTGTTACTCTTGGTGGTTGAGGACACCTAGACTGCTAGGCGTCGCGTCCGAGCCATCGATTCATTTGTGGTGCGCCAGTGGAAGTTTGTGAAGGTTGGATCTCGCCTCCGCAAGGGAAGAGATACCGCTAGTGGAAGGGGAATGCATTTGTGTAACCCCGAGGAAAGGGTTAGTGAAGACCCGGCTCATCGGAGCTCCTCAACGGAGTGTAGTGATCCCCTCAAGGATCCGAACTTCGGGAAACACATCACGCGTTTTCTCTCTTGGTTTGCTTTCTCACTTCTTCTATGTTGTGCTTGAGTTTATTATTGCCCGATCTACTTGCATGAAGTGTTGATCCATTTGATGACCTCATATATTGCTTAGCTACCTTGCTAGTCACCTTTTGGTTCATATAGAAGTTATATGATTAAGCTTCAATTTCATAGTTAGTGTTAATCTTGTTATCCGCCGGACTTTCGGTTAAAAGCGGAAGTTTTGATTTCATATCAAAAGTTCTAATTTGAACCGAAAAGCCCGAGATTCTAATTTGCTATGAAGTTGTGATGAATTTTTAGGAACGCCTATTCATCCCCCCAGGAGACATCGAGGTCCTTTCAGGCCATAGCCGCGACTTCAGTAGGCTGCACTGATGGCACATGGTGTCACGGCGAGGCTTTGGCAAGCGCCGCTGGAGATGGCGCAGGCTCCAGCTTGCACTGGATGTGAGGATCTAGCCACCTTGGGCCTGATCTAAGGTCGGCGACTCGTGGCACCCTTGTCGGAGGGGGCCAGTGTCAGTGGCAGCTCGTCGAGGGCGACAGGTAGTCGGTCAAGTTGGCTTTGCTGTTTTAGACATTGCGTGACTCTCTGGTTGCGTGGCAGCTCTGGCAGTGGTGACTTAGAGGTTCTTGATGCAGGTGGTGGCCTTGAAGACGGCAACCTATTTCCTGTGGGGGGCATCCTTTATGCATTCCCTCTCCTTTCAGCCCATCTACTCTTTTGGTTGATTCTCCACGGCTGTGGGTTCTTCAAGAGACGAGGGCAGAGGTGTGGCTCTAAGGTGGTTGTTTGTTGTTGGATGGGTGGTGGCCTGGTTTGGATTGTGCTTTCTTCGTGCTTGTGGTAGCTAGGTGCTCATTAGTGAAGTTTCCTGTGCTAGCACCCCCCTGTTGCGACAATGTCTGACAATGTCTTTTTTGGGGTGGAGTTTGAGCTGCTACCAGTCGGCGGTTGGAGGTCAATACACTTTGTTTTTGCACCTCGGAGGCGTTCGCGTGTAGTAGTTGGAGGGAATTTCTGGCGTAAGCCTTGCTTGGTTGACTTGGTGCTTACAACGATGACGCCTGTAGACGCCATCTTTCTCCTTGGAGGCATCATACTTTAGGTTCCCTCCAGTCCTTCGGGTGAAAACCCAGTCTAGTTTTCCTAGATGAGTGATGTCAACATCATAGACATTGTTTTCTTATTGATGTCTTTGCTTTGAAGATCCTGCCTCGTGACTTCTTAGTCTGGCTTCACTTCTCTTCTCCTTTTAAGAAGTCGGAGCCACTTGTAGTCAAGCTCATCAACGATGACTTAAGCTTGGTGGTTTCTCTCTAGTTGTGATGTCGTCCTCCTCTTTCCTGGCTCTTGGTCTAAGGTGTTACCGGTTTTCTTTCAATCGTGTATTTGGGTTTTTGCCGGTTTTCCTTAATTAACCATGCTCTCTATGGTTTTCGGACCTGGTTTTGCTTATAAACAGGGTCAATTCTCTTCTATAAAATTCCGGTAGGACTCTTGTCGCTGTTTGTTAAATAAATTAACTTTATGAGTTTATTTTACAGAAATAAAATAGACGGGTGAAATTAAATGAGGATGTTACAATTGATTGAGATGGGAATGAATGCGGATAAATTCAATGACAGATGGTTGTGGTTGGTTGAGCTGGAGTAGTTATAGTTCCTATATATATTCTTGAACAAATTTTAAATAATAAAAGTTACTATATTTTGAGACCGAGAATTGATTGAGGTTATTTCTAGAGGGCCAGCTTATTAATAATTTGTACCAAACCATGGATTATGAAACTATACTGTACAAAATTCTTGATTTGAAGCCATCCAAACTTTGAGACGTGTAGCCTTGTTGACCACACAAACAGAAGGACAGCACTTAGGAGTATTGGGCATGCGTGTGCCCAGAAAAGATGAGCTGACAGACCTTAATTACAAGCTGTCAAAACCTAACCTAACCGAATATATTCCAATGGTACTACAAAATGTATAGATGTCAAAGAGCAACGATACGATGTTGTTGAGCGGGTATATGGGTATCAGGGACAAACATGCATGCATTCACTCCATGGTACTCTGACTAAGATTATTCCCTGAAATGCTTTCTGTGCTATAAATACCTGAAGACATGCATAATGAAGAGGGGCAATGCATGCATGAAAGATTCAGATCTTTCAGAAACTAATAGAGAAGAGGGGCCTTCCAAGAGGACCAGAGCTTATTCGGTAGCCAAGGATGACTTGCCTATGTGCAGGTTTTATGCTCATGGCCATGCACTGCATTTTCATCCTCTTGATCAAGCCTGTCAATTATAGGACGATCCTGAGTTGATAGCATAGGCATTAAGGCATGTCTTCCTTGGCTATCCGGAGTGGCTCTTGTTGCTCTTGGAAGGCCGCACTCTTCTTTTATGCAAGGCTTTGCAAAGTGCGCATTGGTTCAAGTGTTCAATGCCTCAATGATTCTCCCAACATCTAGCTCAGTTCTCCCTTGATACATGGCAGGATTTTTTCCCCTTGATAGAACATACTATTTCTGCTAGCTACATGTGTGGTATAGTAATGTTTATATATATATACTCCATCCTTCTTCAAATACTTATCACTTGGTACTATTTATTTGTGAACTTTGACCCCCTTTTTTTATACGAAGAAAATGTATGAATACTTAAAAAGCATTCCATGTTAACGAAGTGTACAGTATCCTAATTATTACAATCATTAAACATTCATCCATCTGATCTAATCATTCAAAAAAATATTGGTTAAAGCTACACTAGAGTTATACTCCATCCAGGTTAAAAAACTAGACACTTTGGACAAGGACATGGTCTTAAAAAAACAACTTTGACTATATTTTTTTATTATAATACATATAGAAATACCAACAAATATATGATTTTGTTGAAGTACTTTTTCAAGATTAATCTATATAAATAATCTTTATGTTGCTAAAATAAATATTTTTAAAATTATATGTATTGAAAGTTTGACTTTAGAATAGTCCAAAACGTCTAGTATTATCAAACTGGAGTAGTTATTTGAAACAGGAGAGAGTAACGGAGGATTTCGGAGTGGTCAATCTGCTCATACGTCCATGTTATACTGTAGTGACATGCTAACTTTAGGTAAATTTCGTGCTTTCTACTAGTTGTTCAACATATTCCAATTTTGACCGCTAATAAATTTAAAATTATTCGACTATGTTGAACTAAAGTAGATAATATTATACTTTTTATAAACATACTTTGATATTTTTGTGCACATTTTAAAATGTTTATGCATCTATTTATAGAAAAATAATTTGAATAGTGCTCGCTCTGACCAATTTCAAAAATATTTAGTATAAAAAACAATGATTTGCATTGGAAATAACTATTATATATCATAATTAGATTACATATACTTAATCAAATATAAAATAATCGGTAAAAGTTTTAAAAGCTTGATCGATTTTTAATCTAAACATAAAATATTGATGACCAGAGGGGATAATAACCAACAATGACTGGTTTGACTGGTAGTTTCTACTCACACTATTTATGGGGAAAAAAATATACTCTCTCTGTCAAAAAATAAGTATTTAGACTAGACCAATCAATTTGGATAGAATCTTTGTCCAAATTTATTTGTACTATTATTTTGTATTGGTGGAGCAATTCTTGGACGAATTTATGACATGTCAGTTTCGTGTTAACAAATGTTTTCTAGTGTTGGCAAATGTTGGAAGGCCGATATATAGCCCAAGCTAAGAAAGCTGGGAAGAAACCAGAGGAAGCCCACAGGCCTAAAACCGAAGCCCATCGAGCAGCAGATTCTTCTCTCTCCTCTGTTCTCTTCTCTCTTCTTTCTCCGTCTCCTCGAGTCCCGAGGCTGCTGCTCTCCTCTCACTGCTGCTTCCCTCTCTTCCTCCGCCATCTTCATCACCGGCCAAGGCGAGGTAAGGTAATCAAATCACCCTGATCTTCCCCTCAATTTCGGTGGCGCAGGTGGATCGCTGCCTATCTTGGACGCGGCTAGCTGCGGCCGGCTCAATTTCGGTTGAGCAGCTTGGAGGCCTGGGCTTTGTGGTTTCTTGGCTTCTACCTGCAATCCGCTAGGGTTCATTCGTCGCCTAGTTCTTGAATCTGTTCTTCGTGCGTTCTTGTTCTTGGTATGCGTCGATCGTATTGGTCTCACGCCACACACATGGGTGGGTGGGGGCGCGAGGGTTTTGGTCGTGTGGGATTTGGTGAGTTTCTTGAGGATTTGAGGGTGAGCGGGGGTGGTGTGCGGTGCGGTGGGTTCTTGCGGGACATGCTTGTGAGGTGTTCGACGTTATGCGGATGAGGGGTTAGTAGTGCTAGTTCCTTTTGCTGGACACGGGGGGTGAGCAGTTTGCAAATCGGCTGATGAGCAGCGGGTGCTCTCCCTAGCCTTCTTCTGGAGATCAGTAAGGTCCTGTTTATTTGGCTTGCCAAGCGAATGCTGTGGCTACCTCTCCTTTAAATCCGGCATCTGCATCCTGTACGGATGCACACGGTCATCACTTGATAGTTGGTAGGACGGCGCAGAGGCATTGCCTGACGCTGCTATCATATTACTGGGTTTCTCAACCATAAAAATGCTGTGATTTGTTTCCATTTTTCAGTTCCTCCAAGTTTATGTAGGGTAGCACGAGTTTACTCAGCATGCAGTGCGCGAGTATATTTCTGTTGTCTGGTTTGAGTGTGCTTGTACATGCATTGAACACCTTGTAACTGAAAGGTTGTACCTCTGCGTCTTTAATTAATCTCTCTCTCTTTCTCGGAATAAAGAAGTTTAATAGCATACCGAATTCGCATGTGATAAGGAAGTAGTACCTTAGAATATCTTTGACGTGTCAGCTTTGGAATTTGGACTATGAAGCACATATGTCTTTAGGCCATGTACAGTATACAGGTGCTTAGATAGATGCTTAAAACGAAGCATCTGTTTTAAGAGCCCTTGCCTCCAATAGTTTGGGCTTGTGCAAGCTGGTGATCGTACTTGAAAACTGCTTTTTTACGTCACATCTTGCGGCAAGCGCCGAGCGCTTCAACAAGCATCAACTCTCATGCAAAAATGCCACATGGCAGAAAAACGGTTAATTAGCCTCTAAGCATCTATCTTAGCGCCCTATTAAACATGCCCTTAGAGCAAGTTTAGTAGTGGGCTATAAGTTGGCTATAAGCTTATGTGGAGGAGAGAGACAATGAAAAATGAGGAGGGTTGTTTCTCCTGCAAGAGCTATCTGCCTAGCTCTACATATGGTCCAAAACAAATATATGTGAGAGAAAGAGATATGATAATGAAATTAGAGCCAATCTTATAGCCTATATATTATGCATGTTAGCTACAAGTGGGCTCATAGTTAACAAGTTAGCTCTATTACTACTTGCTCTAAGAAATCCATCTTGAACTGAGCTTTTGCCTACTGGGCCAGAGTTTCTGGAGTGTGGACTATGATGCTTGTAAATGTGTTACAACTTACAAACAAACAGATGCATGCTAATTACCTTGCACCATGTGCCACTAGGGATGCGAAAAAGGCAGGAAAGATAGAGAACAATATAACATTTACCAAGATTTTTTTAACTCCTAATGAAACTAACGAGTAAAAAAACGTCAGGAGAGTATAAATTGACTGAGAAAGCCCCCCAAGACATGGTCTACTGTTTATTTTTTTCTGTTTCTTTGGTTGCCTCTCATTGCCCTTGTTAATCACCATACGTAGCTTAGTTTTTCCTCCTAGATCCTAGATCTTTAGCTAGTGTTGTGAATGGATGCACGTCCTGTGCCACCGGTCTATTTTGTAAAACCATTTTCTTTTTTATCTCAAGCATGCACTCATCTATTTACTTGTTTAGTCAAACTTGTCCCATAGACAGCCTTTTACTTTATTGTGCCATTCTTTTAGATCCTCCACGTTCCCTCATGGACAGCAAGGATAAAATGAAGAAAGAGGATAATGACTCTGCTCGGCCCCCTCCTCGTAAAGTTAGTATTTCATTAATTGGTCTGTGTATAAGTTCTTTTTGTCCAATTTCCATCTTTTTATTTCCATGGATTTACTGTATGCAGGGTGGACTTAAATTTGCTCCCAAAGTGCCTAAGAAAGATCTGAAGATTGTTCCTAAGATGTAATTTGAATGGATCCATGTTTATTGTTTTGTATCTTCACGCTTTTCAATTCAAGATACGGTGTTTAGGTAGCTGCAATATATGTAGAATAAGAGATATGATCCTACAGGGAAATACAAGAGGAGAGCAAGGAGTACACAATTGATAAGGATATGATGAAACTGATGAAACTCGAGACCTCCCAATCCCAGGTGCTTATCTATATGAGATTTCTATGTGCTCAATTTAGTTTGTTGAGGCTTAATTCCTGTTTTCTGTGCAGAGTATGGATGCCCTTGGGAACAAAGCTGAAGCTAAGAAAAATGGTCAGTATAATTTATACTTTATATTATGTGTGCCATCTTATAAAGATATGATTTGTTATCCAGGATCTATGTTTACAATTGTAATCAACTCATCTGTTAGGTTGAACAGTTGCCAAATATTACCTCTGTTTCATAATGTAAGTGTTTTTCCTTTTTTTTTTGTTTGCAATGTTTGACCATTCGTCTCATTCAAAAAATTATGCTAATATTAATTATTTTGTTTATTACTTACTTTATTATGAAAAGTACTTTAAGCATGACTAATCCTTTTTTAAGTTTGCACAAAATTTCTTTAATAAGACGAATGGTCAAACGTTACGAGCAAAAAAGTCAAAACCTTACATTATGATATGGAGGGAGTAGATCATATCACCTTTTATCAGGCATTAGACTAATATAGTAGAATATTTGACTAGTTTATCATTGCTGAACAACTGGATATGTATACCAGATTCTGAGTTAGAGCAAATCCAAAAAGAACTTGCATTTATTTGGGAAGATATGCTGTGTCAGGGGAAATTCTGGAACGATCCCATCAAATTGGCATTATCCTACAACATAAGTTTGAACTTATCGTCCAAAATAAATATATGCCGCATGGTGTACCTTCGATAATTGATGTAACTATGAGATTTAAAGTTTCATACTTACCATCTAAAACTCAGAGCTGACTTACCCAGGAGGATGCATGGATTACAGGTTAGAAAGAACAGCAATTCTGGATACACTTCCTAAGCTGTTGTCATTATGAATGTGCATTTTTTTCTTTTAAAAAAAATGTTTCCATGATGGCATATTACCTTCTTTCTATTTATGTCTTACTAGCATAACGCTGCATTTGGAGAATTGAACTCTTTAATTGCACTCCTAGAAGTATTTCATCTGTAGTAGCTTAAGTTGCTATTCTATTTGTTTCATTCTTAACTGCATATGCATAGTCGCGAAGTTGTCTCACGTGTGTTCTGCAAATTGAAGAAAACAGAGGTTATGTATGCTTTTACCGAGTATGGTTTATGCGAAGTCACAAAAAAAAAGTATGGTTTATGCCATTATAATATGTACTTTTATTAAGGAGTTATCCTTCAATTATTGAACATAGAATAAATCTTGTTTTATAGATGTCTAATATAGCTTGTTCCATGCAGATTCAGATGTATCTGCTGCAAAGTTACCCAAGGGGTACACTCAACCATGGGTAAATACACATGCAAGCAGCATGAGTTAGCCGTCTTTGTTTATTCACCTTATCCCTTGGTCACTTTTGTAGGACTACATGCTTACCAACTATCCTATTACTCACCCAATAAGGAGACCATACTCTGGAGATCCAGGTTTATTTTCTCTGTCTTTCCAGTATTGTGATCGTTCTTTATGTTCTACATAAGTATGTAGTCCTAACTGCAGCAATTCGTTTATGTAGCCCTTCCAGCAACAATTAAAAATGTGCAATTTATTTAATCTGTATGTTTGTTAGAGCAATTCGTTTTTTTTCCTTTAATCACAGCAATTCTTGATGAAGAGGAGTTTGGACAGTCTTCTTCCAACAAAGGACATGATGGTGAATTAACTGCAGCAGGGCTTATGGTATTTATGGTGTTCTTCTTGATTCCAACACTATTTATGTTGAGGCTTTCCTATTGAGAAGAGAAAATGTTTGGTGTCAGTAACTCATTGTTGCAGTCTACCATCCAATCTTAATGTAAACTGCCTATGGCTGCCTCCTTATGTTAATTGATGTCCTGACAGGGCCAAAAGGACAAACCAAAGCTTCTCTTTTTCCAGTTGCCTCTATCTCTTCCTTTGCCAAGAGCAAAACCAGTCACTGAGGAAGATAAAGTCACAAGATCAGATTGGACTGATCAGAAGAAGGGGCATCAGTCAATCCAAGGTTGTCATCTAGAAGAGCTTCCAGGTGGTCTCATGGGGAAGATACTTGTGTACAACAGTGGTAAAATGAAGATGAAGCTCGGAGATGTACTGTTTGATGTAAGTAGTGAGATTTCTGCTGCATATTCATATTTAGACTTTTGATTCTTCCATGATGCATCTAATATATGTAGAATGTACAGGTTTCCGCTGGTATGAAGTGTGAATTTCTTCAAGAGGTTGTAGTTATTAACACAAGGGAGAAGCACTGCTGCAGCCTGGGGGAGATCAGCAACCGTGTCATTGTAGCACCTGATATCGACTACTTGCTAGATAGTATGAACAAGGAATAGCGTGCAGGAAATCGGAGAATTTGTATAGCCTTAAACCACGAGTTAGTCCAGAGTCTCAGTCCAGGTAACCTTTGGTGATTGCTTCTGCTTCAGCAGTAACTTTTGAGCTGTGGATTTGCAATAGGAGAATGCTGATTTAGTACAATGTAATAAGGGTGCTGGTAGAGAGGTTTAGTCCAGTAGTTCATCAAACTCTGGAGAGTTTTCTCAACCACAGATGGTTGTCTCTTAGTCTAAAATTGTTACTAACAACAAGAAACCATCATTTTGCCTGTTAGCAGTCTGTTTTGTGATATGACATAGAAAGAATGGGTTTTAATGGATCAATTTCCTACAGTAGCCATATTTGATACTCGATTCCTACAATGACAGCAACTGTAATGGCAAAACAAAATGAGCTTTGGTGCTGGTGGTTTCTGAAGAAACACGAAACAGAGTATGAACTTGCTCCTGATCTCTTTTTCCTTAGTGATGCGACTTTTTTTTATTAGTGCTTGTTCTGACGTTGTAAGATTAACTCCGACAAAAGAAAGACTGCATGCTCCTATTACATACATATCATATTCAAAGTCTATGGGCATGTGTTGATCAGAATCATTAGTCAAACAAACATTTAACATTGGCGTGCCAAATACACATTTTTTTAGACCAAATTCCCCAATACAAGTTAGCAAAACTTGAGCATTTTGGGTGTGTTTGGTTGCAAGCCACACTCTGCCATAAATTGCCACGCCTAAGATTAGTCAAGACTAACCTAGCAACTGTACAGTTTGTGACAAGATTTTCTTAATCCCACGCGTCAGTGATATGAAAAGGTGTAGCAAGATTCCCTTAGGCTAGCCAAAGTGTGGTAGAGAATTTGTTCATCTCAACTTACGCAAGTGTGGTAATTTTTATTGGCTAGTGATAGTAATGTGTGGCTAGCAACCAAACACACCCTTTGTGCCAAAAATATGGTAGACACAGAATTTGTGGCTCCAAAACGGTCCATCTGACCAAACGATAATAATTGTTCTTTAGTAAAATGAGAACATTAGGTAAATTCGTCCCAACAAGTAATATCTCAAAGAAAGGAGGAAAATGTAATGTTTTTGCCCTCTTGTACAATTCTTAGGCCGGCAACCAACATCTCCTTTCTTTTTAGATAACAAAAAAAACATGACTCGAGTCAAAATTTTGCACACATTTATTTTGAAATGCAGTGCGGGAAATTGTAGATCATCTGTGACGCACGGAATTATATGTCAAGGAGTAACCTTCGTGGATCTTCAACTACATCCTTGATACGGCGCAAGAACAAAACAGCTTCCCTGCCATCGATCAGCCTATGGTCATATGTCAGTGCAAGGTACATCATTGGCCTTGCAAGGATGCTGCCATTCACAACCACAGGGCGTTGAACGATGGAATGCATTCCAAGGATTGATGACTGCATTAGATAAAGCTTGTGTTAGGACTTCTTTTAGCGGATTTAACAAACAGAATTGCAAGGCAGCAAAAAAAAAAGGGTGAGCACCTGGGGAGGATTAATGATAGGTGTACTGATAAGGCTTCCGTAAACACCACCATTTGAGATGGTAAAGGTCCCTCCTGCCATATCATCGATGGACAATGCCCCCTCAGTTGCCTTCTTTGCAAGGTTGTTTATCCCCTTCTCTATGTCCGCAAAGTTCATTCTATCTGTATCACGGATAACAGGCACCACAAGACCCTAAAACAATCGAAATATATTACATAATTGCAGCATGGTGCACACTTGCAAAGATAGTTAAGACACTCAACATAAAGGAAAACAGGCGTTGATACCTTGGAAGTTCCAACGGCAACACTGATGTCAATGTATTCCCTGTATATGATGTCATCACCATCAATGACAGCATTAACAACTGGTTGGTTTTGAAGTGCAGAAACAGCAGCCTGTAAAAGCAAATGGGTTTTAGTACAAGCCAGATAATTGCCGCAGAATGTTTTGAGTAGCTCATAAGATTGCATTACCTTGACAAAGCAGGACATCAGGCCCAATTTGACACCATGCTTCTCAACAAACTGATCTTTGTAATCAGAACGCAGCTTCATCAAATTAGTCCTACATAACAATACATGCAATGCTGAAACAGATACAGAAAAATAAAACCAACAAGATGAATGCCATGAAGCAAATATAACCGTGTACACATTGACAGTTATAGTAAACAAAAAGGTGATGTAACATAAGGATAATAAGGATGCAAACTCTCAATTGATAATCGGTGATGTAACATAAGAAGAATAAGGATGCAAACTCTCAATTGATAATCTTTTTTCTTTCCATTCATATAAAGGCATACAACACATACGATGTATGAGGTGCATTAATGTTATTTCTCAACTATACACGGTAATCTGGCGTTTCATTTACACAATAATCATGTTAACTAATTGATACGGTCAAGAAGCATTGCTACAGCTATTTAAGTATTATTGCAGATTAGGACAGAGCCCCCTGTAACTTGAATTAAGCCCACTAGCTCAGGGCCAAAAGCCAGTAGCTTATGCAGTACATCAACCAAGCAAACGTTCCAGGAAATAAGCAATCCAACTAATGATGCACTTACATGTCAACTTCGTTGAATGTAGTAAGCATTGCAAAAGTATTCTGAGAATCCTTTAAACGATTCGCAATTCGCTTCCTAAGCCTTGCCATTGGCACCTGCATTTTCATGGTGACAAAAATGTATGAAGCCTCAAGAATATGAATTCACATGGTATATATTATCATGATGTGTAACTAATTAATGGATAGGGCCTTACCCGTCTCTCTCTTTCCTTAGGAGGGAGCTGTGGTTCTGAAGAGGATGTTTGTTTTGATGCATGAGTTATGCTGGATTCTACTTTTTGTGGTTTAGCCTCAACCTTGTTTTTCTCTGCAGGTGGTGGTGCAGAGCTTTGCTTCTGGGAGGTATCTTCAGATGGTTGGGGATGTGTCTTGTTTGGAGCAAGAGACTTAGATATGATAGCAACTTTGACACCTGGAGTAACAGTGTCACCTTCACTGGCAACAAACTGTACCGCATTGGTGTGGTTAGAAAAGTAACTGTTCTCCTAAAGACTCATATTTAAATATGGAAATACAAATCAAAATCAGGGGAAGGCCCCTTACCTTTTCAATTATCCCAGCTTCTGGACTAGCAACATCCATCGTAACCTGAAAATAAAAGGAATGGGAGTTTTTTATTTCCTGAAACCCATTTTGCAAAAGAAAGCAAGTCAAGCTGAAACTAGAACAGACAGTGCACAAAACGACCTTATCAGTTTCAATCTGAGCTATGGGTTCATCCGCTTCAACTCTATCACCAGGTTCTGAATCAGATAGCATGAGAATACAAGAAGTTTGACAGCTCAAATTGCATAATATTGATAAAATGATAGATAGAGAGTTCCTTACTCTTTAAGAAGATGGCAAGGGTTCCATCAGTTATGGATTCACCCATGAAGGGAACAACAGCTTCAACGAAGTCAACTTAAAGGAAGAAAATTTTGATTAAGCATTTATCAGTCAGAAGCTTGCACTCTAGGTTTTCTGCACCTTACCATTATCTGAAGCAAATGATCTACTCCAAAGTTGATAAAAGGAAGCATTTGAAAGGAAATAATGTCCGCTACAAACAAAATAGATACCACATTTTAGTTACGAAGAAATATAAATTTAGTATAGGGTAATGACAAAGTGAAAACTAAAGAGAACAAAGGATGTGCCCAATAATCAACTTATACAGCAGTCACAAAACAACAGTGAAGTTTGTCCCTTCTAGTCCTTACCGAGTTGGCTGTGAGCATCTGGGAACACCTGAAATAAAGGTTAAACTAAGAGATGCCCAGGTTTCCAAACTAACAAATGTTGAGCTGCTGACCTTCGAGTAGCTGAGTGCTGAAATGCCTGACATGTCTATAACTCCGTAAGAAGCACACTGTCTGCAAGTGAACTATAATCATTAGGAAGACAGAGCAAACATTAAGCATAAGTACACGAAGAAACAGAACCACATATGCGGTGGGCACAACAGAAAAAAGGATGAACAAGTAGCTAGTATATTTCCCACAAGGCAGTGCCCTCAGCCCACTCCCTCACCTTGTTTCTGCACAATGAATATTGCCAGGTGGGTCTTGCATTCAGTGAGGGAACTCAGTTAGCATGCTGCCTTTATTATGAAGAATAATAAAGGCAGCATGCTAACTACTTGTACCTGGAAAGCCTAACTTTCTGGAAAATGGGTGCACACAAAGAGAAAATATTGTGGTATTAATGTAGCTGAAACTGATCATTATACACTCAACCCCACCCCCACATACATACCAGCTAAAACCTGTTCCAATTGTGCCTCTTCATATGGTAGGAACATTAAATTCCTGTGAATACTTACTAGAAGCACATTCTGATTCAGTTTAACAAAATGTCAAGATTCAATCTAATTCTCCATGCAGTTGAGGCAATCATCAACACATGATACAACCAAACTAAACTAACCAACATATCACCCCCAACATGATTACAAACAGAAACCCCCACCGCGCATCACGCGTGAAAAATCTGAATGACCTATAGCAAAAGTTTCACCATCAGCAGCCTTTTTTTTTTTTGCACAGCCTGGCAATGACACCACGATCAGGCCAAAATGCATGAGCAAAACTAAGAAAAAACAAACTTTGCGATCTTCCCCAATGTCACAGTTTAAATATCCCTCTACTGCCCTGATCATCAATGACAGAAAAAAAAAAAGAGAGAGACCACATTCTTACCACCAGAACAGCAAAATCCGGCCCCGAAATCAACCAGAGAATAATGAGACTCTAAACGAACGAAGCGTCAATCGAGTCGGGGCCCATCGCATTAGATCCCCATAATATATACGCGCGCACGTGCATCCGTGTGAGAGAGAGATGGAGAGAGACTAACAGGAGGGGGGATTACCGCGGTGGGGCAACGGCGGAGGAGGAGGCGGGAGGCGAGGCGAGATGCCATTTCGCCGGAGAAGGAGGAGGAGGAGGCGACGTCGTCTCGTCTCGTCGATCTCTGCACGAATAGGTGGTGGCTTTTGGGGGATTTTTATTGTTTCTGCCCTTGTTTGCCTCCTTTCCTTTGCTTGGCCCTTTCTCGCCTTTTTTACGGTGTGTTTAAGGAAACGAATCAGCAAAGCTCTCAACACGTCGTGTCCCCGCGTCGAGAATTACGGCATGAGATGAGAGCATCCTCAATGCCTAACGCCAATATGCCATGGCATCAATACGATGGGTCCATAGTTTTATACTGTATTTATTTGCTTACGACACATGCTATACAGAGTACTAGTACAAGATGTTCTATTTTTAACTTTAAAATGGGACCCACTAAACAAGATGGCTGCTCACTCTCTCGTATGCATCGCAACCATGTTGCAAAGGATTCTTTTATTGCTTATAGTCTTAATCTTAAGGTTGTACATAGCAATATTCATCTACTTTTTTATATTCCGATATATAAAAATACAACATAAATAATGCTCTATTACTTAAACATAATAATGCTTTGTTGCTTATGGCTAGCCTGACGCTTGAGGCAGACACCTCTTTGTTTGGGTATAGCACATGCATCCTGTTACAATCTAAATTGTGAGACCAAGTGTGGCTTTTGGTCTGTAGTGATAGAAAATTGGCAAGTGTCCAGGAAGTACCGGTGTTGACTAACGTGGGTCAGGTTATGACATCTGTGCCCGAAAAACAATGGTTCAGTCTATTTGTGTGCAGTGTTACTTGAGGTCAACCTTGGTCAACGGTGGACCGGTATCAAAC
This sequence comes from Leersia perrieri, assembly GCA_000325765.3. Classification (NCBI taxonomy): domain Eukaryota; kingdom Viridiplantae; phylum Streptophyta; class Magnoliopsida; order Poales; family Poaceae; genus Leersia; species Leersia perrieri. The sequence continues at coordinate 12,711,761 of CM002480.1, read as the reverse complement.
TAAGGGGGAGTTGGGATCTGGCACGGTCAGGGATGTCGGGTGACAAGGTAGGACACAAGCGTACACGGTGGACAGACGTCGTGGCGGGAGATCGTCGCAAATTTGATGCACAAGCCAAGAAGGATGCAAATCAGACTTCTCTTGCAAGACCTCGCGATGGGTGGAGTGGCCCGAGATAGAGATGGCC
>CM002480.1:12689893-12711474 GCA_000325765.3 Leersia perrieri | reverse complement strand
CTAAAATCTCGTGTCGAGCGCAAGCTATTTCTTCTCTTCTCTCTTTTTTATCTCTCTATTTTGATCTAGTCTCTATGAATGACTATGGTTGATTAGGTCGCGATTTTTGCATGAATTTTGGGGGTTTTTTCTTTACCTAGAGATTCACCCCCCTCTCTATAGCGGTGATGCGATCCTACATAAATGAAATTGAATTGACCTTCATATTTGAAATGTGTGAAAGGGTGTTTTAGAAATAATTATTGAGATCATTTAAAAAACTCTGCTGGCTTGTTTTCTCGGTTTATTCACCTGACTATTGAAACCAATTTGTTTCACCTTTTACAAAAATGCATGATTTAAAAACAGATATTGTAACACCATTTTAAGCTATTTATTAAGTTCATTTCTTCAATATTTAATTTATTCGTCATTTATTTCGTTGCATGACGACCTCATGCTTTTATATTATCAGCCGTTGCTAAAAATTTGAATGTTAAAACTCAATTGGTGTTGAATTTAGTTTTTTTTCATGGTAATTTAGTTTTCCTTAGCAAACCAATGGCGCGGTTCAAAAATCCAAAACGAAACTTTGAATATTTTGTTCTAGGATTTTGGGTCTATCAGTGGGTCACGATACGAAATCAAAATATCAAAAGTTTTGTTCAAAATCTCCAAATCTAATGTGCTAGTCCATGGACCGCAGTTTCTTATGTTGTTAGCTCCAAGAGTCTTTTAGGACCTTCTCCCATGATAAAAAAGGGCTAAATTCATTCAAATTTATGTTTATGATTCAAAATTCATCTGAATATTTTGTTTGAAATTTCCGAATTTTAGGAATTTCGGTGACCCCAAAAATTTCCCCATTCTGAAATGATTCTGACCAATGTTGGATTATCGCAGGTATGCTACTCAAAGAGAACGGTTTTTACAATAGACTTCCTTTCACCTTTCCTGTTTGTTTGTTCGCTTGTAAACCTTAGCCAACTTTTAAATTTTCAAGCTTGATTTTAAATCTTTTTCAGGCGTTTTCATGCTTTGTTTTCTCAATCTTGGTTTTTAAGACCATAAAAGTAGAATGTAAATTATACCTAAAATTACTTTGTTGCCTCGTTTATTTGTCTACAACTTATCAGGTGAAGCCAACCAATATGACAATTCATCAATATTTTCTAGACAACCTTTTAGAATCAACTTTCTAATGTTTATTCATTGATTTGTCCTCTCAAATGATTGTCTAAAATTTGTATCATGCATCATCCATCAACATTTTCGAACGCACCCAAAGTTTGTTCTCTTTTCCTTTTTATTCCCTATAACAAGAAGTTATGTCACTCGTTAAAACTGCATGCCTCATCAACAAGTTTATATGCGAGTAATTAAATCTGCTTAAAAGTGTCTTGCTTGTGCCAGTTTATGATACTCCTATCATTTCCCATCTCAGATTTTCAGTTCTTTTGACACTATAATTCTGCGTGGGGCCTCATCAGTTATCAGACACCAAGTCGAAACTTGATTAATTGTAACTTATATGGCGCCTTTTGCAGGTATGCAGATAAGTTGTGTAGTACCAGAATCCCACAAATCCCTATAGGATTTTGTACATCTCTACGGTTCACCTGAGAGCCAATGGAAAACAAATGAAATTTGTGCTCATTGGTGTGGCTGCTCCATATCCATTTGAATAGAGTTATAACTCGACCATTCCTACCACAAAAGAAGCTTCATCTTTTAGCACTCCACATTGCATTTCAACTCCACCCAAATAGGTCGCTACAGTTTTACAGATACAACACCGTTTCAACTCGCTACAGGATACACCATCCATCAATCCCCCAGGACAAATAAAAACAGGACCAGGGCTCTCTAGGACATCAACCTATTTAAATTTTTGTGAACTGGTAACCCACCACAAGGGTCTCCCTCTTCTTTCTTCTTCCTGTATACGGATCAGTCACTACACTCTCCAAGCCAGCAAGGCAACTGAATCTATTATTGCACAAGCTCAGGGATGAGCCTCAGAAGGAACGAAATTTCACGCTGCGAGAAATTCGGGGTCGCTGCATCCTTCGCTGCCTCACTGCTCAGATTGTCAGTGTTTGTGTCAGGTTCCGGTACGGTGATGAGCTCGGAAACAGCCTCGGTGATCTCTTGCACTAGGTCGACGATCACACCGTTCACCCCCATCAGATGTTGCATGTACACCGCCTCCGGTACGTTGCTGCATAAAAAGGGTTGGAGATTTTGAGCGCTTGAAATTCAGATGTAACGAAAACTGGTGCTACACAAATGACTCCGCTACTTACTTCAGTGTTCCATAAGTCAGTAGGGAGAGGTTAGCCTCTTTGATCTTTGGTACAGCGGCTGGGTGCCTGAAAATTCCTCGTGCCTCCGACACGATTCCTTGCATGCCGCTTGCGAGGCATAGCTTGATGGCCTCTTCCAATGAGTTTCTCCTAACGTCAGTGTATATTTCTGTGCCTCCATTCGTCAAAAAGTAAACCTGGTTGAAGAACATGTGAATGATGAGGTGATCAGGAACTGTTCACAGTATGGAAAGTACTGTTATGAAACCTGCAAATTTGCAATGCATCAGGTATTAGTTTGCTTACAGGGTATGTGCTTTGCAATTTTCGCATAAGCTGTGCAGCGTCAGGCTGGAAGCTGGAGAAAATAATAGACCTATCCTTTGCATAGTCAAAAACAACCTGATCAAGTAGCACAAAAAGAAGTTGTGATGATGTTAGACAGACAGGTATTAATCACTAAATTCTCACAAGAACCACATGGCACTCTAATAATACACACCTTCAATATGGCTTGGAGAATATGAGTAAGCTCTTCCTCCTGGTATTCCAGATAATCGTCAAATTTTAGCTCCACATTGAAGCCCAATCTAGGATTGACCTTTTCGAAAGCTTCTTGAAGTGTGCAAAGAGGGTCATCTGACTGCACATTCCAATTCACTATCCTACCATCCTTCATTTTCCGTAACAAGGGTTTTCCACACTGAATTCAGTCGAAACCAAAATGTGATCAGATTAATTGCAATTAACCCCAAAAGTTCAAACGAGAAGCCTTTCAACCATACCTTTCCCTGCTCATGTTGTGGACCATACAGGAGGAAATCTTTCAACTGAAGGTCAGTGACACGCTTATCTGAAATTTTACCCTGCAAATGGATACAGGTTAGTACTTTTCCATATCATGAAATATTCATGCCTATATGACAGTCTCAATAATGTTTCTTTTTTTGTCTGTGAGTTTTATGGTTGCTGCTGTAATTCATACAGTAAAAAAAAAAACAAGAGCTTACATCTTCTTCGGTAAAGATGAAGTTGTCATGGAAGATAATTGGGCACCCATCCTTGGTAACCTGCAAAATGATATTCACGGTTCTCTTCTCAACATCTTTGCACACCGAATTATTGAAGAGACAAAGAGAGAAGGACAAGAACCAAAAGTAAACAAATCAGTATCGTCTTGCATCATTTTAAGTTTCATATTTAATTAAGCAAACTATGACCAGAAACTCTCGTCGAAAATTCGTCACCAGAAGTATAAACTGACACATTACACCCTATTTTAGGAAGTTGATCTCTGCAAACCTCGTTGTAACCTTTTGTGGACGCAAATTTGCTTCTTTAATGAAATGGCAGAACTCCTGCCGAGTTCCTCGAAAAAACAAATTACACCCTATTTCTTCTTTTCTGAAAAAGAAAAATCACTAGAGCTAGCTGATAGGCAATGTTCCATGCCAAATAGGATTAGTACCACCAAATGATTCCTCCTGAGGTGTCTCCACGATGGATTGTTCCATGTTTACGTTAGAGCATTAAGATATTTTAAATTTGTAGTGCAAGGTGGGGCTGTGAAGCAAACGACAAAGGCGCATAGTGCTGATTCAGAGCTGACATTGGAGTGAAGGGGTCCCTTTCCATATCCATGGCCACCTATCTCGTGGGCCAGCCTAACTCGTTTCTTAAAAGAGCTGGAGAATATATTTCCTAGACCATTTCTAGTGTAGCCTTAACAGCTAGGAGTAGTAGTAGACTAGTGTAGTAGTACTAAAATCTTCAAATAGCTGAGAAAGATGAACTCTTTTTGTCCCTCTCCAACATTAATCTGGTGTGGTTAAATGGGTTCAATCATCTCCAAATATAGCAGTAGTAAGTAGTATAGTACTCTTCCCCAAAACCAGAAATTCACAACGGGAAGCCAGCTGTTCGATCGAACATCATCTCTCCTTTATATTTAACCCAAATCAGCATAGCTAGCAATAAAAAAAATAACTTTATTTGAGCGGTGCAGTGAGTCGGAGCGGGACGGAAATTCCACCGTCCCGGTGGTGGTGAGAATCGGCGATCCGTTCCTAGTACTATTTCCAAAGACGCGCAACAATTATATTCGCATGATCACGGGCGCGCGGCGCCTCCACGCCGCCTAGGCCAAAGCCCACGTGTGACACCGTGAAGAGAGCACGCGAACAGCTCACCGCGACGCGTCGCCACGCCGTTGGCTCCCATTCCTCCTCCCTTGTGTTGTGTTCCAGCGGGCGCTGCGCGCTTGCTACGCTACGCCTACGCGGCGCACCCGCCCAACCGAGCCACACGCCAGCCATCCAACCAGGGCCATTCCCCTCCCTCCCAATCCCACGGCGCTGGCGCGTCGCCATCGAGGAGGAGAAGAAACCGGCGATCCGTCCCATCGCTCAGGTGAACACGAACCCATCTCGCAATTGCATCCGCCTATCCCTTTCCCCACTTTTTCCCCCTTGATTGCTGGCCCAAATTAGCAGGAGCAGCTGCCCAACCGCCCGCCCCCAAGATTGGCTAGTACTCCTACTAGCTGACGCAACGGAAAGTCGGAAACAAGGTGCCGAACAGATGCAAGAATCGATTATTACCTGGACGTCGAACTCGACGTAGTCGACGGGGAAGCGGGCGGCGTCGTTGAATGACCTGAGCGAGTTCTCCTTCACCTCCTGCATCCGCCGGTCGGGCGACGCCAGCGCGTTCATCCCCTTCCCCCTGTGCCCGATCACCGTGAACCTCTTCTTCTGCCCCCCGCCGCCTCGCCCAACGCCCGCGTCCACCTCTGCTAACAATCCAACACCAATAATCAATCACTAACCAAACAAACAATCAGCCGCGGCATGCAGCATCTGCGCCGACGAGCGTACGTACCGAGGATGGCGGGGGCGGCGGCGGCGACGACGTCGAGGGCCATGGGGACATCGGCGACGCGGGCGGCTTTGAGCTGGGCCATTGATGACGACGATGTAGCACTAATTAGGCTATTAGCCGCTGCTACGCGCGTAGTAGGAGGATTGGGGATGGAATCGAACAGGGCAGGGGTGGCGATTGCGCTGCGAGCAAGGCAACAACAATATGAGACGCGACGCGAGGAAACGGAGGCATCGCCATTTTTATAACACCAACGCGGGGAAGGGGAAGGGGGTGGGTCGGTGGGAAGGAAGCGGGAATGGAATATTCGGGGCGTTTGCCATCGCCGGGTTTATCCTCCAGGATATTCTCTCCAGCCACGCAGGTGCTTTCTTTTCTTTTACCTCTTGCACAAGAACACAACAGAACAGGACAGCTCTGTTTCCGTTTTCTCCCGGTCCTTTTTTAACCTCGTGCCCGTTGCCCTGCGACCCTTGTGGAAATTATCTGGCTACGTTTTTTCACCCTACATCATGTTTCTTTGACTGGCCGTGCGTGCGATGTGGACGGAGCTCACGGCATGGCATGGGTTGCAATCTCCTCCGTGGATCTCATACGTGCAACGCCATCGTGAATATATACCCAACCCAAAACATACTATGATGAATCTTGTCCCTAAAAAATAAAATAAAATAATGAATCTAAGACTATGAATCAATTATTCATGTTATCAGTAGTACTCCCTCCCTCTGATTTTCCTTAATTTAAGATAACCAACGTCAAATATATATAATTGGAGGGAGTATATATTATTTCCAACTATTTTTGATGTGCTGTGCTGAAATACAACTTGACAAGTGGTGTCCAGATGGTTTGAACACAACAGCCAGCTTATTTACCACGGTGCCGCTCGCCCAATGTCAAGCTCACCCCTGCACCATGACAATGCGCGCATATATGCCGTTGCCGCTCGTAGCCGCCGTTGGTCGAGTGTCAAATGTCACCCCCATCATGCACCGATCGTTCTGGTTGTTCCTCTTTCGTCACTCACTCGTATGTGATTCTGTTCGTCCACGAAGTAAAAGGGATAACACGATTGATTATTCGATCGTGCTACGTGCTGGACACGACAGATTCATGCACGAGAATGCACCTTTTTCTTTTCTTTTTTGTTTAACTTGGACATATGCAAAGCAGCATGCAAGTTTTTTTTTTCAAGAAAAAGGAAAATAATTGAAGACGAACTAGAGACTGCAAGTTTCTCGCTGCAGATATTTTCTTCTTTGCGTGTAGCTGAATTCAGTCCCCTGTGTTAATTTGTTTATTAATTGTCCATGTGGTAGCAGATGTCCTGAGTGATTCTGTCCAATTGTCCATTGTTACTTTGTTAGTAGTATAGTTGCTACTTGCATTTGATTCTCTCATAAATAAATAAGGCATTATATTCAGGGGGGGGTCAATGCTTCTGTCAGATCAACACGCGCGCACGCAATATCTCGTCCATATAAAATTAGGAGGTCTTGAATTATTACTCGGTTGCAACTTATTCTTGGATACATATCAAATTAGAACATAAGCATTTTTGGGAACTATACCATACTATAATATATTATATCACTCTATTGTACTATAATATAGTTACATTTGAAAGATCCTTGTCAAATTTTTAGTCACACTCGTTGTGTAAGAAAATTTGATGACATAGAAGAGAAAAGGGGACAGGGAAGAGGGAAGGACTTAGCGAAAAAAATAGTTGTTTTCCATAACAACAGCCCAACATTGACTGCATCTAATATTTTAATAAAGTAATAGAAAAACAAGCCTTCGTGTTCCCTCTCATGGCCTATAAATTCCCACATTAATAAAAAGAAAAGGAAAAAATAAATTCCATATAGAAACACAATCTAATTTCATATATAAAAAATATGGAATATTAAAAAAGAGACTCTAGAGTCCATATAGAAATACAATTTTAAAAAAAAACTAAAATTCAGAATTAAATGAAAAATATTGAGAGAAAAGTATTTACAATCTAATTTCGGAATTAAAAAATATTAAATATTAAAAAGAGTACTATAGAGTCCATATTGAAATATAATTTAAAAACTAAAATTCAGAATTAAAAATAAGGAATATTGAAAGAAAAGTATAAAGTTCATATAGAAATACAATCTAATTTTGGAATTATAAAATATGAAATATTAAGAGGATACTCTACTCCATATAGAAATACTCCCTCCGTTTCATAATATAAAATATTTTGACTTTTTGCTAGTAACATTTGACCATTCATCTTATTTAAAAAATTATCGAAGTATTGTGTATTTTTTTATGATTTACTTTACTACCAAAACTACTTTAAGTATGAATTATTCTTTTATAATTGCACTAAAATTTTGAATAAGATGAATGGTCAAACTTGTAAGTAAAAATTCAAAGTATCTTATATTATGAACAAAGTATCTTGTATAATTTAGAAGAAAACATTGAAATTTCAACATAAAAATAAGTAATATTGAAAGAAAAGTATATAGTCCATATAGAAAATACAGTTACAAATAACAAAAACTTGTAGTTAAAATTAAGGAATATTCAAAGACAAAATGTAGAGTCCATAGAGATACAATTTGCAAACATCTAAAACTCAAAATGAAAAAAGGTATATTTGCATAAGAGTCAAGAGTCCATATAGACATAGAATTTTGACAATTTGAATTTCAAATTTAAAATAGGAATATTCAAGGAAGAATCTAGAGTCCAAATACAAGTAGATGTCTTATGAAACAGTTAAAAATAAAATAAGTAGATATATAATATATAAAAATGTTATAAGTTGTTAATTTATAGCAAGGATAATTAACGTGGTGTCCATAAACAAATCCATGTGATAGAGACAGATGAAGATAATAAAAGAGGATTGATGAACAAAGAGAAAAAAGAGTATCAAGTTAGTAATTACATATGTATTCTTTGATGCTTAAAAAGTATTACAATAGAATTATATAAGAAAGATGATATATACAAGGTATAATGTCTATTTATAAAGTAGATCTGTTTGTGACATTAAAATAATAAAAATGTCAGTATATACCGATGTAAATGTAACATTACATTGATTTCTTACCCATAATATCGTGAATGCTTTTGTGTGTATAGTATTAAGACTAATATTCTTTCTATGATAATAACTCAAGTTTAAGTATATTTATATGTTAAATTAAATCTAATACCATAACTAGAAACAGACGTGAAAACTAAATTAGCCGTGCAAGCTGTGCGGGCCACCGTTTCTACTTAATACATAGTCCAACTCGACTACTACTCTCTCCGTCCCCAATATAAATAATTTTTAACTATTTTATTTGTGACTTACTTTATTATCAAAATACTTTGACTTATTATTTTTAATATTTATACTAAATTTTTAAATGACGAATGGTTAAAGTTAGAAGCAAATAGTAAAAATCTCTTATATTAGGGAAGGAGGGAGTACTCCAAACCTTCAGTCTTCCTTTCGCTGAAATCATGGCGGCATATAGAGAGATCAAAGGTTACAGAAGGCAGTTTAGAATAATTATACACGTCAACCTGACAATAATTTTCGTCAAGTAGTCTAATGGGAGATGCGTCACGCATGATTACGCATAAGAACTTGTTTAGTCCATTATTGCGCACACGGCCGGTTGGTTAACTTGCATGACTAAGTTGGAGTCACATGCATGATGCATGAACGCATGGTCCATGCCCCTGATCTACTGATCTGAATATCTGACGCTCTGCTTGCCTGGTTGGATCAACAGATATACTTATGATATATCCAGCTACATATGCGAACAAACGGATTTAGGAGTAGAAGAAGCAATCAATTGTAATTACAAGTTGTTCACGACGACGGGTCAGGCTGAGGTGCTCGCCTTATCCTGTCTTTGTTTAGCGCCTTGTCGATCCAGCTCTGACTCACCGGCCAGCATCCGCAGCGACACGCTTTGATCAAAAGGGTATTTCGCCAAGCTTAATCCTGGCCTCCTGTAGTGTGCCAGGTCGATACGCGCTTGTGTCTGTCACCTCGCGTCCGGATGAAGACATTGACTTTGGGTAAAAAGGGATGCTATCCCAAAAGCAGGACGTACACTGGGCTTGTTTATTTTATATCCATTTCAACTCTTTTAATACATGGTAATGCCAAAATTTTAATATAATTGATAATGCCAAATTTAATATTGTTGGATGCGTTTAGTTTGTAGCTTTATCAAATTTTAGGTGTGTTTTTGCGAGAAAAAACTTTCGGAAACACCAAAATTTAGTAAAGTTACAATGGTAAACATATTTTTGGTTTGCTACCCTATTAATATTTGGCAGTGCCAAAATTTGATGCAGTTGAAAATGATAACAAATTAAATAGACACTAACTAAAAGGTGGCCTTTAAAATTTTCAAGACTATCGGGTGACTCTTGTGTTTCTTCTTAATGTTCCAATTAACCTGTATCAGACAGGATTTCTGAATGTGCAAAACACGCTAGTATAGTAGTATACACTGTACATGCGATTTTTTTCGTTCGATGAAACGTTATCTTCTAATGTGGATTAATGGCTGCAATTCTGGTCCACACATATGAATTTCTCTTCCAAGCGAACGACACATCGTTTGATCGTAAGAGAGAAAAAAACGTTTGCAACGTACGTTGCAACGTGTAATTGCCTCGTAATTGCAACGTGTAATTAAGGCCATGTTGGACGTGTCTCTGTCTTGACCCAATCACGTAGATATGAAAACCAAAATCGTAGTCTATACTAACATTAATGGACCAGAAACGAGGCAGGGTACACATGGCTCGCGTTTGTTTTTACCCGTCATATATGGGCAAATGCATTGATACAGCCTATTTATTGTTTTAAGCTTCCAATTGTCACAACAAATCTTACGACGAGAGGGGTGAATCTGTAAGCAATTTCGTCTATATACGATAAAGGGGTATATTGCTTGGTTTGTAGATAACCTATACGGCTAATATGCCTATACCGGTAGTACTAGAATGCAGGGGAGGATCACGTGACGTGGCAGATGTACTAGGAAGAATCTCAGGTAGTTGAATATGAGTGCTGGTTATGCCAAGAACAAACGTGCTTTGATGTTGATGGAGTGCTGGATGGATAGAGACATAGAGTGGTTGCCGCATCGGTTCCACGTCACTTTAATCCGTCTGCATACCGAGCTGAAATTCTACCAACCAAGCGACTTGCTCTAGCCAGGCCGTACCCAAGAATTCGAGGCCCTGGTGCAAAACTTATAATGGGACCATAACATTTAAAAATATAAATACAGTACTAACCAAATTATACTTTTAATTAATTATAATTATCATTTTCTTCTGCTCTCAACCAGGATTTACCTAACATTCATACTTCTAGAAGGATGATGAGATTGATTAAATAGACAAATCAAGACCTCCATATTTATAGAATGAATTTTGGACTTAGGAGAGAAGAAAAAGAACTGGTTCCGACTCATAGTGTTTTTTTGCTAATTAAGTATGAATGATTATAGTACTAATTATAGATTTGAGGCCCTAATTTTTTTGGGGCCCTGAACATATACACATCTTGCACCTGCCACTATACGGCCCTGGCTCTACCCGCTCGGCATACCTTCTCGTTTTCCTCTTTTTTCCTCATCTGCCATCACAGACTATTTTATGACCTTAAGTTTTTATTATTATACATATGCGACCACCGTATAGGAGAACAATAGTGTAAGGAGATCATTTCCACTTACACTAAGCATAATCAAAATCAAAACAAGAACAAAAACAAGCCAAATCTCTCAAGTAGTTTCACAGGAATATTGGTTTCTCATTATATATCCAAACATTTTTTATATTTTTATATCATCAGAAGTTTTTCTAATTAAATTGAACATTAAGCCAAATCTACAATAAGCTATTAAGAATATCTAGAATCATTTTCACAATTTCTTAAAAGTTGATGGTGGATTTTACTTTTGATATAAATGTAGCGTGCAATTTACTAATGTGTGTACCTTGCTACGGATAAAAATATATTATAATATTTCATGTAATACGTCATTTAGCTTTTTTATATGTTCATTTAATATTAAGAAGTTTAAGAGTAATCTACAAAATTTACAACGAAAACAGGTAAGATGCTACTCTCTCCGTCTCAAAATACAACTACCTAAAGGATTCAAATTTTGTCTCAAAATCTACCCTCACCTACCCCATCTTCACCAATCACAACCATACATCTTTTTATTTTCCCACCTAAATTCCCCTCTCAACCAATCACAACCCTTACTCACCCAAACCTTAATCTCCACAAAAAATGGCATAAGTAGCTATATATTGAGACGGAGGAAGTAATAGCTTGAGGCAGGGACGCCCCTGCTACATAGTGGAAGAGAATATGGGTTTAGAGTAACAAAACAGAGGATGAAGGCAGATGAAAATTGCAGCCACGAAAGGTAGGGCAGAGAAGATGTGATGTGTATACAACTTACGCTGCTGGTGCAACAATGCTATAGCCACACCAGTCTCCCCACCCTCTACAACGTCCTCACCGAATGGTGCATTGATGCCCAATACAGTAGTTGGCATAGGATACGGTGTAAATGAGGACGATGGACAGGTTATGGCACCGACTGACAATGTTAGAGCAAGTTTAAATGTAGAGTTAACTAGTTAACTATAAACCCACATTTGGTTAACTCTAATTTCCTTGTTCTATCATTCTCCCACCTATATATTTAGTGTATCTTTTCTTTAGCAAGTATAGAGCTGAGAACTAACCCATTGTTTTGTTTTGCCTCTCTTCTCCACATTATTATTATAGCTGATTTATAGCTCACTGCTCTTGCATGGCCGAACAGAGATGTCGCAGCGACGAGGCGCCTTGGCATGATTCACGTAGGAAAAAGTCCACATTAGGTCTCTCAACTTGTAGCCAAGTTTCAAAAACAGATTGCAAAACCGGATACCATTGGTGGTTTTAGACCCACATGTCAGTCAAACATAGGAAAATAAAAATAAAAACTCTCTCTTCCCTCTCTCCTCTCTCTCTCGGTCTCTCCCTGTACTCCACCGTCGCGCCGCTGCCCTCGTCCACTCTGTCCAGGAACTCACGCAGCCACCCCCCACCCGTCGTCTGCCTTCCGCTCCTTCAGCGAGACAAACTCGCTCGCCGTGTAGCTGCTTTCGGCATGTTTACGACGTACTGCTTTGCCGCCGATTGCTGCATATTTACTGCACAGAGTGAGGGGGATTGGTCTCTGATGGCGAGGGAGTGGAGGACAAAATCTGTGCTCTAGCCGAAGTAGAAGTCGCCCGCAAGGGAGTCGTTGGACGCGGACCGATTCGTTGAGCAGTACGTCTTGTCGCCGTCGTTGGTCCGGACGCCGGACAGGAGGACGGGCCTGCCCAATGGGGCCGAGATCGAGCGCTCGCGGAACGGCGGCCACGACGTCAGCTCCGGCACGGTGCACCCGTCCACCGACCGCCTCGCCGACTTGCCCCATGCAACCATGTAGATGTTGCAGTATCCGGCGCGCCCTTCATTAGGTTGGACGGCACGTCTGCCTTCTTGAATTTCCTGACCAATTCGGCGGCAGGAACACGCTATGACCTCGGAAACATTGGATCAAAACAAACGATGCTGGCGAGAAATCAAAGAGGATAATCTTGATTTGTTTTTTACTTGGTGAATGCGTTTCTGTTGGATGCACCGAGCGCGATGCGGTACTGCGTCCCCACCGTCGCCGTCCCTGTACTGCAAATTCGTTGACTGCCCGTTGTCACCATCGCCGAGAGGAAGAGAGAAAGAGGGGAGAGGAGTTGGGGTTTTTTATATTTTTGTACTGACAGTTGGGTCCTACAATACCACGTCAGCGAAACCACCTCACCATACTGCCCAAGGACCTATTTTACACGGGATTTGCAAGTTTAGGGTGTAAGATTTCCGGTATTGGAGTTTAGGGACGATTTTCGAATTCGATGTCAAGTTGGGGGATCTAGAGTGGACTTATTCCATTCGCGTAGACCACCTTGGAAACCATGAAGATCGGGCCGTGATTTTCCTCTCTTGTGTCTTGGGCTTAGGAATGCACAAGAAATCTAGCCAACGTAGTTTTCTCGCTTCGGAAATGGGCCGTGCTTCTGGTCTGTCAAACAAATCCAGAACGGCCTTACAACTTCCACATTCATCAGTTTTGAACAAATTTGTCTCAAAAAAAAATCAGTTTTGAACAAATGGACTCAAGTGCATGGCCAAAACCATCGTCTGACTGTTGTAGAAAAAATATAGTCGCAAACAAGTTTTACAATTTTCTATAGAATGAATCGCACGCACGATTTACAGTTTGTTTTAATTTTACATGCAATTCATCATTGTTTTGTTTACACCCCCAACAATCGTTTATAAAAGGAATAAATATGTTTTTTAAGTCTATCTTCTTCATCCTTAATCTTTCTTAAAAAAGGAAATATCCTCTGTAATTGAGGACGAAGGAAGTAGTTGGCAAGCTGGGGCTTTAGCCGGATGTGAGCCATAACCTGACAAAGAAGAAACCATAAATGGGCCTGTATTTTTTTCTGTTCCTGCTTGGATCTATCGGTCCATGTTCAGAGCCTTCTATACTCAGCCGACTCGGGATGGGCCATTATTTTCCCTATGCAAAAGTTCACTTTACATCTCTCGTATTTACGTGAAGTTTTAAAATCGTCCCACACCAAAATACTAGAAATTTTAGACCTCGATTCTCGTATACAGGAACAGAAAGAAAAATACAGGCCCATTTATGGTTTCTTCTGTCAGGTTATGGCTCACAGCCAGCTAAAGCCCCAAACTTGCCGACTACTTTCGCCATCTCAAAATATAACTATATGAGCAATTTAAATTTGTCTTGAAATACAACTATTTCTACACCTACCTACCCCATCTCCACCAATCATAAACATTTCTCATTTAATTTTTTCACCTATCTTCTACTCTCAACCAATCACAACTCTTCCTCATCTCAACCTTAATCTCTACAAAAATGAGAAAATATTACTACGTGTTATTAAAAGGAAATAGACAACTCAAGATTCTGAACAACCGTGTAATCAATTTGTGTTTCATCTTATTGATGTCCATGAAAAATTCTATGTTTCTTTTCAACCAAATACTCCATTCCAAGTTTCCAACACATTGTGTGCCCTAATGTGCTCCTTAGGCCTATTCCTATGAGCTAATTTGACTTGTCGTAAAAATGACAGTACTGTTACTATTGAAGTATTGAATCTCACAGCTGAGATCGGCTAAAGTAATTACTTGTTACTACGACCACAACTTCAGCAGTTGCGCTACGGCGGTTGGATCAAAAACTAATGGCTCTGATCGCTTGAAAATATTGTTCATGAATTCCTGTAGCAAATGCCTCCTGTAGTGAAAACTGTAGTGCTAGAGGATAGAGCAGCTCCAACATCCTCTCCAAATGCCTTGCCAATGCCAAATCTAGCACAAAAGAGAAATAAAAAGCCCAACCCAACAGCCTCTTTATCCTATTTGAGATGATATTTAAGTGGCCAAATGAGCCCAAGAGGTGGCCAAATCTGACATGCCAAATCTAATTGTCAACTGCGGGACTCACAGTAGAATTAGTTTTTTTTATCTTTTTTCGCCTTTCCCCTGCCCTCTCTCCTACATCGATGAAACGAAGCCACCGCTGCCTCCCAGCACCGCCGCCGCCGCTTGCGCCTCTCCGCGCGAGCCGCGCCGCCACCACCTGCGCCTCTCCTCCGCACGAGCTCGCCGCCGTCGCCTGCGCCTCCTCTCCTCCGGGGAGTCATGCCGCCGCCGCCTACGCCTCCTCTCCTTTGCGGAGCCGCGCCGCCACCTGCGATAGGACCAGCGGCACCGACACCGGGGCCAGTTGGGCCGTCGGCGCAGAGGGAGATGAGGTCGGCCGCAGGCGTCGGGGTTGGGGTCGCGCTCGCCTGCGTTGGGGTCGCGCGCTGGCGTTAGGGTCGGCCACCATGTGCGTGGTGACTGGTGGGGAAAGTTGGGCTGAAATGTTGTGATTTGGCAACTGGGCTATGTCAGACTTTTGGACCATTTAGGCTGAAATGTTGTGATTTGGCAAGTTCAAATGGAGAGGCCGATGGAAGAAAGATCAAATGGAGAGTAATTTTTTTTGGCAAGCATACCAAATGAGCAAATGGAGAGTGAGATTTGAAGAGGGTGTTGGAGATGCTCATACTTGTGTTGGCAGCACAGATCTGGACCTTTGGCTGCATCGATCCAACGGTCATAATATAATATTCTGCTAGTGCTAAAGTTCCAGGCTTCCAGCTGCTATGTAAACTTCACATGATCCTTAATTAGGGTGAAAAGTGAAAACTGAAAAGAGAAGTGGAAAAAGTATCAAAGTTTTTCCCAGCGTCCGATTCAACAGAATGTACTTCAATTGTATGTACTTCCCACGCTACATTCAACCCAACTTCTTAAATTTGCTGGTAATCCATCAAATCGTGTTGCAAATTGGGGACCGCGCGGATCTCTCAACTCGCAGAGCATCATACAGGGTACTAGCTCGGCGACATTACCGGCCATGTGCAACTGCTACTTTTGTTGGGACCGATCAAGACGAGGTGAGCTCCACCGTCGATTCTTCCCGTGGCTCCACGTACCACACGCCTCCAACAAATCGGGAGGACCCCCCAACATCTCGTGAGATATCACCGCAGCTGGTCCACTGTACTATCTGTCTCTTGTGATCTAAGCTCACAAAACTGGTGGTGACCAGCACTCCATAGACCATAGGTAGGCATCCGGTTACAGTGAGCAAGGTTACACTTGTCTGTTTCGTGCCTCCGCCACGTGTCCATCTGTTACTGTTAGCTGCTCCTCCCTCCGGCTGGTCACCTCTGGCGATCTGACACTTGCCCTCTCGTGAAATATGTAACGTGCATTTGTGCGGAATTACGTTCGTACTGTAGCTTAAGACCAAATTGGCTATTTCCTCCTAAATGTTACAAGGATCGATCATCTGCGTGCCTTATCAATAAAACCAATCAACGATATGGCAATACATATGTATCACGTGTGTAGGAGAGCTATAGCTACTCATGAATGTGCATATCTAGCAGCTTAATATGATTGACTGATCGATCATTCGAGTATGGTTGATCGACCAGATGTATCTTCTGAACTTGCCATTGCCACTAATCGAGGGTTTGGCCTTGCAAGTTTCTCCTTCATATATTCGTCTGAAGTGTGTTCATGCACGAAAGATAATCTGTAGTACCAAAAAAGCGAAATGTCATTTTCTCTAGCTGAAAAGGCTAAGAGTATTATCAGTACGGGCGAGACAAATTAAGTCAACAGATCGAACAGCTAGATATCTATCTCTTCTTCCTTTTAGGAATGCAAACCAGAGAGCTGCGCGTGGCGATCGATCGGTTGCTTCATTAATATGGACAATATATGCTCATCGAACAATATTAATGATGTGTGATTGAGATCCTGAAAATATTTGGGAGCTACTAGCTGGTACAGTACGACTAGCTACCACCTAAATTAAGATCGATCGCCATATCTTGTGTCCGCATCTTGGAAGGGTCGACATGGACTGTTCATCCAAAACCTTTTGATTTGTAGGTGAACCAGTAGCCACTCACTAAAATCCTCTCTCAAATCTCAATTAATGGTTCATCGATCGACCAAATGTTGGTTGCCACAGTACAAGTAATACTATCTCTTTACTACAGATCTGGTAGTCCTTTACACAGTGTGTGATTAGTGAGGAGTACTAACTAAATGCACGAACATAACTGACTTAATTACAATCGAAAAACTAGCGAAAAATCGTGCTGTGAAATATCTATGCGCAACCACCTATATCAACTGAATCTTTTATGCAAAACTGTTATGATAATACTACTTCCATATCAAAATACAGAGACTTATGTCGTTTTTTTGAGAAAATTAAAGTTGAGAAAATAAAGTGTTGTGATTGTTTGAGGGGAGAAGGTATGTGAGAAAATTAAATAGAGAATGTTTGTGATTGGTAGAGATGTGATAGGTGGGTTTAGAACTAGTTGTATTTTAAGACAAAAATAAATTTGCTCATGTAATTATATTTTGAGACAAAGGAAAAACATCATTATGTGTATCATCCCACAGTGCCAGGTAACTACTCCGTAGCTGCCGTTTGTCAGAAGATTCCCAAATCTAACCGTTGTTACTCATGCTTTTGCGCTGTTAATTAAGAAGTGTTAATTAAGAAAATAATCCATTTCAGGGTTTGTTTATTTTTTAAGTTTATTCATCAAATTATCGGTGAATAAAACGAAAAAATGGCTACAAACTCTGGAACTTCTGATTCAAGTTTCTTCGATTGATGTTGGAGCTAGGTTTAACTATAAGAGAATATTTTGCTCTCTCAAATCATTTCATTAGATTATTCAGCCACGGATCGGAGCCACTGAACTATTGTTATATCATTTTACCTCTATACTATTAAAATTATTAAATAATTTAGGGGTTAAGTGCCCCAGCAAGATATGGAGGGCCCTTTATGTCATGCCGCGCGTGGCTGGCCTTATTTTTGTTTATCTATTCCATACTCATTTCTTCCGGTAGAAGTTAAGTACTCAATCGATCTTAATACAATCCAACATTGTCAGGTATGCCATATGTACACAGACAATGAGTAACTCCTAGATCCATTCCAAGGGATCTTAATATCATTATTTTTGTTCTTTCAGACGGTTAATTTATCCATGATTTATATATTAGAAAATACGACTTACCTTCGACCACACGCATGCATAACTCCAATAGCACTTCCTAACTACACGCCTACACAATCCTAGTGGCATCGTAACCACCGAACATGCTGTCATCCTCATGAACCAAGACCATTGGCCACTTCTACAGTTGAGATAATTTCCCGAACAAAACCAACAAACAATTAACCCATGGTATACTAATACAAGCATCATACCACTAGTACAGAATTCACATACATCTGACAACTCCCATGTGAAACCATCGTAGAAGGGGGATGCTCCGAAAAGGAAAATAGTTCTTCTCCCCAAATTGGGCTGCTTGGAACATATGTTGCGCTTAACAGTATAAGGGCATACACCACGTCACCACCAATTTAGATCACTGCAGTTTCCAATAAACTTCACGAAGAAATAAGCAACAATAAAGGGACTATGAGAACACTGGTCTTTGAGCCTCCAAATTTAATGCGAGGAACATTGAAATTTCTTTTAAAATCGTGCCCCCGTCTTCACGAAGAATATATAGCTGATTTCTTTCTCCCTCCCTCTTAACCCGTCTCCATCTCGACAAATACTTACGTGGTGGCACTTAGGAATACTTACTTTATTGTCATTGTACACATCGTGATTAAGTATGTACATAATGAAACAACGTTGTTAAATAAGTAGGACAGTTGCGTGACAGGGACATGTCTCTTGGTAGTTCGGTAGTTCCACAGCAATGACCCGCCACCAGGTTTGTTGCTGAAAATCATCGTGAAAAAGCGGTTGACACCCAATACGAGAGCCCTCTCTGTTTGTAGGCTCGGTCTCTATGTATATTTGGTTGTAGATGGGAGCATTAATCCATTTTCTATAAATATGTGTGATACCATAAGTGTCATCAGTGTGGCCGTTCTTATTTTAATTTCTTTAAGCCTTTTTAAGTTGAAATTGAGACACTTTTAGCCACTTGAGGAGTGTTAAAAGTTATAACTATTAGTTGCCAACCAGTGTAATTTACTTGGTTTAGTGTCCGTCGTAGCTTTTTTATATTTTAATGAGTAAAATTCAAAACTAATGAAAAGACAAGCTAAACTCAGTTTTGCAATGCTAAATTCCCAATATATTGTCATGATAATATGATCCATCTAACTAACAGTCATCTTTTCATTTAACGGAGAAGCTCATATTAAGTCCCCAATGAGTATAAATAAATAGATATGTTATTGTTGATTATAAGTTTTTTTTAAGTGTAGTATATTCCACACGTCGCAGCTATACATGGTAGAAGGAAGGAAGAATATCTCGGTGACGCATGTCGAAATAAAACATTTTGGGGTGAATTTTTGTGACCGTTGTTTTCCCATGAGACGCGCGCGAACACAGACAAGACAAGGAAACAGAAATCTGACTAGCGTCGTGCAGAGTGTTCACGTTCACATGTCACATGGGAGCGAGAGAGCGAGGTGTTTGTTGGATGCATCGAGCATTCGAGCGAGCGGTGTGGGCAGCAGGCAGGCGACGTGCAGCTTTTGCGCTTTTTGCAGCAAGTCAGACCGCGCGATCCAAGCGTAAGCCGCATGTCTCGCCCCCGGTCCGATCTATGGATCGGTGGTGAGCCGGATTTGGGGAGGGAGAGAGCGACCGGCCGCGCCCGCGTAGAGGCGTGTCTCCCCTCGCTGGCCGCTTCTCCTTTTGCAACGGCACGCGCGACGGCCGGGGAGATCGAGCAAGTCAGGAAACCTTTCCTTCGACACACACACAGGCACACAACCGAGCCTCGCGTGAGTCGCGTCGCGTACGTCCTTCTCGTGACTCATGTGGTTGATGGCCCTGACGTGATGCGCAGCGGCCTCAGTCAGGTTCAGGTAGCAACTAGCAGTAGTAGTAGCAAGCAGGCAAGCAGCCCATGCACTCGATCGATCTCCTCACTTTATCACTCCCAAAGTGAAAAATAAAATAGAATTATAGAAATGCTCATGTAAATATTGTAGATACCCGCTGTAACGGTCTGTGTCATTCCAACCTCTGGACCACGGCTAGTATTGATTAGAGATACGCTGTCAGCGCCGGGACCGCCTGGACAGTTTGGCATAAAAATACTCATCCTCGATCCACAATGCCAAACGTGCCTTACAACAGTCATAAAGTGCGTAATCATAATGTAAAGTATCTTGCGAACCCGTAGACCGCGGAGATATTTTTTTTCCCGAACGAAGCAGTAATTAAAGAGGGATTCTCTAAAAAAAAAAGTAATTAAAGAGGGAGAATACACAGTACATACTACGGTACGTGACTTCTACATAAATCCAGTACGTTCGAGAGTACGTACGCTAATCATAGACAATCCAATCGCCTCCAAATTATGCTTTTCCTTGCTACTGTACCAGTACAACTACGCTAGTAATAGAAGCAACAATCTAAGAGTACCAGGCCAGCTGATGACGAGGAGGGTGTCATTAATTAGCGCCACAATCATTCAGTTGGAGGCGCAATGATACACACACAAACACACACACTGCGTCTCACACTCTTCACGCATGCCGTCAGAGGCAGGCGAGATCCCGCATTCCAGCCATCCACGCACCCAGCGCGCGCAGCCGCTCAGCAAGCGATCCGATCCCCTCCTCCTCCGCTCGCGCGGCGTCACGTCACGTCACGCGCGCGCGTCCGCCTCCCGAACCATAATTAGTTTCTCCCCCTCCATGATTGGGAAACGGCGTGCCACGCCACGACATCCACGCACGCAGACACGCAGGGCATACAGGCGAGAACCCGCAGCGTGAATTCGACCGGCTCGGTCGTCGATCGAGCGCGCGCGCGACCGAGCCGGGACGAGATGATCGACAGCCAGACACGCGCCGGCGCTGATGGTGTGCGTGCGCGATGACGAGGAAGGCAATTCAGGCAGAGCTGGCTCGCATCGCAACGCAACGTGACGGACGGATGGCCGGGCGCGCGCGCGCGCAGCTGGAATGGAAGGAGGAGTTGGGTTTGGGAACCGCTCGCCCGCGGAAACGGGGCCGGATACAGAAGCTATGCGTAGCTTTGCTTGCTCGTCGGTCCGATCGACGTCGACGTATATAGGCTTATGTGGACGATCTCGCCAATGATTTGGTTGACTTACGCCCCGTTTTTACCTCAAAAGCGTCGAGGCCAGCCTGGCTCGCATACAAAGTTCATTTCGAGAAAGGCTAACGCTTTTCCGCGTTAACGTTCAATTAATCTCACTACTATACTTTCTTTAGATAGCCATACGTAATATCTTACTACTACTACTAACAACGAATGAGTACAACACGCGAAAGGAGTTACGCAAAGCAAGCCATGATTGATCAACAGATTGATTGAGCGCGAATGCATGATTTCGAGCCAGTACTAACCTAGGATCGAGAAGCTTCTTGGATCAGATGATCAGTTGAGAGGTACTGATGCGCTGAGTTAACCAATCGACGGGATCCAATTAAGCTAGTAGGCGCACAGAAAGAGCGCCTGTGCCCTTTTTCTCGCTCGGTTCGGCACGCCCTCGCCCACCCAACTCCCGAAAGCTTGGCGCGTCCGGCCCCCGATCCAACCGAACCTTGTACACCGCGCACGCCGAGCCGCACAAGCAACACGACCCCACCTCACCGAGCAACCGACGTATCACGTGACCGCGTCGCCCGCGGCTCG
>CM002480.1:12676027-12689863 GCA_000325765.3 Leersia perrieri | reverse complement strand
GACGAGCCACACCGCGCGCGCGTGCAGAGAGAGCTGGAAAGATTTTAGCGGGCGGACGGACGGTCGCGGTGAGTTTCTCGTGTGACAGCGCCGCGCTACTGTACAAAAAAAAATGTTGGGCTGTCAGCTGTGTCAACCGTGACGAGAACATAACCTGTCAGTCGTTTCACAACTAATTTTGTTCTTATTAATAGATATGCAATTTCAACGATTTAGCCTAAATGACCAAACGATAAGGGCCAAATATTTTAGCGGACGGACGGACGGTCGCGGTGAGTCTCTGACAGCGCCCGTGCCCGCGCGAGCACTACTGTACAAAAAAAATGTTGGGCTGTCAGCTGTGTCAACTATGACGAGAACATAACCGGTCACAATGCAGCTAGCGCACGGTACGCGTCCCTCTCTGTGTTGCCATATCTTTCGCAGAAATCTAGCGTGAGGAGGGCGAGCCAGGCCGTTGCAGCAACGAAAAAAAGGAAGGACAAGTAGGCAACGGATGACATCGGGGAGAGCTCTGCATGTCGAACAGCTGGGTGCATCAGCGACCGCGTATTTGCATTGCACACAGACACAGCTTCTCTACCTCTCTCTGTACCCCTCTCGAAAGTGGAAATGGGAAACGGCCAGAGATACCGCGGGGGGGCTTGAGCCGGACGCCTCTCCATGTTTGGTGTTTGACATGTCACTGGGCGTTGCTGCAATTAAACACGGCCACTCCCTTCGGCATAATGTGTGTACATACATACCTTAAGAGCAAAATAATGCGCCTAGCTAGATACGTGAATCAGGTTGTATACCAACATATGCCATGGCTCTGAGGTTTTCCCGTTCCAGCAAAAGGGTATACGTATGCTACACGTACCCGCACAAGCCGCATCGCGCGACAAGTCAGTGTGTAATGATCGACCCATGGGGGGCCCACATGCTTCTGCTGGCTACACTTGCTTAATTCCTCTTCCTTTCTCCAGCATCTCTCCTGCTGCTCTCTCCCTATATATAGGAGCCTCTCTCGCCTTCAAGACTCTCCATGAACCCAAGCCACATCTTTGCTTTGCTTAACTTAATTAGATAGCTCCTCCTTTCTCCACTTACTGCTCAGTGTGTTGCATCTGTCATCTCCATTGAGCAAGAGGAGAAGGGAGGTTCAGCTAGCTAGCTTTGCTAGCATCTATCAAGTTTTGTTCAGATTTTTTTTGTTCGTCCGGAAGAGTTCTAGGGAGATCGATCGACATGGCCTTCTTGTCCATGGAACGCAGCACTTGGGCCTTCACCTTTGGCATCCTAGGTACATACAAGCACCGACATGTTCATGCATGCCATGCTGCATTCATTTCACGCTATAGTGATCTTCCTAGTTGTCATTTTAGTTTACTCTGTTTCTTTGATTGATTAATCTGTGCATGCACGTTCTCCCATATTGTTGGAGACACATTATACCTGCATATATCGACCTTAATACCCACAACCACAGCTTGTCATCTGCAATGTCCCTGCAAACCAAAGTTAATTAAGGTTGTGTTGCATGGTTAACTAGACCGCCAATCTTTCTGTTGTTTTGGTAACCTTAATCACTATTATGTCTTCCTCAATTTCATTCATAGCTAATGTTTCTGTTCTAAATAAATGGAATTGCCAAAACAAAACTTTTTATGCTCTAATGAGGTGGTTACTCCAAACAGAGAAAGGGAGCCATCATAAATGTTTGTTACATGTAGGTTCATGAGAAACGTGCACACCTTACTGTTTCTCTTTTTACCATGCACCCTCACTTCTTTCTCTGCTATTTACTTCCCTTTTTTGTACTGGCTGACATAACTGATAACCTCTGTCTGCTTGATTTCTTTTTTGCAGGTAACATAATCTCACTAATGGTATTCCTTTCACCACTGTAAGCACCCCAACCTGCTTTG
The DNA here is from genome assembly GCA_000325765.3 of Leersia perrieri. Lineage (NCBI taxonomy): Eukaryota > Viridiplantae > Streptophyta > Magnoliopsida > Poales > Poaceae > Leersia > Leersia perrieri. Next base: position 12,687,953 of record CM002480.1, on the reverse strand, counting down.
ATTTCTATCAAACATATGCATAACATTGTTTTGCGTGGTCATAAAAACAATAGTGTATATGCTATTTCAATAAGTAGAAAAAACAAATAGCAACACACGCGCTGCCAATGATACATGAACGGTCGCTGTCATAGTGTCGTCTATACTATTCTAGAATTCTGCTTGCACCTGGAGGCAACATAACTCTGGAGATTGCCAATTCAATTTCACATAATAATTTATAAGCTGGATGGGAAAAAAAAATCTCCCAACATGTCACCTTAAGCAGAGTAATTGTACTGTGTCCCTGTAGGCAGGTGTAGTTCTATTATTGAGACGACGCAGATCGAGCATGAGTTTAACAATTTCCATTAACTGCATGAAAAGAAACCGCTGTTACCAGTAATCTGTTGATGATTAGTAGCAGCAAAGGTGGTAAACAATAATCTAACCGTGCGTGCATTCGTGCGTTTGGCGTGCTTGCAGGCCGACGTTCTACCGAGTGTACCGGAAGAAGTCGACGGAGGGGTTCCAGTCGACGCCGTACGTGGTGACGCTCTTCAGCTGCATGCTGTGGATGTACTACGCCTTCGTGAAATCCGGCGCCGAGCTGCTGGTGACCATCAACGGCGTGGGGTGCGTCATCGAGACGCTCTACCTCGCCATGTACCTGGCCTACGCGCCCAAGAGCGCACGCATGCTGACGGCGCGGATGCTGCTGGGCCTCAACGTCGGCCTCTTCGGCCTCGTCGCCCTCGTCACGCTGCTCCTCCCGGCCGGCGGCCTCCTCCGCGTCCACGTCCTCGGCTGGATCTGCGTCGCCGTCTCGCTCAGCGTCTTCGCCGCGCCGCTCAGCATCATCCGGCTGGTGATCCGGACCAAGAGCGTCGAGTTCATGCCCTTCTCGCTCTCCTTCTTCCTCGTCATCAGCGCCGTCGTGTGGTTCGCCTACGGGATGCTCAAGCGTGACGTCTTCGTGGCTCTCCCCAACGTGCTCGGCTTCGTCTTCGGCCTCGCGCAGATGGCTCTCTACATGGCCTACCGCGGGAGCAAGAAGCCGCCGTCATCGGCGTCCGCGGTTGGAGAGGAGGTAAAGCTGCCGGAGCACGTCAAAGAGGTGGCCGTCGTGGCGACGGCGCCGGAGGGAAGGGCGAGCTGCGGCGGCGGTGGCGCGGAGGTGCACCCCATCGACGACGTCGTGCTGCCGCCTCCGGTGGTGGTGGAGGTGAAGGTGGACGACGACGAGGAGGAGAACCGTACGGACGGCGACATGGTCAGGCCGGAGCAGATGATCAAGCCTGACATGGCCATTGCTGTGGAGGTGTAATGTGGTTAAAGATTAGAAGTAGTAGTAATTAATTCCCATGTGAATTGGAAGTAGCTAGCTGGTGGTACACACTCATGCACTACGTACTAGCTTGATCCACCTCTTGCGTACGTACGTGAAGTCCGGCCAGATCTAGGGACGTACTGTATTGGCGCGTGACTCGCCTGGCGTGCCTGCCTTGCTGCTTGCGTGCAGACACCGACCGAGCAAGCTAGCTACAATTAAGCAGGTCCGACCGACCGGCCGACCGAGTGCGTGTTTTGTGAACCTAGCTAACTACTGGGAAAGGGGTGAGGGGTACCTGTGGGTGTGCAATATCGACCGCGGGCTGTCGCGTCGATGCTCTTTGCTTCATTTGATTCATGCAGTTTAATAATAAAATTTGGATTTACTGCACGAATTCCTGCAATCTCCATTCTCTGATCAGCTTAATTACCGGTGTGGGCAGCTAGCTAGCTTTCGTGCAGCCGGACACGAGATCGACGAAGAAGCGTTCACGCGGGGAATCAAAAGCTAGCGTTGGCGTGAACCGGACGGGGGGCGGTGGGTAGCGGGACAAGTGTGGAGGTCGATCAGCGAAGGCGGCAGCGGCATATGCATGCGTGCAGAGGAGGACAAGAGTGTCCCCGCGAAAGCAGGAGTGTAGCGACTCCTCTCCTATCGCGTTGGCTGCACGTACACACGCGCGCGCCTCCCACTTGTGGGCGCGGCTATGCACCACAGAGACAGACACACATTCACACACAGTACGCAGAGAAAAGGCGTTGTCCTCAATATAGGATGGACGTGTCTGATCGAGTTGAGCGGGAGGAGAAAGGAACTGAACTGGTGTCTGTAGCTACGGTGGTCGACCGATCGGTTTCAACGGAGCGCAGTACGTACACGGGCGCAGCAGACGAGACGCCACAGGTGGTGTACCATATATGCATGCGAGCATATATGGTCGCATGTGAGCGGCGGCCCCAGCTAGATGGGGGATACAACGTACGAAGGGCGAGACGAGGCGCCACGTCTCGCCCGCCTGCAGGCCGTGGCAGACGACACAACGTGACCCGGGCAAACTGCAAAGCAAAAGCTGGAAGCTGCCCGCGCGTTAACCCTCGGCAGCTGCATGCGCACCGTCGCGTCGTCGCACCGGGGGCGCGGTGACACGGACTGAGCAGGCACGCGTCGCACCGCTCCGCGAGGATCGACCGCGCGGCGCGCCGGTCAGTTTCCTGCAACGCGGGAGGAAGGGGGGAGGAGAACTGGAGAGAGATGTCTAAATTGATGTCAGCGTGTGGCACTGTGGCAGCGCACATGGCGTGCCAAAGCCGGACCCCGACGAATGCCCTTTTCCTTTTTCTGATCGGAAAAATCTCAGCCTGCCTACGCTGGTAATCGAATTCCCTGCCTGAAACCAAGTAGTAGCAACTTTACCATAGAACATAACAAATCTGAGTCGTCGCCTCATCGGCGTTTTAATCCAACGGTCCAGATTCTCTCCCATAAGTGAAATAAAAAATATTTTTGCTACAGTAAATGATGATATATAGAATATTAAATATAGATAAAAATAAAAACTAATTACACGGTTGGCATAGAAATTGCGAGACGAATCTTTCAAGCCTAATTAGTTTATGATTAGCCATAAGTGCTATGGTAACCCACATGTGTTAATGACGACGCAATTAGGTTGAATAGATTCGTCTCGTCGTTTTCTGACATCCTATGTAATTAGTTTTTTAATTAGTAACCAAAATAGCCTTTCGACATTCGATCAAACATGAGGTGACACTTGAATCCAAAGTTTTTTGAACTAAACAAGCCCTAGATGATCTAGGCCACATATTTTCCATCATATGGTGCTAGTGCAACTTCTGAAGTTGTAGTTGTAGTAGCAACTTTAGTAGATCCCGATCCGCTGGAGAGGGAGGCGAGGGCAGTGTAAGGACATTTTTCAGTGGTCTAATGGCAAAAAAAATGAGAAATTTGTGAGGTATTTAAAAAGTGACCCGGTGTAAGAGTGGCAGCACTTAAATTCCCACCCAACACAATCTACAACTATGCAAATCGTACAGTAATACAATTGAAGTAAAATCCAATGTAAGACATCTTGATTTTTTAAGCACGCAAGTAGCAGCACAGGTGAAAACATGTACTACTGGTACTACATGATCAGGAGCTTGATGTTCGTTCAACGCCTGGACCCTGGAGTGCACGTTCGTCGACGCCGGCGTGCTCGGCACACGCTGCTCAAGGGTAACTTGGAGTCTTGGACGCTAGGTTCAGGCGGCGCGTGCTCCGCTGCCATCGTCGGCCGCTGCACGTCGGCGTACTGCTCGAGCTCCTCCCCGTGCACACGGAAGGCTAGCTGCAGATACTGCACGAAGCCACGAACTCGCCAAAATTCACCGTGCGGGATGTTCTCAGCGCCCGCGACAATTAATAATGGCGCGGCGGCGTCTCGGCGTCAGAGGAAAGGGTTCAGCAATGACCATCCACCTTTGCAGGGAGACTGTACATGGATCACTGGTACAGAATCACGTTCAATAACGGCGCCGCTGCCGGAACTTGAGTCTCCGGCTCACCGTGAGCTGTATGTACTTATGCCCCTTCGGCCCATATGTCACAAAGTTTGGAGCCCATGTATATCAAAATTAGGCCCATATTTTACAAATATGGAGGACCATAGATAGCAAAATGATGATGCTCATTGGATCTGCGTATATTGAAGTGGCGCCTAGTAAAAATGCTGTAGTGTAGTGCACGAACCTTTGAAAAACAGAAAGCCGACTTTCTATGTAATAACTCAATAGTTAAACATATAATAAATTGTATGATACGACTGATCTAACCAATCATATCTCACGTGTTTCAAATTTCTTACTAAACTGTTACTACCAATGTTAGAAGCTACAGTAAAAAATTTAAATGTTTTGCCTCGTATACATGAATACAACACGTGAAAATCTTACAAGACTATATATATAGGTTAGAAAATCTAGGTTTACGCACAACATGCCACACCATCATTGACAAGTATTTAGTAAAAAATCAGCACCTATAACCTTTTCCATCTAGATAAATTAAGTAAAAGATGAACTGAAACTGAGCAGTGTAGCAGATCGATTACATGAAGCGAATTCGTACTCACTCGTCAAGCGCAATGGCGCTGCCGGTGGCACCGTTTTTGGGAGAAGGGCAACGCATACGGGGGCGCCTTCGTGGCGAGGCGCCGCGGGCCAAACGCTCCAGATGCAATTGGTGACGGCGACGAGGGTTCGCCAAGGAGGCCAAGATGCGATCGCGAGAGAACGGCAGTAATTTTCGGCGCCGATCAGCCTCAACTTGATACGATGAATGCAGGGGACAAGCCACACACGATTTGCTTTCTCCTGGTGAGATTTCGGACGTACGCGTGTACAGATTACACGCAAATCATGCGATCGATGCGAACCGCAACACGTACTGACGACGTACAAAGTGGCGGCGGTGCTATACATGTCAGCACCCACCTATAATTCGAACATCCCGACGCAGTGAATATGAATCTGCAGCGTGCACTCTCCTTCCTATAAATGGCAAATGCAGGTGGAGGGAGAGTTTTGAGTTGGCATGAACAGTCACCGAGCCAATATTGGCGGCTGCCTGAACGACAAAAGGCCGGGCAGGAGAAACACGCACGCAAGCGCACGGCAGCTCGGCTCGCGCGCGCGCGCCATGTTTTCCCGGAGACATATGCGCCGTGCGCGCAAGCGGTTCCCCTGCTCCACCGTTCGGTCAGTTCCAGGCAGCACGCTTGCCGTGCGCGCTGGTGCCTGCGTCTGCTTGGGAAGTTGGGATATTTTTGACTACTCTTCTCTCTTCCGCGCGTCGACGGACGGACCGGGTCGACCGAGAGGCGTTCGTTCCGGGGCCTGTTTCATCCTGCCCGCCGAACATAAATGTGAGTTGCTTTCAGAGCATCTTCGCCATTTTGATCGCGACAGTCAGCACAGCGCCCCACTTATGTGCTCAATAACACATGTTGTACGACCGCTAGGTCCAGTACTCGTCCCATGTCCAGGACCAGGAGCAACTAATCGAAACGAGGTGTAGAAACATTATCTCAGGAAGACAAAAAGACTAGGATACAGGGGAACTCAAAAGTGTCCTTTCATTCTCACAAAATTTTCTGAGAATTTACAAGTACAACACCATGCATTCACTATCCCAGTACAAAGCTCCCGTTTTTTCTCTTTTCTCTAGAAATGTACAGCTAACCCACCATCCCTCCCTCCTCTCCTCTCTCCCTGCCACAGGAAAGCAAATTGTGTTGGAAATAAATAGACAAACATGGGTGGATCAACCCCTCACTGCTCTGCTCCCTAGCCATTTTCAGTTGGGGAATCCAGGCTCCCCTGCCCGTTCTCGACTGCACGCCTCTTGTCCCGCCAATTCTCGCCCCACATCTTTGCCTCAGCTACCATCCGCTCCCTATCGCCCCACATCTTTGCCTCGGCCACCATCCGTTCTCTGTCGCCCCACATCTTCGCCTCTGCCACCATCCGCTCCCTGTCGAAATCTTTGTTTAGGATACCTGGAAGCTCTTTAGGGGAATCCTCCCTGTCCTTGTTTGGTGACTTGTGGCCAGAGCTGCTGGCTTCATCATTCCTGGAAACTACCCTGCCGTTCTCGCCAACCTTTCGTTGATCGCCGCCTGGCTTTCTTGAAGCATGAGCAGCATTCGGGTCGTACGATTGAGATGCCAGGTAGGAAAGAGCAGTCACAACATCTGCAATAAGTGGGCGTGATGCAGCCTCCGATTGAATGCACATAGATGCCACTGCGAGTGCTTGGTAAAGGCCACGCATGGGATACCGTCCTTCCAGTCTTGGGTCAGCCATTTTAGGGAGTTTTCTTCTGTCATTGAAAAGAGGGCGTGCCTGGCAGTTAATAATAAAATGTTGTCAGCACATGGATCAAATTATTCATCCATACAATACATGATCTGTTCTAATCAATCAGAGTACATCAGTATAAATATAGAACACAGGTAATCACAGATGTAGCTTGCAAATATGATTTCTAATATAGTCATGCATTCCTTGCAAGGTAACCATTAAGAAATAATAATATTTTCTTTTGTTTTGCAGTTCCAGAAAGTAATCAAGCAACATCTGATGAAATGCAGCAGACATTAACTAGATCTGCTATCAAACATATAAATGATACGAGACATATTAGGATTGAAATAATTACCCAGGAGATATCAGTAGATAAACCATATATCAGGTTGATAGGTTATCAGAATATATAGATGACATGTTCCCAAATAACCAGGACAAGAACTTACCCATGAAACAAGATTTTGCTCCCCATGTGGCCTGGTGCTGTCAATCGCCCGACGACCCGTAATCAACTCAAGCAAGACAACTCCAAAGCTATATACATCAGACTTAACTGTTAACTGTCCTGTCATAGCATATTCTGGAGCACAATAGCCATATGTTCCCATCACACGTGTAGACACATGCGATTTGTCACCAACAGGACCCAACTTTGCAAGACCGAAATCAGACAGTTTTGGGTGGAAGCTTTCATCCAAAAGAATGTTTGACGACTTGAAGTCTCTATAAATAACAGGTGGATTTGCTTTGTCATGAAGGTACTCCAGTCCTTTAGCAGCACCAGCTGCAATTTTCATCCTTGTGTTCCAATCCAATGCTTCCTTGTCAGAAGGAAGATCTACATCACATATTATACGCATGTCAAAAGAACAAATCCACATTTTATTGAAGTTTTATGTGATCACACTTCACAGAAGTATCATCAGACAAATTCCTTAAGATGTGAATTTCAACAACAATGCAAAATCACACGATATGCTCAACCAATGTGGTTGAATGGCCGAATTTTTGAACATAAGAGGATCTTAAGTAATAACACAAAAAAAAAATCTGAAGAAGTAATGTTTGGTAAATGCAAACCTATTTTACGTTCGCTTTATGACTTTTAATTTTAGCTTCATTGCATACAGGCAATAAATAGCTAAACACAACCAAAACATATAATGCAATAAAAAAGTTCCGTATCCTACCATATCGTCTGTAAAAAATGTCCAGTCGGAATAACATTACAATATCCATAGATGAAAAAGGTAAGCAAAATGTGATATAAACACAACTTGATGAACACAGTACTCACATAATGCCGTCCTGTACTATTAATGTCACTTGAAGAGCCAAAAAATCAACACTAAACAGAGAAAAGGGTAATATGCAAATGGCAACATTGCTGGGGAAACTGGGAAAGTAGTGAGATACTAGCCTATATAAACATTTGGTAACATTAAAAAGACAATCGTGAACACTAATGCTGCTACATTAAAAGCAGACAGAAAAGCATGGATAGAACAGCTGATGGACAATCCGTACCTATGGTAACATGTGACAAAAAGGCCCTCACTAGGACAGTATTGCAGGTACAGACAGTCAGACACATAAACCATTAACAGACAATTTACAGGTGGTGGTCATATGCAAACAGTATAACTACAGGGAATAAAAGTAGCATTCGTACCATGCAAATGATCTTCCAATGATCCAAAATGCATGTATTCATAAACAAGAAGGCGTTGATCTCCATCAGCACAATAACCAATCAAATTAACAAGATTTTGATGATGTAACAAACTGAGCATGAGAACTTCCACTAGAAATTCTCTGTTTCCTTGAAGGCCGTCTCTATTAAGCTGCTTAATAGCAACAACCTGCGATGAAAAAACAGTGACTTCAATTATCATACTCCATTAAACTCGCATTAATTACGAAGTGTTTTGGCGCTTCAATTAAACAGCTATTATTTTTCAAATGTATTGCATTCAACATAGAACATTGGGTCAATTGCTGCATAAAATTGTACTTGTCACTCCCTCCAGTTACAAATACTAATCTTTTTGTACAAGCATCAGCTCAAGCTTTCGGAGCATCTAACTGTAAGTATCTTCTGAATAATAATATTGGAAACAAAAAGAATCATATGGGTAGATTTGCATATCGAAATATTTGCATAATATTGTATTTTTGTGGGTTACTGGTTGACAATACACTAAAAAGGAAAAAAGTGTCAATCCAAAACATGTATTGTGACCAGAGGGAGCAGCATAGTTCAGTGCATAAACAAACCAGCTCAAACAAACAGTTCATCAACATGGTCATATCCCACTCCTTTAAACAGTTTTCAGTTCGCAGATCCTTTTCTAGAGAACTACAGCCCGTGGATCTTAGACAGAAGTGAACAGTAAAATTTCCCAACAGTGCAATTCTCCCAGTTATTCAGTTCTTCAAGAAAGGAATCAAACCCAATTGCCAAAATAAGTTACCTGGCCAGTGCTCTCCAGACGGCCCTTGTAAACACGTCCAAATCCTCCTTCACCGAGGAAGCACTCGGGCCTGAAATTCCTGGTGGCCGTCGCGAGCTCTCGGAAGGTGAAAGTTTGTGCTGATATTACATTCCCATTAGCATCCTTGGGCGCAGAAGGCTCCCTTGCTATCACATTGCTCTTCACCCTCGCCTTCTCAGGCCCTATTCATGTTGATCAAAAAAATTGAAAAGAAAATTAATAAGCTAAGCAGTAGGCTCATGCAACAGAGAGAATTACAACCGCATAGTCTAAACAAAATAACTAAATATAGGATATGCTGGTCCTATTAGTCTACGATTTCATCTCCTATATTTTTATCTTCATTTTTCCTATGATCTGAAGTAGGTGAACGAACCCAACAACATCTACCATCGAACGGCTCAAGATAGCTAATTACTTCCTCCTATTTTCCTGAGCAAATTTCGAAATTAATCGCGATAATTCAGTAAACAGAGATCACCAAAGACAACAAGGAACACTAATCAGATCAAGGACATGAGGCGTGGGAACAGGAGGGACCGAATCCCGTGTCCCCCGACGGCGGATCCGATCCCCACCAACCACTGCCCGGAGATCCACCCGCACCCACCTGCGGAGAGCTTCTCGACGCGCGGCGCCGCCATGGGCTGGTGGTGGTGGTGAAGGTCCGGGTACCCCCTTCCGTCCCCATGCCGGCCGGCGCCGGAGCCGCCGCCGCCGCCGCCGTACGCGGCCGCCGCGGCGTGGGACGACGACGAGCCGCCCCCGACCTTGGGGTTCAGCTGCTCCTCCGCGGGCGAGTCGAAGCACGAGAAGCAGCCCATCTCTCCTCCTCCTTCCCCACCTCAGCACCAGCAAACCGCCCAGCCAAGAAGCAGCAGCAGCCGGCGGCGACGGCGGGGCGCGCGTCAGAGGGCCATCGCCGAACCACGTTCCCACCAACCAACCGCAGGCAGCCGATCGGGATGGATGGGATTAGACGGGTGGGTTGCTCGGCTCGGGATCGGATCTTTCCGGCGAGGGGATCGAGGGGGGAGGTGGGGGAAAGGGGAGGAATGGTTGCGTTTTTTATTGGGTTTTTGGAGGGGAGGAAGGAGGCGGAGAGGAGAGAAGAGAAGAGAGCGAAGCAGAGCAAAGCAAAGCAAAGCGAGGAGACGAGAGTAGGGAGGTGGACTCGCGGGAGCCGCCCAACTAATACGCGTCTTTGCGGGTTGGTCCGTCGTCCGCGCGGTCCGGTCCGGCCTTTCGTTCGTTGCGGCGGCGGCTTTCATACGAGTATTGGCCGTCCCGGTCTTACCTACGCCGGCGTGGGGGTTTCGTTCATTACTACTCCCTCCGTTTCACGTGATGGATTTAATATGATAAATGGTCAAATATTACGAGCAAAAATATCATAACCTTTATATTATGAAACAGAGATATAATAGTTCTGTATTTTTTTATATAATACTACCTCCAAGTTTATATACTTGACGCCGATTAGCTCAGCTTTGATCTAACCGGCGTCAAATAAAAAAAGACCCGAGGCAGTAGTATTTTTATCATGTCCCTTCGTTCCAAAACATTTGAAGTTTTAAATTTTTTATTTAACATTTGATCATTCGTCTTATTTAAAAATTTGGAATGGAGAATATATTTTTAGGCTTCTAGATAATACATCCGTCACAAAATATAGCGGCTTCGCATGTCTAATACAAGCTAAGTTGCTATATTTTATGACGTAGAGCACTCCAAATTAAATTTATAGTACTAGGAACTGTATAAATTAAATTGTTATATTTTGGAACATAGGCAGTAATCGAACACATTAATTAAATACCTTGTTTGAAAAACATAAACACCTCCGCTCCTTGGTTCATTAAAACCGTAATTTATTTTTAAGTATGACAGTAATGATTAAAACATATGCATAACTGAATTCTCTAACTCAAATAAATAATCAAACCTTTAAAAATTAAAATACGAATACGCTACTGTAGCGGTCGCCGGCCGGTGACCGGCGAGTACGTCTGCAAACATAGCAGCGCACATACGGGCGCGCGATTAACTAGCACGAGACGCGGCCACAAATCAAGCCTCAATTACATCCGTGTTAGTAGCAGGAGCGTACGCACTGTCGCCTGCTCGTACGCGACTTGTGGCTGACACGACAACCATTCTCCCCGACCAATAACCCGTTCAACGCATCATGTTCCATGGATGGCATAGCGCGCATTAGCACTTAATTAGCAGGTACCATACGTATTAGACAGCCAATTTGGTGAAAGCAAGTGCAACTTGCATGTATATGGAATCGATCCATTAATCATATCACTTCAACTTCAAGAGTGTTAAGCTAGAGGGGTTCATTAGCCGGAGGTGTATATTAATAGCGTGTAGTTAAGCCATCGATCGATCAGTGGTGGCAATAAAATCTTTCCGTCGACAACATGTGCACTATCTGCACGCTGTACATGCAGTATCTCCAGCCTGTACACGTACGTACGTATGTACAGTACGCTAACTTAATTCTTACAATACGCTAACTTAATTATTTGCTTGCTGTCTCTGAGTTTAGGTCGAACTAGTTTTCCCTTTTTCATTTCCTGCAGTGACTTCTCAGAGATACAAGTTGGTGCAATTTGATCAACCATTTTAAAAAATGTTCAAATGAATCGGTGTTTAGGGTGTAAATCACACTAAACACATCTAACTTAATATACTTTGGTATAAATTCGATGAGATTTGCATCCTTGAAGATACATGACTTATTTAAATAAATTACAAGATGGAAAGTGGCGGATCTAAGATTTTCACCCTGGCTCACTACTAGAGAAGGCATCTTTAATCCCTATTTGATCTTTAATTCTGAACCGTAAACCGGGATAATCAATCCAGTACTAAAAATTCGTCTTTAGTCCTAAAGATGGTAGTGCCTTGTCCCGATTGTTTTTTTTCCTTTTATTTCTTTTTTTTTACTGCTTGCATACAGCAAAATCATCCACAACAAAGCAGCATCTCACCCAAATCCCCACAAATTATCCACAATAAATGACATCCACAATCCACAAAACAATCACAAAATCATTCCCAAATCTAAAAAAAATTCACTGCAAATCATTCACAAAATAATAGTAAAATAATCACAGTCGTCTTCCGCCGGGCCGCCGCTTGCAGCCTTCCACCCGGCCATGCGCCGCCTCCTGCCTCCCGTCCCCAGCCGCCGCGCAGACCGTCGCCGCTGCCCCCCTGTGCGTGCTGCCACCCCGCTGTGC
>CM002480.1:12646632-12676022 GCA_000325765.3 Leersia perrieri | reverse complement strand
AGCTATGCATCGCCTCCCGTCCTCGTCGCCGCCCCCTTGCACGCGCTGCCACATCGCCGCGCGGGCCGCCGCCGCCACCCCCGCGCGGGCTACCGTCGCCGTCGTTGGAGGAGGGAGAGGGAGGAGACCAGGGGAAGGGGAGGAGCTAGAGGGGAGGACTGAGGAGGAGGAGGGGGCGACCGAAGAAAGGAAGATGGGATCGAGATAAGACCAAAGGATGAAAGAAGGAATCCGTGCGCACGCGTGATATTATTTTTTTTTGGTCCCGTTTGGTTATACAACTGGGACTAAAGATAATGGAGACCTGAGGATGGAATGAGTGCTTTAATTGTTTGGCCTACAACAAATAAGCATAAGATGGCATATAAGAATAAAAAATTTATGGATAGAATATTTGTTACATGTGGTTTAAAACCGGTGCTAGAATAAATTGTAATGAAAAATCTCTAAAATCAAAGTCCAAAATAAGTTTAAAAATTCACATGATTTTTGCAGCCATTTTTCAATCTTAGACTAGTTTGATCTGTGGTTTGTGCCATTTTGGCAGCGAAGTACGTACTTGCTTTTAACAAAGATGGCAGACTTCCCCATTTTTCTCATCAGTGAGACCTTGAACTGATAAGAGATGGCAAAAACCACAGTGACATGTTGCCACATACTCCAATATAACCATTTTGACTTTGAACAAAGGGGTCAAATCTGGTTAGAGAATTTGGAGTTGTAGGATTTTTCTTTTCTAATTCAAGGTTGATCAATCCTGAGTCTTTTGCAAGAGCTTGGGATTATAAATAGGACTTCTCCCTATCTAGCTTCTCTCATGCTGTCATGCATGCTCTCTTGATGCAATTAAATGTACTACATACAGTTAACATTAATTGTTGCGAGTGACGTGCATAATTTATTGCTCGAAAGCCCCAGGCCCAAATGACTTTACGAGCACTTTCTACAAGGCCTGGTAGGACATAATCAAGAGCGATGTTATGGCGGTGATCAACTCTTTCGATGGCCAACGAAGCAACAATCTAGCCATTTTGAACATAGAAAATATGGTCCTCATTTCAAAGAAGGATGGTGCAAATGCCATCAGAGACTTTAGGCCAATAAGTCTGATCCATGGCATCAGCAAGCTCATCTGTAAGATCCTGGCACTCCGCCTTTAATCTTTCATGAACACTATCATTATCCAAGCGTAGAGCGCATTCATAAGAAGCATCCACTGCAACTTTATGCATGTTTGGAATATGGCAAGGAGTTTCCATCAGATGCGGAAGCCGACCCTCCTGCTAAAGTTGGACATCACCAAGGCCTTTGACACGGTTCGCTGAGACTATCTTCTCACATGCAGAACCTAAACTTCCCGCCACGGTGGAGGAAATGGATCACTACCATTCTAACTACTTCCTTGACATGGGTGCTACTAAATGACTCTCCCAGAAGACCCATTCAACATGGCAGATGACTCAGGCAAGAAGATCCCCTCTCTCCACTCCTCTTCATTCTAGCCATCAACCCCTTTCATCATACCATCAAGAAAGCAACAGAGATCCGTCTACTTACACTCCTCAATAGGAGGATCGGTGAGGATGAGAACTTCCCTCGGTGTGGATGACGCGACAATCTTCATCAAACTGGAGGAGGGGGATTTAAGAAATTTGTCCAACATCCTTAAGTGCTTTGAAGAATTTTCTGGCCTCCTTACCAGTGTAACCAAGAGCCAGATTGTCCCAATCAGATGCACTAACATTGACTTATAGCAGCTCATGGCGTCTTTCCTGGCCACAATATCCCATTTCCCAATCAAGTACTTTGGCTCCCCCTGGTAGTCGGAAGACTGAAGAAAGTCCACATCCAACCGCTCATGGACAAAACATGCAAGAAGCTTATGCCATGGCAAGGAAGGCTAATGACGACGGCTGCAGGAAAAACACTTACCAAAGCAGTACTCACAACCCAACCAATCTATCACATGACGGCTCTCAAACTCCCGGATGGCACTTTAAAAGAGCTAGACAAGATAAAAAGATAGTTCTTGTGGGATGATGGACATCATATTTCGAGAGGGAAATACAAAGTTAACTGGGACAAAGTCTGTAGAGCAAAAGACCTCGGGGGGTCTTGGAGTGCTCAACTTGCAAATGCTCGCCCGCGCCCTTCGTGTGCGAAGGCTCTAGTTTGATTGGAAGGCCCCGGAAAAACGTTGGACCGGCGCCCCGTCCCTTGCGACAACTTCGATCGAGAACTCTTTGCAGCCGCCGCGATGATCAACTTAGGAGAATGGAAGATGACAAGCTTCCGGCACTCCAAATGGCTCGTCGGTGATATACCAGAGTGCATTGCCCTGACAATCTTCGCATGAGCCAGATGGAAGATGAGAATAGTTCAAAGAGGGCCTCTCCTCCAACAAGATATTCGGTCTCCATGCTAACGATGGTGGACCACTTTCGATAATACATTCATCTCTGGAAACTCATGCATAGGCATCCGTCGCTAACCTCGGAGCCTAAGATGATCACGTAGAAGCTAACAGTCCATGGTGAGTACTCAGCAAAATTGGTATGCAGGCTACAATTCCTAGGACCGCTAGATCGATTTTCCAACAAACCTTCTGGAAGGGCTGGGCACCGTCGAAATGCAAATTCTTCACTTGGTTGGTACTTCAAAATAGAGTTTGGACGACAGACAGGCTACAAAAGAAGAGGTTGGCAAAATCAGAACATTTGCCCGCGTGGTGGATAAGATGGCACTACACCTTTTATTGCACGATGTCATGTGGCAAAAAGAATCTAGGTGGGGATCCAATCCTGGGCTGGCACCGACCTAAGAATGGGGGAGTGGGGTGTTGGTATTTCTTACGTCCACAGATAAAATCTGCAAGCGCACGGAATACCGCTGTAGCACTTCACCAGGGAATATATCTAATGTATTAAATCCACAGGGAACGTGTGTGTCAACTCCTCCTCTAGATCATCCAAGGACACGAAGCTAAGGTCGGCTAAGTAGAGAGGGTTTACCAGTAAGAGACAATGTCTACAGGAAGCTTAATTTTAATCCTAATGAGTTTCTTCGGGCACTGGCCAGCTTGCTGCTCACAGATGATGCTCTATTACACACCCGGGCAGAGAGGAACTAAGTGATCTCGAGGATTGTATTCAACTTAGGAACTAACTGAGACATAAATTTTACTGAAATAAACTTGATACCCAGAATAATATTTCTAGTAATAATCAGAGTATTCAATAAAGTAAAAGGAAGAAGAAAGAGTTCCCGACAACTCCTGGACTCCTCTGACGCCTTCTACTCTACTCTCTCCCTAATCTACTACACTTTAGTGTACAATAGATCCTTTTGTAATTTAGCTCAAGCTTCTAGTGTGTTCTAAATGTGGGATGAGAGCTCCTTAGATAGGCCTTAATGGAGGCAGCTCTTGATGGGAAATGACCACCATGCTCTCTGGAACTGCCATCAGCAAGCAATCCTAAACGTCCACGTGAAAGCTGAGCGCCAGATGGCATAAGGCTGGTTCGGTCGAACCAAGCCAGCCTCCAACCGACTTCAGCCTTAGGTCTCTGACAAGTAGGTCCCTATGACAGTTATGGGTGCGATGACAGTTTCCATGGCGGTTACACCTGTTAAGTGGGCCCTCTTATCCATTGAGCTTGCTAGGAAGTGAGGTTTACTCCATTTAGGATTATTTCTCTCTTTTTTGGTAGTTTATATCCTATATACAAATATTCACCAACACTTGTGGAAATGATTAGAAATAAACCCTACCACTATGTTAAATGTTTTATTCTTTTCATATTATGCAGGAGTTGACGGCATAAAATGTGTCATTAGTAGCCGTCAACATGGGG
This sequence comes from Leersia perrieri, assembly GCA_000325765.3. Lineage (NCBI taxonomy): Eukaryota > Viridiplantae > Streptophyta > Magnoliopsida > Poales > Poaceae > Leersia > Leersia perrieri. The sequence goes on along the minus strand of CM002480.1, from coordinate 12,672,168 downwards.
CACTTGCAATACAATCAAAGATTGGTGGCTTAGGGCAACTGGATAGGGCATATGCAAAATCACCAATCAAATTCATTGTTGTTCCAAGACTCCCCATCGGGGGTCATATTGGCTAAGATCAAGGAGGAGGCCAGGACCTGGGTAAAAGCAAGAGTGGCAAAACTCCAAGAGCTAACACTTTAGGAGAGATCACTTAGCTTCTTTTTCTTTTACGAGTGGCGCTTTTTTTGACGCTACTATGTAATTAATTAACTTTGTATTTCTCCATTGCTCTATTAATATACCGAGGCAATGCTTTTGCTCCCTTAAAAAAATATTGCTCAGCCCTCTTGTAACGCAGTCTGATGTTTCTTTTCGTTATAATCCGAGATTTGGCGTGTCAGATGTATGTTGTTTTGTAATATTGGACTACATTAAAAGAGAAGTCTCCTCCAAAATAAATCATGGCTTAGTCACCGACCATCTAATACAAAGTAATAGGACTACGCATAATTTACAACAAAGAGGCTAACTTATGCCACAAGATAGATGAGGAATGGCTTTTTCCTAAACAGAAAAACATGAGAAAAGAGGAAGTTTTAGATAGAAATAAGACTACGACCAGGAACAGCTAAAAAGGTCGGAAAAGGAGGTGAAATAGAAAGCTACACTTCCTTGTTGCATGTGTTTGGCTCCTTCATACAAGGGGGCAACATGATTGGGAAATGAATTATCTAGCAAAAAAGAGAGGAATATTCCTAGCAATTACTCGACTCTTGTGACTGTTTGGAGTTTATGAATTGCTTACCACTTCAGTTGATTATATTAAACATAAACATCAAGCTAGTTAATAACCGGATGGTGGTTGGTAAATTATTTCTAATTCATGTTACTTGCGCCAATTTTACCTCGTTTTATTTTAAGAATTCAACTCTCAAGTACAAGTCACTTTTATTTTCAAATTTTTGTAGCGTGCAGAATTACTTAAAATAGTATGCACTTAATTAATTAAGAACTATGTATATATGTTGAACATTTTTATGGCCTAAGACGTATCCAAAGAGAAAATCATTTTTTCAGTATTGTTTTTTTAACATCTCTCTGTTTTTTAATAATGAAAAAGGTATCCAACCTTTGCTTTATAAAAAAAGCTACGACCACTTGTTACATGAATCGGTTAACATGTTTATAAAGCAAAAGATACCAAGAGACTAATAACACCAACACAAATCTGCAAATACAATCATTCAAGCCTATTTGAAAATATACACATCCCACAAATACTTTCATAGGACAAAAAAAAACTATACATCAAGAATTTAATAAGAAGTGATAGATGTCTATGTTATATATCATTTCAACTGGCTCAGTTTGTAAGCTCTATCTAGTCAAAGAAGACAAGGCCCTATATTTGATCAGGGGTTATGAGTTGTCCATGTTGTATAAAGGAAAGTTTTCAAGTGACACTTTGTACTGTCCATGTTGATGTACAGTGTTATTAACTGTAGTACTAATTGACAGTGAGAAGTTGTTGCATATGTCATTGAATACTGCCAGTTAACACAATTAAACAGTCAAACCATGTCTTATAGATCACGTTGTTGTTGCATACTTCACCTGTATAGTCACACTAGGATAACTCCTTCTTGTTCCAAATAAAATGCCCCGTTAAAAGTTAAACTATGGACAAGTCACTAGTTTGATGCCCCTCGGAACAAGGGAAATTAAACAAATTACTGATCCAAATTGACGAATCCATTGGACTTGGCAGTCATTTATTTTTAGCCAAAATATTGTAAAGGTCAAAAGTTGTGGGCATCAATTCCTTCAGGGAGGCGTGATTTTGACCCATCCATCTGATCGGCGATGCCTGACATAACATGTTACCATGTCCATGTAGACCTAAAGGTAAGAAATTAATAAAGGGTCAAGAGTCTTTCGCAAAAGTGGATTATTAAAGATTCCTCGCTTTGCACGTTTGTTGATCTACCAACCGTGAACATTGCAAGTGTGAAGGAAAATTTGCAAAGCAACACCTCTAGTTCATTCATTTTATATTGGGTCTGCTCGGTAGAGTTTGTTGTGGTTATAGTAAGCAGTAAAGTATATTTGAAAACATATTACTCCATTAACTTTTTTCACATTATTACACTATTTTTAAAGTATTTGTAAGAATATACCGTTGTCGTATATGTAACGTGTGACACCGCGCCGATCGCACAGTATGGATGCGATACCGACATGGTGTCGCTCTCCCTTCATGCGACACCGGTGTCCGCCATTACGGTATATCATCGATGTATTCCTGCCTGATGCATTGTTGCACATTGGTCAAGCGATACCATGGTTTTGCTCATCGGCCACGCCAAGCGACACCGCCTTTGACATCTTAGGACGCTGGTTTTTACAGTAGCGCTTCACTCTCAACCAATTAGACCTAACTAATTGCTACGTTCTAGATATTGTAATATTGTGCCAATAATTGCTCCCATATTTTAGTTCCACATGTGGAACTATGATCACATTTGTAAAAATAAAATTTGATTACTATTGTGTGTTCTGTTGCATGTATGTTCGTGCTAATCAGGTAAATGATCAGGGCATATTTTTAATTACTAACAAAACCCTTACCGTACAATACGGCCTACCGGGTCTATGCTCCAAGAGAGGCTATACAAGGCGTCCGGCCGGAGACGAGGATGAAACTCAGTAGTCAATTTCCTACTTTTGGTTTTCTGTCATTTGGGCTGCAATCCTACTGGGGAATGGGGATGCACTCCATTGCCATCTGTATGGATCACACAACATCAGATTTTTTTCTTGATGGGTCATTGTACTCCATTGCCATCTGTATGGGGATGCACTCCATTGTCACTCGATGGGTCATTGTAGAAGTCGGAATTCCTCGAAATGTACCCCATCCATTCTATAATAAGGTACCCTATCCATTTCAAATTAGATTGCATATATATTCGATAGATCCTTTCTTATGTGCTAGGGACCAGATTTGAAATAAAGACATGAGGATTTTTATCCTCTTCTTTGCCAACTGAGCTCTCTCGACCATTTATTGTGGCAGGTCTTTTTTTTTTCAAATGACCTAAATTTTGATAATCAATTAACCATTGAGACCAACAACCATGGAAGACTATCGCTTTTCCTTATTGAAAAAAGAGGGAAGTGCTCTTCCTTTACGGATTCATAGCTAGACCAATTCATAGCTTGAGACCCACAGTTTGTGGCTATATTTAGTTTTAAAATCTCTACCAAAATAAGTTGATTCATAGCTTCTTACTCCTATCTCTACCATCGGTCTACGGAATTGAAGAGTTTTATCACTTTACTGCATACCTCTTACTTACCCAGCGGTACTATTTTCTAATTAATGAGAGACACTCTGATTTTGTTTCTTTACTAATAATTTCAATCAATTTATTTCAGGAGAGGGATTATATTTCAACGAGTAATTAACTTCCGTGAATTGTAATTTCACATGCTCTGCTATCCATGTCCCTTTCAGTTTTCTCTGTGGTGGTCTTTACTGGAGTAGAATCGATCACCGTTCATATTTTTCGATGGATCATATGTATTTCTAATTTATATATAATAGCATATCAACTGTTGGTATCAGGATATTTTTTTTACCCACAGTCGATTAAAATCTCTTGTAGCAGTGATAGTTTTAGTAGAGACCAGCGTTGCTGAATTCCTGTAATGTACTGCTTAATTTACAAAAGTTGTTTAATATATTTACTTTCTGAATACACTCGCTAGTGACCGTCGGTTCGTTAGTGATGACAAAATCTGCTTACCAGTTGCGACTGTCACTGTATAATATGCAACCATGATGTGCATCATTTGCAGCCCCTAGGCTGCAACGACTATACTGGCATCACCGAAGTCTATTTACCTAATTATTGTACCTACACTAAATTAAAAAGCGATATGGCAACAAATATGTAATAGATAAGATGCATTGATCTTGGTTATAACAAGTGCCAAAGAAATATAATTAGTTGCATATGGTCAAAAGCATGCATGCTCAAGTGATAGGAAAAAATATATTACGAAAGTCAAATAGGTATATTGATTGATTAGGTCACATGCTAACTTGATCAACTCAATGGGTTGTTTATGTTCATACAAAAGATTCTAAAACCATGTTCTAACCAGGGATCGGAAACGGTTCCTTGGAGAGAACAAATTAAACAAGGATTCGAGGCTTAATTATACATTTACACATTACCGCAAAACACTAATAGGTGTTGGTGCATTTAAAACTATGACATATATGGCATTTTTCGTCCCCTAATACTCCCACGTGTATAAAAATTATAATGGGCACTTATTACATACTAAATGTAATACTAAAGGTGCCGACTATTTAAAAAATGATATTATAGCCCGTTCTCGGTTAGGAGACCCAGGTTTGAATCCTGATATTGCAAGTTGCTTTTTTTTTCTTTCTATGCTTGCATGCACCAGCACCAGGAAACGAAGTGTCACATTAACTAAGGGACAAATAAGTCTAATTCAGCAGCAAACTTCCCAACGTGAAGTTTTTTCAATCAAAGTACAACCTAAAACGTCTGTCTAGTATTTTCAACATGAAGGAAGTACGAGTAAACAGCATAGTAATGAAGCTCAATCGGTAAAAGTTACCGTGTTGTTTTTTGATGTTTTTTAGGCTGCCGACTAGCAAGCTATAGGTTTCCTGCTGGCTAAAATCTTGGATCCAAACCGGGATTTGGCCCACGAACAAGCCATAGCGTGAGTCTACATCGAGGGATGCCTCCAAACAATGATGCCATTTGCCAGAATCCATTTACACGATGTACTTGAGCTGGAACAAGTGAAACGCACAACTTGGTCTTTAAAAAATGAAACGCACAACTAGCTTGCAGCAAAAGTGGGAAGGGAAGGAGCCAAAAACAGTTGAGATAAAGGCTGGTTTTGGTATAGGTTAGCTAGCAACACCAGCAACCGGCCATTTTCAGATTTGTTTGTGCAGGGGTAGGGGTGTTAGTTGGTGCACAGGAATGCAGAACCATAACTAACCTATTAACCAAATATTATAAGGCGTACGTATTCTAGTTTTATAAAATCAGAAGTATTGTGGATTTTGACCAACAGTTAGTCAAATTGCAGATGTAATATACATAAAAACTATTTTTAGTAAATTTATATATCAAATTACGGGTTTATAGCTGCTAAGAATTAAACCTTAAATTTTGAAGACCTTTCGGAATAAACTACTCAGAGGTAGTAATTGACTATTAATAGTTAGCCTCTGCAGTCAAGCATCATCTGGTTATCTTGTTGAGGAAAATTATAGCTGTGACAGCCGACTGGAAACAACGGATTGAGTCCATCTGTCTCTGTCTAAGAAGAAATAAAAACAAATTGACTCCATCAATCATCCTCCATGCATGCAACGTAGGTAGTCCGCCAGTTTGATTTGGTTTGTTCGTCGTGACGTACGTGTAATCCCTGATCCACATTGACAAGGACCTCTCTCGCGGCAATCAAATGGCCCTTAATTTCCTTTTTTATTTCTTTTCGTACAGCCCAAACATTAGTAGCATTTGAGATTATCAGATCGATCTCCAGGTGTGACACGAGTTTCTACAAACATTTGATGCAGTCAAGGCGATGCATGCGTGTGAAAAACGGCAAAAAAATCCAATCATGCGTGTGAAAAACTGCAAAAATTCCAATCAATGCATCTGTACGTATTAGAGTGACAGAGACAGAAAAGGAAAGAGTCTTCGGATATGGTGCTTTGCTTAAGCTGCCGATGGGCTTCAGCGAATGACCCTAATGCCCCTTTAAAAAAGAAACAATGGGCCTATTATTATCTTCTGTTTATATATCCTCTACTAGTAACAATCCACAGTAGTCCAACGGATAGATTTTGGGCCCATTTTGCTTATGTATTGAACTACATGCTAGTATGGGCTGTATTGACAAGGCGGTACGTAAATCCGTATTCTAAATGGGCCAAGAAAAAAAAACAAAGACCCTTTTGTACTGTTGTACAACGCACCACGGTACCTTCCCAACAGGCTAGGACAAGGTCACAAGGACGTCAGAAAAGGCCGAACAGATAGTAACGTAATCCAGCTTTGGCTGATAAGGCCACCTCCATCAATAAGATAAGTCATATAAAAAATATTTCTAATAGTCTATTTTTTTATCATATTAGCTTATAATATAAATGACCCATATGTTATACTCATATAATATTGGAAGGTGTGCATGAAACTATTTGATTAAGAGATACTTTTATATCTTTTTTATTAAAATAATAAGATAGATTAAAGATGACAGTTCAATCTATCTGCAGCAGAGAATTGTTTGCAAATCGAAACCCTAGCATGTGTAGTATGACCATCTTTATTGAAAGAAAGGTATGGTGCATATGTCGAAGAAAGGGTGGAGATAATGCTAGCTGTTGTTAGCTTTTTCTGACGTGGAGCTGAGAGAAAGAGAAAAAATTTACTGCTAGAGCTTGTTTAGTAGCTAGTCTAACAGAAATCGAGTACTATAAGAGCCAAGTTAACCAATGATGTTCATTCTTTCTCTATTGGCATGTTTGGTTGCTAGCCATACATGGCCATAACTTGCCACTAAAAATTGCCATACCTGTCTAAGTTGAGTTGAACAAATCTTTCGCCACACTTTGGCTAGTCTAAAGAAATCTTGCCACACTTTTTCATGTCACTGACGCGTGGGACCTAGTTAGTTTCAAGGGAATCTTGCCATAGACTGTGACAACAACCAAATAGTTGCCAAGTTGATCAAACCTGTCTAACCTTAGATGTGGCAACCTGTGGCAAAATGGGGCTAGCAACCAAACACCCCTTATATGTTGCTCTTTTTCACACAAAACGATGCAACTATTAAATATCTATGTATTATAGCTAGTTCTAGCTATGAGCATTGGAGGAGGACTAAGTGGCAGTGGCTTCCCTTTTTATTAATTGAAAAGGCGAAAATCACTTTAGTGTTTGAACATTCGTCTTTTAATTATCGAGAATAAACTTAATTAAATAAATATGTACATCTAATTAGAAATTCTCTTTGTATAAGCACACGCACACCTGCTAATTATCGTTTCTCTTTGTATTAGAAATTCTCTTTGTATAAGCGCACGCACACTCAATATGCTTACACTTCATGATTATTATTTTTCAAATTCTAGAGCAACTAAAACATGAGAAATTATAATTGTGACCGTAAGCGTGCACTCTTTTGAGCTAACCGATGATGTGTTACCGTGAGCACGCTTTACAGGTTCATCAGCAGTCTGAGTTTGGCAAAAACTTCATTCATCAGCATTTTTTAGAAAAAAATTAATCAAGTTCCCATGCATCTTCCAATATTTAATTCATTCCTTGGCATTCTCAAATAATTATGAAATTCTTTTGTACTATAATAAAGAAAAGTTTTTATTTAAAACATACCCTAAACTAATATTTTGTGGGCAACGGTATTGTGATTGAAACCATGATTAAGTAGGTTACCTACAATGATTCCAACATGCTCCTACAAAATCGGTTTTCACATACAGGCCCAAACCCCCTTCGTCGGGCGGGTGGTCTGCCTTACCCATGGGTATGTAAAAACCGTCATTTTCGCATAAGGGCAACTAAGCCATCCACATGCAATAGTTTTTGGGGGCAAATAATTAAAAGAACCCAAAGAAAACCGCAGACTCTCCGTCGCATCCCTCTCGCCGCCGAGCCGCATGCGGTCACCGTCGTTGGATTTGACCATCCCCAGGCCACCATCGCCAGATCCAGCCACTTTGGGCCTGAGAGTGCCACCGACAGCAGATCCACCACTCCCAAGCCCGCCGCCGGTGAAGACGGAAGCCGATGTGGCAAGCGGCGACTGGGAGGAAGCCGGTGTAGCGAGCAACAATGGGTGAGGATGCCGGCACCACACACCGTTGTCGTTGCCGCAAAGCCACTGTCGCCTGATATGCCAGTGTCACATAGTCATCAGCCGGCTCCCACCGCCATGAGAGAGAGTGAGGAGGGGGGGCACAAAGGGTGAGGGAGGAAATGAGTGGTGTGTATGTGAAAAATATTTTTTACATATAAGTCGTATCAATTTTTTTACATATATATATATGGGTGTTGTTTTAGGCCTGTCTATAATTTGAAATGAGTGAAAAAATTATTTGTGCGGACACAATTTATATAGTTGTTTCCCTAGTATTGTTTTCGTCTCAAAATACAACTACCTAGAGGATTTAAATTTATCTTAAAATATATTTACTTCTATACCCACCTACCTCATTTCTACCGATCACAACCATCATTCATTTAATTTTTCCACATACCTTCTCCTCTAAACCAATTACAACATTTCTGTCATCTCATTCTTAAAAAAAAGAGTAAGTCCTTATATATTGAGAGGGAGGAAGTATAATTTATATTTTTTGAAATAAAAGTGGGAGCAGTCCAGTTTGGTTGACACCAGCATACATTGCATGGGATCACGGTCTCTAATACCAATGGGCTATGTATGTGCCGACGTCGACCAAGCCGTAGCAGTCACTAGCAATGCCAAGTTGGGAAAAGAGAAGACGATCATCGATCAAGACGCAGACAGAGAGAAGAGAAATTGACTTGCTCTGATCCGCGACGGTGACCGAGATGATGCGCATTTTCCACGGGCGCGTACAAGCGGTTAAGGACATGGAATGAAGGCGAAGCCTGCGTGCGGTTTACACAGCGACAAACTAGGTCGGCCAAACATATTCTACTGTCCGCTGCTAGCTACTACTAGTAGTAGATTCGAGGAGAAGGTATTCCGAAATGCCGTGGCCGCAAGCGTCCAAGCGCAAGAATACAGGTGCTTACGCGATGGCGCTCGTGTTACCGCCCGCGACAGAAACCGCCACGACGTACGCATGCACGCGGCCGAGAAAATAAAAGGCGGCAGCGTAGTAGTACTCCGCTTTGCTGCTGCTGCCTCTCTTCTTGCCTTTAATTTGTTCCATGCCCTTGTCGTGTGGTTGTTGCAGTGCATGCGTTGAGTCAGAGTCAAAGTAGAGCGAGTAGTGGACTGGTGGTGGTAGACGGGTAACTCTGTGAGAAAGGCTGCGCGCGCGCGTCTCTCCTTGGGAGAGGCGTGGTGCGTGTGTGTGCGCGCATGCATGTATAGCACGGCGTGGGCTTACTGCGTCCCATGCGGCGGCCGTAACCTTTGTACGTAACCAACCGGCCGGCCCGCGAAGAGATAACTATAGCTAGCGAGCGCGCGGCGGGGCGGCGTGAGCATGTGCGGGTGTCGGGTGCCATGCATTTTTGCCGGTGCCGGCCGGCCGGCCACCACGGCTGTGTCCGCTTGCGCGCGTAACGTGCTGCACGGAGGAGTTACAGCAACTGCTCGATCTCCATGTCGTGGATGCTGCATGCAGAGGCACCCGCGCGAGTCGATCCGCCAGGAAACTAATTGGGGCATGTACTAGAGTCATGTACATTGTTTCTACGTCGATTAAAGACTATCCTCTCCTCTTATGGCAGTTAAGATAATAAGGTCTTTAATTATTAATGTATCAAAATAATTATTTATTACTTTTCTTTTTTCACCACATGCAACATAATTTACTCTAATAAATGACAAGAGTCGACTATGCTTCTCTTTTCTCCCCTCTCTTTTTAAGTATATTACTAAATATACATGTATAATAATAGAGAGAGCCCGCTAATAACTATTATTATACTTCCTCTTTTCCTAAATATTTGACACCGTTGACTTTTTGACAACGTTTAACCGTTCGTCTTATTTAAAATAAATCAAAAAATATGTAAAATTATATGTATGCATAAAAATATATTAAGCAATAAATCAAATGATAGAAAACGAATTACTTAAATTTTTTGAATAAAACGAATGGTCAATCATGTGTAAAAAAATTAACGACGTTAAATATTTAGAGATGGAGGAAGTGTATGCCTGAAGGTGAGAGGCAATTGGCAAGCGAGACGATGTGGAGCGATTCGGGGGGAAGGCCGAAGGGGGAGTTATGTTGGTTGATGGGCGCGTGCATGCGCCCCGTGGGAATGGCAGGTGGGGGCGGACAGCGCCGTCGTGTCCCGCGCGCGCCACAACTCGCTGTCGGCCCACGCTCACGTCCGCTGCCCCGCCAAAGCCGTCGTCCCGTCCACCGATGATCGGCCGATCGCCAGTGGAAAAGTCAGCGACGTGCGTTGCCGACGTCACCCTTGCGAGGTGACGTGGCCTCAGTATTGTTCTTCGGCTCGATCGCCGATCGGCCGGGGACCATGCAATTTTGCATGCCCCTCTCACCTACCTTTCGGTCTGCATCTTTGTTCTTCTGGACGATCGATCCTGCCTGCATGCTCATGACGCAGGCAGAGTACCCTCGTTATGTGTTGTGGGAGGGGGCTGGCCTCCCCCCATCAGCCAGCTAATACCCCGTCTTAAAATCAGCCAACGTAATACATCTACACACTAAATAATTACTTCTCCGTCTTAAAATATAACTAACTAACCAATTAAAATTTGTCTCAGAATACAATTACCTCTACACTCACATACCCCATCTCCACCAATCATAACGATTTCTCATTTATTTTTCCCACATACTTTCTCCTATTAACCAATCACAACTCATCCTCACCTCAACCTTAATCTCTACAAAAACGGCATAAGTCCTTATATTTTAATACGGATGTAGTAGTAATAACTCTTTTTTCTTAGCTTTTAAAGACTACATTTATTAATATTTAAATACCTAATAATAATGTATATTAATTACTAGTTGCTTACCTCATTATTAAGGTAACATTTTAAGGGTATAATTTAATTACCATGGTATAATATTTAAAACATAATATAAATCTCAATCCTAGGTATATAGTGCCTCTTCGGTCTTCACTTCAATTTGAAAATTCTGAACATCAATTTGTTTTTTTTCCAAAACCTAGTATTTTCTTATTGTTTGCCCTTTCAATTTTTTTTCTCAGATGATATTATCACGGTTTATGATTTGTTTGTTCAATACTAATGAGGCCAAATTTAAATGAACAAATATATGTCGTAGCTGCTTGCGTATCTTGATTATTAACTACGAGAATCTTTAAAACTTGAATATATGAGCTTTTTTTTTATAATCGTGGCCGTTTGTCCGTTTATCAAGTTGGCCTCCTCATGCTTAGATCGATCCTGGCTTCACCCATGTGTTTAGTAGTAGTAGATGATACTCCTATATATCCGGTGAATTGCAAAAAAAGAAAAGAAGGAATTAATTACATACTGTAATCAACAAACAGACCCTGGCTTGGGATCGAACTAGAAACATGTAACGCAAACATAATCATGCTCTTCTTTTATGACTGCTGTTGGTCGTCGTAATTGTCGGCCTGCAACTCCTTAATTAGGGCTCTTCACTTCAGTTAAATTCAAGGGGTTAATTGAATCGCAGCATATGCATGCGGTGTACGTAGGCCAGCCACCCAGCCGGTCAGGAGGGCCCTATACGTGCAGGAGTACTCCTACAAACGGCCGCATGCATGCATAAATGCGAGCCCTTTTTAGAGCCGATCGATCATATCGTACGTGCCGAAAGCCGATTCGCCGGAGCCCTTGCGCCCTTTTCGCCAACACCCATAAATGCCTGTCATAACGTTGCTGTTCCTGCTGTTTCTTGCTCCCATCATCATCTCGACCTGGATCGACTAGTGCAAGGTTGTCTCTCTCGATCGATCCAGCTAGCTGACATCAGTAGTACTCCTTCCTTCCACGGATAATTGTTGGTTTTGACCAGAAGTGTATGCTCAGAATTTACTCTAAGCGATCTACAAAGTTAATAGATTTAAATATGTCATATTTGTAAAGAATTTTTTTATTACAAATCTACTTACTATTTAAGAATCAAATTTACCTCAAAATCAGGGGCGGATCCACCGTAGAGGACAAGGGGAGCTTGAGCACCTCCTACCCCACCAGATCAAGGGAGCAACACTAGAGCACCATTATTATTTTTGTTAGAAGCAAACAAAAGATTAGGAGAGTTGGATAATTTTGTTGAGCACCTAGCCCCCTAAATTTTAATCTCGAGATCCATCATTGCTCAAAATATAACTACTTTTACACTCACTTAAGTCATCTCCATCAGTTATAATCATCCATTGTTTAATTTTCTCATCTACATTCGTCTCTCAGGTAATCACAACTCCCCTCACCCAAACCTTAATCTCTAAAAAAATTGCATAAGTAGCCACTTAAAGTAAGATTACTAACTCATATATATTCATGAAAAATGGTATAAGTATATATATTGAGATGGAAGAAGTAGTAAATACTCCCTCCATTTCTAAATGATCTTCATATTTGTTTTTTAATGTTGTCTCCAGAAGATATTTATATTTGCATCTAGGTTGTTCGTTTTTTTGCGTGAGTTAAGGACCTGTGCATGTATGTATGCATATATATAGTTGGCATCCTTCTATTTGGTAGATGAGGATGTTGCTTCACTTACTCAATGCATGTCTAGTCAAAAGAGTAAATATAGACATTAAAAAATGTGTGTATTGGTATAGGTGCACAACCAAATATGTAGATCATTTAGAGATGGAGAGAGAGTAGTAAAAAGTTACTCCCTCCATCCAAAAAAACTCAATCCTGCGTTTGAATCTGGACATAGGCTATGCCCAGATTCAAACGCAGAAATGCGTTTTTTTTGGACGGAGAGAGTAGATTAGTCGATAAATATCCTTGCTCAAAGTAAGATTATTAACTCATAGTCAAAACCAACGGACATTCAGGAGTGGGAGTATATGATTAGTAATAAATTTGATTTTATGACTTGCATGTGTCATCGAAACTGTCCAAAGATTGAGTGATTTGCCGAACGATGAAACGAGAGAAAGCCATTAGCACTTGACCAATTAAGCATTAATTATAAAAACTCAAAATATGGATTTATTTAATTTTTTAAAAAGATTTTATATAGATCTCTTGGAAACTTTTGTTCGGTTCATTCATATAGTGCTATTGAAGGACTTCTCCTCAGGCTCATTCTGACTTCCGAATAGCCGTTTAGAATGGCAAGGGCCCCTTTGAAATACATGATTGCGAAAACGAAGGAAACACATATTTTTTTGCAAAAATGCAAGTGTAAATAATAGAGGATTGCCAAACACCACAAAAAATATAGGAATGACCATTTCTTTGGACAGCAAAAAAAGAACACAGTAATTTAATGTGAAAGATTATACTTAAGTCCATAGGGTTGCAACTCATGTTAATATTCCTCCAAAATTTACAAGAAACAAGTCATTTCATAGTAATTTCGTAGAATTCTATATAGTCTAATCCTTTGTTTCAAAAGCTCATTTAGAAAAAACTAGTATAGGATTAAAATTCTACAAAATTTCTATGTTTTTACTACAAATCAGGAACCCTAAATATGTTGTGTCAATGAGATAGTGACAAGGCGATGAGAAATCTACTTTCGCCATTCAAAATGGCGATCAAAAGCTCTTGCCACTTCAATCCATGTGAGACACTGATAAGGCGATGTGCGAGCTTTTTCCTCATTCCTACATTTCTCCAATGTTCTAAAGCCACCACTTGATTCAACGAAAAAATAGGAATTTTAGAGTATTTATAGGAAATAATCCCATAGAGCTATTTGAAACAAAGGAACGATTCCTATCAATTTCTTGAAATTTTTTGTGAATTTAGAAATCCTTGAGGAATTTTGGAGGAAGAAATCTCATGATTTCTTCTGCCCTTGTTTTGGATTCATGCGTTTTTTCAGTGTGCTAATCAAACGGCCATGGTGGAACTTTCATGTGTTTCGAAATCCCGTCGACAATTAACCATTGCATTCTATTCCTTTTTTTTTTTTTGTAAGGAGACCTCAATGGCAAGAGGTGTGGGGACGATGAGCTGGTGAATGTGGTACCAAAACATGGTCGCTAAGGTAATGATAGGCTTTAGGCGGCAAATGTTGCCATCTGATTTGCATGGGAATAATTTTGATACACATCCAGATAGATCTTCCAAAGCAACACTTTTTAGGCCGTCCTAATTCACAACAAGATCCAAACACAAACATTATAAATTAACCAATATCCTTTCCTTATGTCAGTGTACAGTAAATGTAACTGTAACTACATCTTTGGACTTTTGCTTTTACATGCATGCCTGTACCATTTCCTAGATAAAGAAAACCGGCATGCCACATTTTTATGCAGCAATGGTTCGTACAGCAAAAATTCGGCAGCCAAAGTGAGAGTATCTTCAAAGTACATTTGTTTGGTCGGACAGGAGATCAGGAGAGACCGTCAATACAAGCAAAAGGGCGCTATGCAAGCAGACACAGGAGAAGCAAACAGTGCCGAGTTGTTACCTCGAACCGAGAAAAAGAAGTCACAACGCGGTGTGAATGCCCAACTAATTAAGCATTAAGAAATGAATTAATTAAGCGAAGAATAAAACGGGTTGAATTAGCGTTGTACTAGTTGATTAATTAGGATTATTGCATTGTTTGCTGAGCCAAGATACGCACACTTAATTAATCGGAAAGAATACTCTGATGTCTTCACGCATTCTGAACTTGATATGGGAGTATATATGTTTGAGACGGCGAGATTACCCTGGTTCTATGTTCTGAATGAGTTATTTTAACAGTACTTAATTTTCACCTTCCATGGAGAAGGAACCAACTTCACAATCATACTGACAAGTCAAATCTAGTTTGAAAGAGAAGACAATATGGTGATTAAGCAGAATTAAATTAAGAGATGAAAATGAAACACTGGTAGTAATTTAGTTTCAGTAGCTAGCTAGCATGCAGCAAGCAAGCAAATCCAGCGCACGCGCCAAACACCACATGCACAGGCATGCACACGAGACGGACAGAGGCAGTCGTCGTGAAGAAAAAAAGCACACACACCAACCTCGATCTCTCCTATTCTCTCTAGCTCATACACTCACCCACACACTCGCTCACACTGACTAGAAATTAGCTAGCACCGTGTACGGCTGGCTGTATCTCGATTCCTATTAGCGGCATCTAGTCATCATCATAATCTTCTTCTTCATTAGCATGATTAATTAGAGCCAGAGGGCGCCGGCCTCCTTGAGGAGAGGGACGAGGGAGCCATTGATGTGGGCGGCCATGACGCGGTCCATGGCGCCGACGAGCTTGCCGCCGATGAAGACGACGGGGACGACGGGGGCCGGCGAGGAGTAGGCGGCGCCGACGAGGCGGGCGAGGGCGCGCTCCAGGTCGCGGCCGCGCGGGTCGAGGTCGAGCTCGTGCACCGTGGGGTGGACGCCCATGCCGCAGAAGAGGCGCTTCACGGCGTGGCACATGCAGCAGCTGCTCACGCTGAACACCACCACCGCGCTCTCCGACGCCAGCCTCTCCACCCTCGCCACCGCGCTCTCCGGCCCCGCCGCCACCATCGCCGCCGCCGGCATGTACCACGCCTGCTCCGCCGCCGCACCGTACTGCATTCTCGCCGACGATTTGGAAATCAGATCAAGCAATCGATTAGCTAGTGTGGTGCTGAGCAAGTGAGCTGAATGAACACTTTGAGCTGGAAGTGAAGGGTGGTGAGTGTGTGTGTATATATAGAGGATGGTGAGGGGCACATTGGTAATTCCAGGGGGGCAGGGAATGAAGGCTAGGCACTTCCAAACCAATGAGGTCCGTTTGGGGTTCCAACAAGGCCAGTATTACTCGGGTTTACTTCTGTGTTTTTTTGGGGGTAGCACTATAGCACCACTAGTTTCTAGCTAGTTTTCTTTATTGTCATCTGTCTGCTGATGTGAATTCTTGACTTGTAGGCAGCTGCAGGTAAGCATGACTCACGCATTACTCGTTGTACATGCATGTTTCCCTAGCTAGCGGTAGTGGATCAATGCACAGTTTTAACTCTTGTCCATTGTGCACCTTGCCAGCTGGTTAATTCGGCCAAAATTAAAAATTCCAAACCACAATACGAAAAATCAGATATATTTTCCGCAAGGGAATTGTGAGGCTTCGGTTGTCTGAAATCCTATCAAATTTTGTCACTTCTGGCTACATCGTCTTCAAGCTCATTGTGTGTGAACGTTCTTGTTTTAGCAGCAGTGACCTACACCTCTTCTTGGACATTGGCAACACCTGGACTTGGTAGAGAACTACGTGTTAGGGTTTCGAGGTTAGAAGGCAGCAAGGTGAGCAATGGGCCGGATGGTGAGGACGGCTTTAAAGATATGGCCTAGATACAACAGCCGGACAAACATAATGAGGTGATGAAATAATAACTGTGCTACCAGAATCGCGAGACTGGAATACGATAGTCAGCGTGGTCGATGACGAAGGCATTAGATCTGTAGTTGTAAGGAGCTAGTGTTGCCTATCTCGGAGCGGCTATAGGTGAGGAAGACGGGTGGGAATATGGTAAGCTTCGGCATAGTGATAGAGGAGAATCGATGGGAAGGTAGTGAAGAGAGGAAGGGGTAGGTGAAGGGCAGTCGGGAAGGGCTCATCGACGTCGGCAAGACAGGCAAGGTGTGCTGACGGGATGGGCCAACTCAACAATTTCATGGGTCCTAGGAGGCAAACTTCTTGTCAGGGGCCCAAGGTTGAAAGCATTAAGGAGGCAACAAGGGAGCGAGAGAGCGACTAAGCCGCCAAGGAAGCAATGACATGATGGCAGTTGTATGTTGCCATTGGGCAAGCGGCACTGCATTGCTGTTCGTTGGAACCGCCGATGTTTAACGGGCAAACACTACATGACAACATCTCAAAATGTCAGAGGACGGACTAGTGGAGGCATGAGCAGTCGGATGGCCACGCCATTGTCCATCGTAATGATCGATCATATTATATGTAAAGTTGAAAAGGGTATACCAACTATATACTCCCTCCGATTTCAAAATTATTGACATTTTGGACATGATCTCATATACTAAGGAGTGATTTATTATGGTGTTTAATCTCTCTTTTCCATATTAAAAATGGTTTCGTGCTAATAGTAATCGACAACAAACTCAAGAAACGAAAAGACAAGAAGCCATGCAAGCACAACCATTCCAGCAGAAGAGAAATCAAGAAGGCAGACCTAGAAACAAAGGGCCAGTCTTCATGACATCATGCATGAAAGGGTAAGCACATGCTAAAACATCAACATTTAAAGTTCTTTCATTACTAGACTAAAACATCAATAATTCTTGAAAACGAGGGAGCGTAAAAATGGATCTGAGCAATGTAAAAAAAAAAAAAAAGATCTGAGCCCCAGGTCGTCGCACCCTTGCCCTACCCCCAGGAGCCGGTCCTGCATGCTGGGACAGGGAGGATTCATCGGTTGAAAGTTTAGAGAAGGAAATATAAAGTTTTAAACCGTCACGTACGCTTTAACCTATATATGTGTGATTTAGGTCGCCCAAATTTATTGAAATTTATGGAAACTTTCAAGTGATTGAAATTATCTAATAACTTTCTGCAATTAACAGAAGTATTTCATCTTTTATGGCAATACTTCCGTTAACTGCAAATAAAATCAAAGTAGAAGCCGCATAGATTCATATGCACTGTTTGGGTCTGCAAGTCTATGTTGTGCTGCATGGAGACAGGCAGAAACTGGACGGATTAAACGCTAGGCTTTTTTTGTTCATGGCGCATTGCAGCAAACACTACGAGTGTATTACATCACCAAGATGTTTCTTTGTCCCCCTGGCTTTTGTGCGAGCGTACCACTTTTCCGGGGCACAGCCTGTCTTTATCAATGCAAAGTCCGACCCTGTGTTATTACTGAGAATTGGCTGAGATTTGATGGTCTGAGAGAGAGAACAACAACAGAAAAAAAAAGCCCTCCTCCAAAAGGCCGGCTTTTGCTTCCCCTAGCTTGGAGTTTCAGGAATAGGGAGTATAATTCCCCTAACTTTTAGTCAACATTTCAAAAGGGTATGCATGCATAGACGGAAGCAAAAGAACGATCTTCATCCTGTCATATACATATCCGTTATGGAATTGGGTCCTCTTCTGTGGCAACGCACTACGACATCCTGTCAGGAAGCACGCATCAGAATTTCGCCACACCATTTTCATCTTTGATGGACGATCTAAATAGCGCTACAGTGATATAATTTGATGGACGATCTAAATAGTTACCCTGTGTGAAATTAAGAGCTTTCAAGCAGGAGATCTAAAGAAGATCGAATTTTCCTGCCTTTGGAAGGAGAATCAAACAACATTGAGATCGATTTATCCAAATCAAAGGAGACTACACTACTACGGCCTTTGGAAGATGCAACGGCCGGGCAGCAACTTTGACAGCGAGTATGTGGGGGTAATAGCGGCTGTCCTCGTCCTTCCTGTCGGGACAACTGTGCAAAACAGAGCTGCATATACTCCTACAGGAGTAGGGCCTACATGCCAGAACACATGCTGTCCTAGCAGTATATGAGTATATGGCCAAAACGAACTTTTTGGTCGATCCAGCCAAAACCAAAGGATGCATCTACTGTTTTGCGTTTGCTGTGCTGTGATCATCCATACATGGTGCCGGCCCGTACGTACCAGCATGGCATATGTGCTACAGTGTCACATCCTTTGCTTTCTTCCACCTAACATGGAGATATCATGCGTGCTCTGTTCTTTCCTCGTCACACTAGGGTTTGCACAGTGGGGATTGTCGTCTCCGGCCGGCCATCTGCATGGTGCTGCTTGTTGGCTTTATGGCAGCTAGCACACATTCATGTATGGGACATAGTTATTGTCTTCTCTGGTGTTGTAATGCTGAGGCCGGGTTGGACCATGCATATCTGATGGAACAAATAGTTGTGAGGATCAATTGGGCAGGGCACACTTCATTTCCTTCCCTCCACAACACAATGGGCAATTACTAGGCCTTTCAATGGGCAATTGCTAGCGCGAGCGCTCTTTCTTTCTCTATGTGGTTGTTGCTCAATTTGATCAAAAGGAAAATATAATATCTCCGTCCCACATAAAACAAACTCCTAGCATCTTAATGTATATTCAATATAAAGTAAGAATATCAAAAGTGCACCTCATTAACAGAGCAGTACTAGTATTGATATGTGGGTTGATAAGAGGTAATTTATCATCAACAATTACAAGATCAACACCATATGACCATATGAAAGTAATTTTAAATACAAATCTATTGAAGGACCAACTCCACCGTACTATAATATCGGTGCTTTTAATTCTCATGGATATCTGATGTTTACATATATTAAACTTGATAAATACAACAGTGGTATCATTAACTTATTGATGTTTATAAATGTATTTGAATATATATTTGATAGTCAAAGTTTTAAAAAGTTTAATCGAATCTTGTCTTAAAAGTCAATTATTTTGTCATGCTTTTGGTGAAAATTATACTACCAGTATAGACTGTTTAGATTGAACAAGGTATACCACCTCCACCACTGGCAGTAGAATAAATTTTTCTACCGGTAGTATAATTTCATTAATCAAAAGTTGAGATCGCTGCTACCGGTGATAAACCTTGTAGTAAAATACAATATATACAGAGAGCATCATACGGAAGCTTGGGTTAAGGATGAACTTTAGTCAGTCAAGCCGGAAAATCCCCTCTTATAATTACTCCATCCATCCTCAATTATAGAGCGTAATTTGACTTATTAGGGTAAAAGTTTGATTAATAATTTCTCTATTTAAAAATTGTTCTTATGACATAAAATTGATGATGTTAGATTCATATTCAAAATTGCCTTCTTATGATTATATTTTTTATCACAATAATAATATTTTAATATGTAAATTATTGGTTAAACTTTTTTTTACTAAATAAAATAGACTACAATTTAAGATGGAGGGAGTATATATATCAAGGTACGCTGCACTTCATCGATCTCAAAGCAAGATTAAAAGCCACAAGGCATGCAGCACTTGCAGTGCAAATCCTTAAATTTTTGGTCCTAAAGCTAGCTACTCCTACTATACTTTGTTCTTCGTCAGAGAAGGGGCGACAGTGCCCGGCTGCATGCGGATCTCCATGCACACGCACTGTAGCTATTCGCCCGATCTAGCTAGTATCTGTGGCGCGGTAGGCGATGCATGGGCTGGGCTAAAGTTGAGCTCGATCGATCGCACGAGAAAAAAGCAGGTGTGAGCAAGTAACATGCATGGGAGGCTGTACTACCTACTGCACCTGTAGATTCTACAGCCCATTTCTGGATTTCTGCGTGTGACATTCTTCATTCTTTAAACCGCTTTACAAAAAAGAAAATCAATATGTTTGGGAATCGTTTTTGTCACGTAGTAGGACCACAGCTCTGTAATTCGCCAATTCTATCATGCAGGCATGTTGTGGAAGGATTTGGACAGGTGACTAGCATGTTTATTTTCTTAAATCATTTTTATGGTTTTCTAACTATATTAATTCGAGAAACAAATAAAAATTCGATTGGTAGCTAGATCGATAGAGTTAGAAGCAGGTGAAGGCTGTTGTGAACTTTTTACAAGGGCGGTGATATACGTATCTTCCTACGATCCTATCCCTTTTTTCGGAGTTTATTTCTCCAGTCACTTTGTACTTTCTTGATCCTTTGCATGCATGGTTGTGCTTTGTGCTAACTATGCAAGCCTCGACAAAAATGGCAAAAAGCTTGAGCCTTGTTGCTCTCATCTCCAGCTAAATTTCTGTCCATATCCAGGTTAAGATCACGTCCACCGGCGACTGCTGCATGCTTTCGGACTTTTGACTACGACATTCAAGCTGATCGATCACTGGTCGCTTTATGCCTTATTATTTTCTTTCATGCTCCTGCACTCTCGCACGCAGCGTACATGTATGTACAAATAAAGGGCTCCTTAAAACCACAGGGATAAAATACCATTTGTATCACATTCCTATAGAAATTAAAAATACACTAAGGGCCTCTTTGATTTGAGGAATTCTAAAAGAATTTTGGAGGGATAAGATACCAAAGGATTTTTTTTTCTTTAGCTCTCTTTGATGCAATAGAAAGACAAATAAAAATTCCATAGAAATACATTCCTATGAGTAGATTCCAAAGGAAAACAAAAATAAGGCCAGACCTCTTGGAAATCTTCCTGAGTGATGTGCAGTTTCAACTTCCTTTAATTTTCCTATCCCTCTATCAAAGGGATCTTCTTAAGTATTCATGTGTTTTTGTTTCCTATAGGATTTGAGAATTCTACTACTTCAAATCCTGTGTTTTTTCTATTCTTGCGTTTTCCTTATCCTGTGAATCAAAGGGGCCATAAAAACTCCAAAACTATAGTTTGGATAGCACACAACAAAAACAGAGAAACTTTGTGCCATACAACAAAAACAGAGAAACTTTGTGCCATACAACAAAAACAGAGAAACTTTGTGCCATCGGAAGAGAAAACCATGAGATTCTACCTCATTCTATATTCCTCCGAGATTACTATGAAAATTCATAAGAAGCCCTAAGCTCCATGATGATAGGATGGCCGCAGTGGCAGAGACAAAAACAATATATTAATTTCTTTTGTTAAGGATCCATTCATACAAATCTTATGGAATTTTAGAATTGCTACAGTGAACATATCATAAATTATCTGAATATAAGGGTGGCTCGTCATCCTCTATCCTGACCTATATTTTTCGCTTGGAATTGGATTCGGGGACGAATATATATTTGTACATCTAGTTCATATATATTAAATCTAAGGAGACGATTAGAGCAATATTAAAAGTGATACATAAAGAAAAAATGTAATATTACTCGTCAGCTTGTGAACTATAAGTAATTAATTGATATTTTATCATGTATGTAAGTGCATTTATAATAAATTTTTATACATGTTTAACAATATCAAACATACATGATGATACAACCATTCCTGTTCCTAACCCATATTTTTTTATTCTACTACCCATGATCACGAGTCTTGAAACGTAAGAACGAGAAATACCCGTCCCGTTTTCAATCCTAATGTAAGGGTTTTAACTTGAAGAGAATAAAACATCCAGCCGTTCCCATCTCCATGCTGCTCGTAAAAATTGTGCCGCATCTAGACAAAAAAAAAATGTGCCGCATCACACACACATCGCCGGTGTCAAGGGACCAGGGTCGTGATGTGGTGGTGGGCCCTGCACAAGCGCGCATGCATGATGTCATAGACAAGGGAAAGACATGTGGGCCCCTACACTGTCGTTGTCATCTCGATCATGCCGTTTGGTCTCCTCCAGTCTTCCCAGACGCCGATCGATGCCCATCATGCTCCCATGATCGTTGATCAGGTGTAGATCGAGAGATTGCAGGACGCAGATTTGGCACAGCCCTGGGGCACTGCACCTTCTGTTCCGACGCAACTAATCGTAGTATTATATGTTTGATTAATTAATCGGCAACACTTGCATCCTCCGCTCAAGAAAATATATTAGTCATTCCATAGGAACCAATTTATTTAAAACTAACTCCTACCATAGCCATGCTTTTTTAAAAAGAAACAACCTATAATATTTATACCAGATTATAGAAATTATCGGCACCTATTTGTTTATATGTGTCCTTTTCTTAAAAAAACCGACAATTTTGAGTTGTGAACCAAAGTCACGAATATACTCATCCTCTTTTTATTCTTCGGTGGACTCATTGACCTTATCCATTGTCTCTTATATCCCTTTTCTCCTCTTTAATCTTCATTACAGATCATTACACCGCCTCTAACAAGTCGACGTCGATGATCGTAGACGAACTGGTCACTTATCCCTTAGCTTTGCTCTTTTTTGAGCAACATTGCTCCTCCCTCATCTTTGCTCGTCCTTTGCCAAGCTCCACTTCGATGGCACTCCTGCTCAGTCATGTGGTTGTATTCTTGATGATATTTGTTCTTGTGGGTGTTTTATGTGGGGATCTATGCCATTTGGGGTGGGGGAAGAGGGCCTCAGGAATCGGCTTGATTCAAGCCAGTCGAGCAGGCTTTTTTTTTTTCCTCTGGAAGCTCAAAGGTGCCAATTCAAAATTCGTGATCAGTGTCGTCCTCCATCCATAGGCGCCGCGAAATTGGTGCCGGTTGAAAATCCAACACATATGGCTATCTCTGTAGCAGTGTATACTCCCAGTGCTAATTAGAAACCATCGATCAGTTCAATTTTTCAGAAATAAAAACCTTGTTTCAAGTAATAAAATGTTCAAAAAGTAATGGGGTTCTAGGTTAAGGCCTGGGTTTGGTTTGGGGGCTCCTTGAAGCTGCGTCTACACAGAAAATTTGTAACTGCCAAAACAGTACAGTCTACACTTTTGTTCAAAATCTACAAATATGTACTCCCTTCGTCCTGTAATATAAGACATCCTTATTTACCGCAAATTATATTTGAAATTTTTGTCTAATAGTTAAACTAATCATATTGGTATTTAGTATTATGCATGTGACATCATTACATTTATATTTGAATGTGTTTTTATATGATGTATTTTTTTATAATTTTTGATAATTTATTATGGAATGAATTAATGGTCAAAGTAAAATATTGTAGACTGTGTATAATTGAAATATGCCTTGTATTTAAGGATGGTGGGAGTACTAATTACAAAATCAAGAAAAATAAACTATAGAAACCAAAATCTAGGTTTTCTTCACCTCTCAGAATTCTCACTGCTGGATAGCCATAGTTAATTCTTAAAATCTAATGATAACCAAACATATATCTCAATATTAATTATTTTCAGTGAACGTACTACATTATAGGACTAGAATGATAAAATTGAAATATTAAGATGATGTAACTTAGCATGGTACAAGCTAGTTGTCTACATAATTTTAAATATCGTAGTATGTGTCTAGATTGTAGAAATTTCATTAAAATGTGGTGTACATGTACAATCAACACAATAAATTCAACCAAAATTATCCCTATCCCGACCCTAAATTCTAAGCTTTGGTCTGGAATTAATACCTTTTGTTCCAAATACCTTGACAAAAAAATATTTAATTTATTTTTTAAAAGATTATCATGGATTTAATTAGACTACTGCAAGTACGTTGATATGATGTCAACAGGGACAAAGGCATCGGTAGGTGAGAAAGACAATTTTCGTTGTGCTTGTGGAAGGTGTACATAGCGCAAAGAACATGTGGGGACACATTGTACGCAGCCTTTGCATTTTTTTTTCTCTCGCCCGTCGTAGAGTGAGGTTAATAATATAACCAAGTACAAACTATAAGCGCATTAAAAAATACTAATAGAGCTAACATATATATATATATAACTATAGTTTTTACATGGATGAGCTATAATGTTGGCTATCTCTATCTCACTTTTATATACTTAATTTATCTTTCTAGAAGTATGTATAAAGTTGGCTTTTAAACAAGAGTCAACATTTCTCTTTTTAGGTCACCTCCAACAATAGAGATAGCTGTTAGCTCTAATTCATCTAAAAGGCAATATCTTCAATGATCTCGTTTTTAGCAGTACCTCTTAATATAAATGACCCTATATATCATACTTACTTATATAATATTGAGATTTGTGCAAGAGATTATCTCTTAATTAAGATATATCTTTTATCTCTTTTCTATTAAAATATTATAAAAGATAGTTTAGAGATGACCATTGGAGGAGGCCTTACTTTATCTCTCTCCTTAACGTAAACATATAGATAGTTTATAGCTTGCTATTAAACTTGCTCTTAGGTAGAAGTGATGTATTAAAACTTTGCAATTCATGCTCCTATTGTACTATATTAATTTAGGTCTCTCACCTCAGCTTCTAGAAGCTGATATATTTAAAACTGCTAGCTCCTCCCACAGCTTGGGAGAGCTCAGCACGGTTTTCCCTTCTTTTTTCCTTGCCCGCTTGGGATGGAATTAATCACAAGAATTTTTTTATGGGATTCTAACTTAGTACCTTTTGTTTTGAGATTTTGAGTGACACAAGTATATTGTATTGTACCGGGCAGGGTTTGTTTACTGTAGTGCAAAATTCCGGTCATTTAACAAAATGCTACAATGGCCTTGTTATCATATACTACTTATTGAAAGGACCTTGAAGTCGCCTAGACGTGCCTGAAAAATACTTCGCAGCGGAATTAAATGCTTACCGGATATTCCGGTAAAAATGTTCTGTTGCCAACAGAACAATTTTACCAGACACTCCGGTGCTTTCACCGGACTATCCGATAGTCTATAAAGTTTTCTCTCGAAGGAGAAAACACAACAAGTTCAAGCACAGAGAAAACTAGCTAGTAGCAAGATATAAAAGCTAATTCGAGCACAACTAGCGCAAAAAACAAGTATTGCAATATAATCCACAATCTAGCACAAGATTAGGTATACGAGCTAGCACATCAAGCTCAAGCATAACATTACAATACGATATATAAGTACAAGCTAGCACACAAATCAAGCACAATATTGCAACATGGTACACAAGCTAACATAAGCAATCAACCAAGGCAATATCCACAATATCACAAAGTGCGATAAATAGAGGACAAGAAGACACGATTTTTTACGTAGTTCGGATCCAAAGATCCTACTCTACGGTGAGGTGCTCCAAGGAGCCGGATCTCACTCGATCC
>CM002480.1:12630076-12646532 GCA_000325765.3 Leersia perrieri | reverse complement strand
AGTGAAGCTCACTAGCTCTCAAACTCAAATCCCAACTCTCTCAAGGATGGTGGAGCTCACTAGCTCACAATCTCTCTTCTCATGGATGGGTGGAGGTCACTACCTCTCAATCTCTCTCAAATCCCACTCAAAGATGGGGAGAAGCTCTTAGGCTCTCCCACTCTCTCTCAAACCACTCACAAGGATGGGGATAAAGCTAACAAACCCTCAATCTCACTTTCCCCAACCTTCTCTCAACTCCAAATCTCTTCTCCTCTCAAATCCCTTCTCAAATCTCACAAATCTTCACCCAAATCTCACTCACAAAGAACTACCACCAAGGTAGAAGATTATGGGAGGGCTCTTTGGCTTTGGAAGGATCTAATCTTGCCAAAACTCAGCCGCAATGGATAGGAGGGGTGGAGGGGTTTAAATACCCAAGCCCCAAAACTAGCCGTTAGCCTCTCAGATCTGAACACCGGACATTCCGGAGAAAACACTTCATGCAGCCAACACCTTCCACCGGACACTCCGGTAAAAACTCTCTGTTGCCAACAGAAGGTTTTTACTGGACACTCCGGTCGATTTACCGGAATGTCCGCTGGTACTTAGACAGCCTGACAGCACCCCACGAAAACGGGCATAACTCCGCGCTCCGGAGTCCGTTTTCGATGAACTTGGACTCTATGGAAAGCTTATTTAGGTGGCTACCCTGCCCAACCAAGAACCACAACTAAAACCACTCATAGGATAGGTTAAGGCTTAGGTTTCTCTCATGGTAGCACTAGGTATGATCACTTTGAGCATTGAGACATATGCAAACTCATCAACAATTGCATCCCTCTTAATAGTACGTCATTCCTATACTCAAAAGAAAATAGAAAAAATATACCTCTAGGAATGCCTTCACGCCATCTTCTTTCTTCACTTGAGGCTTGGCATCTTTAATTTACTGTCGGGACTATTCACCTACAACTTCACCGAAATATTAGTCCCAACTCATTTACCGTTGTCTTGATCAAGATTCACTTTGGCTTGATGTTCATCAACGATCACATCTTCTCTTGATCTTCAATCTTCAAAAGATCAATGCGGATAATTCATAGCTTCATATGGCCTTGCACGGTCCGTCGCGACAAAAGCATCGCTCGCTCTTCTCCACCGGATTTGGTCCCTCGACGTCAAGCCTCTTGCTTGCCCTTCTCCACCGCATGGTCCCTTATAGCCGAGCCTCGCTTGCCCTTCACCGTCTCGCCATACATCGCCACTTCATATCCCACATCTTCAATCTTCTTCACATAATCTTCATCTATTACCTTCATATCTTCATCTTCTCGTTTATTGCATCTTCTTTATATCTTCATCTTCTAGCTTCTCATCGTCTTCGTATTGGCCACTTGATTCTTATCCATCGACAATCAACATCTTCTATTTCATTGTCGTCATGTTGGCCACTTGGTTCTCATTCATCGACGATCATTATCTTCTAACTCATGTCTTCACGTTGGTGATCAAATTACATTGATTTTCTTTTTCACCAACATATCTTTTTCATCTTCTAATTCATTATCTTCATCAAGATACTCTATCTTGATGGTGGAACTCAACCACTTCTTATTTTTCACATCAATTCTTCACTAATCTTTTGTCTTGATACCAAAATTCAATCCTAAACACATCAACTCATTGAAATGCTTAGTCCAACAATTGGTTGTCATTAATCACCAAAATCAATGCCACTATAAGATCATAGATCTTTCAATCTTCCCTTCTAAGACAACTATAGGGCATTGACCTTTCAATCTCTTCCTTTTTGGTGATTGATGACAACACTATCATAAAGATATGAATTAATAGAGAATACTCTAGTATATGTCAACATGAGCATGTAACATATACTAGAGGGTTAGTTTCAACAAATGAAACGGCAATACACTTTTTTCTTTCGTATCTCTTGCTCTTTATACTTCTCCCTGTTTGGCATCAAGCACCAAAAGATCATGCGAGGAGGTAAAAGTATAAAGCGAAAGAAAATATTTTAAGTTGCATATTTTGATAGTTATTAAAAACAAATCTAATAACACCACTCTTACATGATTAATATCTTTTATCTTTTAACTATTAATAGAAATTTTCGACAAGTCATTATTCTAAAGACGAACTCTTTGTACGTAGGAGTGGTCCTCCTACCTACGGTTCGGGACTGGACGGGACGAGCAAGCTGACCTGAGATGGAGTGAGGGAAGGTATAGGTCAGCATGCAGATCGACCAGAAGCCGGCCGGGCGGCGGCATAGCGTCAGCCTCGGGAAGCCGCATGCCCGCCACCATCTCCAATTCTCCATCACCATCATCGATCAATGCGTTGCGTGCGTACGTCGTCCCCATCTGCTAGCCGGTCTCCCGGCCGGCCCTCTCCCCATACGTAAATGAGAGCAGCATGCATGCCCATAGCTTCTTTTCTCTTTTTATTTTTTTTTCCTTCTTCTCGGGCTTTGCAGTAGCTGATCTACTACTCCAGAGAGAGCGAGAGATCGATGGAGATTATGAATTTGTGCGCCTTTTCTTTCGCTTTGGCGCGGCCGTCGGGTGGGTTGGCAACTTTGCATGCACGACGACGGAAGCTGCGAGCGGCAGGAGACCAACAGACAAACGTGTACTGACATCCTCGTGCATGCCTCTTTTAGTCCTCTACGTCAAAGGGCTGGTTTAGCGAGGGGAGCATTATTCTCTCCAGGTGCTTAATTACTTCACCTTTGCTCCACTTTTTTGATCCAGCATGTTCTAACCACACCAGATGTTAACTGTGAATGTTTAATTCTGAAAGCAAACCAAATCAAAATTACAAAATACTCCCTCCGTCCCCATAAAAAAATACATGGTATATTTTATTTTGTTAGGATAAGGCTGCGACTAGTAATTTCTCTATTATAATATTATCTAGATGATGGAACAAAACTGTGTATGAATATATCAATTTCATGTCATAAAAATTATTTTTGAGTAAATAATTATTGGTCAAAAGCTTGTCCTAACGAAAAAACAAACTTAATAGTAGTATTTTGTGGGTGGAGAGCGCTCCCCTCGTTTCATATTCGTCTGTGTATATACTAAGGGTTTGTTTAGCACAACTTCAGGTATATATGTGATCTATGCTGCATGTAGAGTTTATAAGTTAAATTAAAGTAGTTCAAAATTTTATATTTTTCTATTCAAAAGTGCAATAAAATGATTATACCCTGAAAATTCTAAAGATAATGAAGGGCACACTAGCTCAGCCCTAATCGTGATTAAATTTTTGTTCCGTCATTTCTAGCTAGTATATATACCGGCCAAGTTCAAGAAATGTCTTCCTGTAGACAGACCATGTAAAACATTGACTCGTCTTAGCAAAAGGTGCAGAGGACCTTTGAGATCTTTTTCATGGAGTCGAGTAGTAGTACTGATGAAGCGTGCTAGATAGGAAGCTGCTTTTATTATTAGTTACCGGCAGTTAATTAGTTATATCTGTGGCTGGTATTTCTTCTGAGGTCTCGTCTGTCCAATAAATTTAACTTAACTCCACCCATAATCTCTGTTGCGGGTTCTCCACCCATAATCTCTGTTGCGGGTTGTACTATACGTTCGTTTAATCCATTGCTTGAGTCCATATATGCTTGCACTCTGGAGGCAACATGCATGCCATGCATGGGTGCATGACTAGTTAGGACTCAAATCCTTTTTTAAAAAAAAAATATGAGGCAGAACTTAGAACTTAGTTCCGCTTTTAAGACGAGAGTTGACCCGGTTTATATGAAAACCGGGCCAAAAACCATACAGCAGATCCATACGAGTATCCACGAGAAAATAATGCTAAATCATGATTTCAATTTCTTCCTCGATACATTATCAAGGGAGGCCCAATCAGGATATGGACATTCGTAGCTCCAATCGGGACCAGTATATCGCACACAATGCAGCCATAATCCCTCCTCATCTGCATCGTAGCTGCCAAAGAACAAAAGTTAACAAGAAGGCCTGAAGGGAAATCATAAGCTACCAGATTACTGTCAAGCAAAACTTCTTTTAAACCCTTTAATATCAAGTGCTAACTAAAAACTTGATAAGTAACAGTAGAACTCACCCTACTGGAGCAAGATTTGGGCAATTCGTACACATAGGATCGATGCTGAATTCCTCGCCAACTTCTGTGTCTTTGCTGCTAATGTCAGCACTACTGTCAGGATCTGAAGATGGCAGTGAACAAGCTAGCGTGGTTGCCCTGTTGATTCTTGCACCCATTGTCGAACGTGGAACAAAATTATCCGAAAGGTACACCTCGTCATTAGCTATTGGATAACCAATGTGTTTTAGATGTACCCTTATCTACATTTTTCAACCGATTGTATAAAAAAGTTGCATCAGCAATATAGAGAAGTAATTGAAAATAACAACGAGGTCATACTATAGGCACAAAGAAGAAGCAACAAGATTATGGGCTACAGTGAGAAAATGTCTGATAATTTAATTCTTTTGGAAGTAATGGATTGTGGATGAAGCTTGCTATCTAAACAAGAAAAAAGGGAGCTACTAGTAAATCAAGAGGCACTTGATAGTTTGAACTTTGAATGTAGCCTGTGTTACACCTAAAGGCATTTTGCAAAGCTCTCCATTATCGATGTCTGCTCTAGCAAGTGATTAAGATCCATCATGAGTACAACAAGTCAAGAGATCACTTGAACTTTTTCTATTTAGTAATTAGTAGGCTTCTACATTCCTTAAAAAAATGCTTATTTTGCCTGTGTAAACATGCAAATCAATGCAAACTAAGGTAAATAAAAATTAGATACCTGATGAGTTCGGCCAGTCACAGGTTTGCACAAGACAATGCTGTGCGTTCCATCAGTACAAATCCTTTGGAACTTGGTGCAAGCTTGTTTTCCAATTGGGGCTTTACCATCACCATCACAAACCTGCATTTAATTTCAGCAATTAAACTCAGATATGTGCTGTGAAAAAGCATTGTTTCCAATTTCTCCACACCAATGCATCACATACGGAATAAATTTATAATTGCACATGCATTCATTGTGTGAGAAGATTGAGAGTGAGAGTTGGCAGTATCTTCAGCATGTGTAAAATTTCACACGAAAAACAGAAACTGACAACATACAAGCAGGTTCACTAATTTCGAGTTATATACCTCTGCAGTACTCCTTCCTTCCCGTGCATTGAAGTGTATATTTGCATCAACAATTTGCTGAAAATAATTATTTAGACAGATATTAGTAGGAAATCAGCATTTATGTACGAAATTATGTAGTCAAATGCTAATAGAAATGCTTTGGCAAGAAAATTCCACTGAGCCATTTCATAGGTGGTAAAAGTAAAACCAAGCCTCTACAATCATTACATGGGAAATAACATAAAGAGTAAATTACACTTTGCACCGGGTAAAGCATACCTTGTTTCACTTTCCATTGGGTTTTAGCTCACACTTTCACTTTACATTAGGGTGCATCAAAATAAGTTTTAGTTTGAACCAGCTTAACATCATGATAAGTCATTAAATCTACAGAATTTTCATGGATTTCTAAAACTCTGAATCAAATTTCGTGAAACACGGCTTAAATTCAAGTACTTTATAAGTTCCCCTCATATTTTACAAGAATCTTATTTCAACTATATGATACAACACGATGCAGTGCATTGTGAAACAAGGTATGCTTTACCTACTGCAAAGTGCACTTTACACTAACATAAGCTTATAAGTGACATTGAACAGTATCATAATGGTCTACAAATCTTTGCAAAGTAAGCATATTCAAGTTATTTTACATTGGCAGAAACTTTTGCTCTTGGGTCCAGTAAAATTATTGACATGGTGAGCTGTTCACACCAACTGACATACCTCACCATCCGGAAATACCCCAACAACCTTGGCTACATATTCTTTCTGCAGCAAACTAGCTTCAATCTGCAGTAATAGTATTTAAATAAAAAATAAGTGTGAAAAAGACAAAATATGTGAAATAAGCAGCACACGTAAGATGAGTGCAGACACAAGGAATTAACAGAACAACAGAAAAGTGCATTCCAATTGTCAGAGATCACCTGTTGCCTAAAACTTTCTGCTTTATCAGCATTTTTAGCAAATATAAGGAGACCTGAAACTAACCGATCTAACCGATGCACAGCTGCCAAGATAATAGTGGTGGTCAAGGAATTCAAGTACAACCATAAAAGGTAAAAGTTCAAACATACAGGGAAAAAAAAGAATTAGTGAAAGCCACCATCCAATAATGGCAAGGTCGAGGCAAAGGATACGAAATAGGGGTGCCAATCCATGCTCAGCTTGCAGAATGCCGACCACAGTATTCTTACGGTATTGACCACATGGATGAACCTACAGAAACATGACCACCACCTTTTTTATGCTTAACAATAAGTGATTACAGTCAAATATAGCTCAACCAGATCATGTTATATATAACTAAACCTTAAAAACAAAACACTGGAATTAGCACTTGCATTTCCAAAGTTACCGAGTTCTTTTGGTAAGTACTACATCAATCAAATTGTTCACATTAACTCTTTCCCAAATGGATCTCGCACCTAACAAATTCATGAATCCAAACATGGCAAACCTTAAGTACTAATTTCAACTGGTAGAAGATGTTTTGATTACTGCAAAACCGCAGAATTCTAGAGTAAATAAACACATATCTTGCCATTCTGAGAATGTTGCTCATAGCTCATAGAACTTTAAGGGCAATGGTTGGATATGAGCCTATGACTTTAGACTTGATATATGAGTACATACAACCTTACAGAGTTCAGGTAATATATTTTGACTATCCCAATAGCATAATAAATGCCAACTGTAAGACTTTAAATTACAAATAACTTAAATGGAAACAGTTATATAAAAAGAATGTAAATATATTTGTATTACTCATTACATAATATAGGAAAGGTCATTGAAAAAAAAATGATATAAACTCACTGGAACAGATGCAGGTTTGCAAACTGTCACAACATCAACTTCATTTTGAAGGATTGTAATATCACCACCCAAAACTGGTGGTTCATGCCTGTCACAGTAATAACCATTGAAGAATATGACTATGTAATTTACTAATATTTGTCAAATGACCGACCAATAATCTAAGTGACCCTATGAAATTGACAAATTTGACTCACCTGTGCAAGAAATGGCTAATTTTTTGCGATGATTGCACAGTATAGTCTGTCTGAACCACTTGCTCATCCACCTGAAGCCTACCACACTTCACTGCATGAACCTAGAATTTTACTTTTAAAATTTTATTTAGATACTGCATTGTGGATATTATAGAACAAAAGAGAGTTTATTTAGCTTCAAAAGTGCAAGGGTTGAATCTTAGGACTAATTTGCAACTCTAGATGGAAGAATACATCAAACAGCAGGAAACAAATTCATAAGTCGGGTTCTTATGAGTGTATTTCTACAGTTAGGTCCCAATGACTCTATATGAAAAGGTTAATAATAATCAAACATAACTTGTAGGATACATGATAGTATTAAAAGGAGATACCGGTAGCATACATAGTATTCACGCGGCCGACCCTTGAACTCATCAGTGAAGAGATCAACAATGGTCTTCCCAGTCCATCTGTTCTTCACCTGCAAAACCAAGGAAATTAACTACTCCCTCCAATCATGAAAACATCTCATTTTGAACATGTTTCAAGATAAACTTTAAAAACTTTGAAAAAACCAGTATCATTTTCAATATTTAGGTTGGATGCATGTTCAAAGCAGTATTATAAAGATCATGCCCATGTCCGAAATGACATGTTTTCAAGTTCAGAGGAACTGAGGGAGCAGTGGATTTGGTCCAAGTATATTTAACAAGATCACTTGTGAGAATAAAAAATAGGAGTATCTGTCATCTGACATCGTCACATTGCTGGAACAATATGTAAACAAGACGAACCTAGTACTTGTAACAAAGTGTCAGTGTTTGTATGTTGCGCGGCAGTGGGAAATGAGGAGAGGGCAAATTTGATCTCGCCGATGGCTTACAGTTGTAATTAACTATAACTAGCATCATCTGGTACCATTATTTACAGTGGGCAGCATCACTAACAAGTACATAACAAATAGAAACATCTAATCCAAACAACTATGAATGTAGCTCCGCACTGGTGTACTGACAGGTAAAAGAAGGCAGGCAGGCAAAAGCAAGGAGGATTTAGAGAACACGGTTGGTTACATGGGAGATGAACTCGAAGTAGTAGGGCCTCACGTAGCGCCGCCCTGCGAAGAAGAAAAAGGGGGTTAGACTCACAGGCAGGCAAAAGAAGATGCGCTCGCTGGGGACGAGGCGAGGCGAGGCAGCAGTTACTACCGTCGCGGAAGATGTAGTCCTGCCTCTCCGGCGGGTTGGCCGGCGTCTGCCACACGATCCCCGCTCCCGCCGCCATCCCGGGCGAAACGGGATTTCCCTCGGATGTGGCGGAGGAGGAGACCCCGCACGAGGGGGCGGCGTTGCTCAGGTCAGCGGTTCAACGCCCGAAGCTTGAGGATGTGTAGGAGGACGACGGCCGTGGGCGAGGAGAGGAGAGGACGCCGTGGTTGGGCGGCGAGGAGCGCCTGGGATAGGAGGGGAGGATTTTTGGTGGCTCGCGCGGCGGCGCCCAGCGAGAGCGGCGCGAGTGGGAGCGGTTCGATTGGAATCGGCAGCCTGGTCTCGATCTGCTATTTTCGGGGGAAAAAGGACACTAGAGCATTTTGGACATTTCACCTGTCAAAATAGAGAAAAGAAACTTAAAATAGGATTTATAGTGGAGAATGCTATCAAAATCAAACAAATGCCGGTTATTAGTGTTAATTCTGCGAAGCAAATCTTTGGTGTGTCAATTCTACAAAACCACATGTGTAGAGTGTTATATGAGCAAATTTCTCATGGCGTAGTGTTGCGCAGGAGTATGTGTGTTACGAGGATGTACAATGGTATGATTTATGCCTAACTATTATGACCTTTTTATTTGTAGAAAATACATACTAAATTTAAAAGATTTAATCCATATAGAAAAATTGATAACAAGTTCTTTTAAATACTCCCTCCATCCTTTAATATAAAGGATTTTCTCTAAGATATGAGAAAACCCTGCATATTAAGGAACAGAGGGAGTAAGTGATTTGGAATTCAATAATCTTATAAAGTTCCTATGAATGATTCAAAACAAGCAGACTTTGGAGGGAACTTTGTATGTGGTCCACCCTTATGGAAACTTTAGTCTCTCTCATCTAAAATTCATGTATTTATACCGTGGTCCAAACAGATGGTCATTTCTATATTTTTGTGTTTTAGCTATCCTCTATTTTACACCAATATTTATATGCAAACCATGTTTTTCTATTTTATGCTTGTATTCATATAAAAATCATGTTTTTCTCCTCATTCATTTTTGCAATCATGCGATAGAAAGGGGCCTTAATGGCTCATGGTATTTGGCATGATGCTTGAATCATCAGGACGTAACCGAATTTTGAATGTTGAAGCTTTGTTTTAAGTTGACTTTGAGGCTTTCTTCATCATAATTTTTATAATCTCCTTAGCTTGCTTTACCCATGAAGTATTTTTTTTATTATTCATTCATTTTTCGACAAGTTCATAGCCATACCCTAAGCAATAGCAATGAGAACATGGAAAAGATTTGAAATTGAAGTTCAGTGTCTTACCACTGGTGCTGACAAATTAAAGGATGCGTTCTTTATAGCTTATTGCCATAAAAATTTCTATTTATTGTAAACATGTTTACCAAACTGTTAAACAATATGTTTTATGAAGAAAAGTATCTTTAAAAATCAAATAAATCTATCTTTAAACTTATAATAGTTACTTCCTTCGTATCATATTATAAGTCGTTTTAATTTTGGTCAAAATTGAACTATTTGCTAGCAAACAAATGTACACAACCATTACTACCAAATTAGTTTGATTATATATACAATTAAAAGTATTTTTCGTATTATTACTTATCTCTACAAATTTGATTAAAGTTAAAATAGTTTAACTTTAACCAAAGTCAAAATAACATAATATGATACAGAGGAAGTAATACTTCTCTGGATGGAAAATACTACCACACAAACTATTTGTTCGGAGATGAACACTCTAATTTTTATAATCTCCTTAGCTTGCTGCTCCCAACAAATCACGGAATATTTACGACGACATGACGATGATAAAGAATACATGCTGGTTAAGCGGATAGAGCATACAAAAACACAATAGCAGCGCTAATAGGTAAGTAAAGTGATGTGAACGGGGGTGGCCCGATCTTTCGGTGAGTAAAGATAACTACGATTTAGGAGGAAAGGAAGTTGGCGACCCGACTACAACCATCCGCGAACCGTTGCGCCTTAGCGATCGTTACACCCACTCCAAAGGGTTTGTTGATCTTGCCGGTGCAGATCAACCCTATTCCTGCAAGCAATCGAGAACTAGCAAGAACAAGATAAAGTGAGCAACTGAATTGCTAGATGAATAAGTCGCACAATAAATCGATACAAGATAAAGTTGGGGTTCTGAACATGTAACCAGGAATCCTAGCCGGATGCGTAGTTACAAGGAAGCAGCACGTGGCTAACTTTCAATCTAACAAAACCCGACTAACCCTAAAGGGGTAACTAACTATTTAAAGGGGTGGAGGAGGTCATAGGGGCGTCCTCCCCCTGTTTGGGGCGCAGCCCCCCTTGGGCCCCTCTTGGACCGGGGTCCCAAACGAAGTTACAGGCCCATAAGCCCATTACTGGCAATCCAACATCTTGTTTTCGCGATTCCCGCTGACTCGAATGGAATTTGGCCATGAGTCTGGATCCGTTGGAAAGAGGACTCCGAAACCTTTCCATCAAGTACTCACGGGCCCAAAACGGATGTCGTACGAAGAATTGGCGACCGTTTGAAGTCCATGCTGCATCGGGTGGCCGAATTGGGTTCCAGAATGCAGCAACCTTCATCTCCTCCATCTTTGCATGCACCATGGCCGTCTGTGGTATGATGTGATCAATGGTTGTATCTGTCGTAGCCATGGTCACATCATAAAGGTTAGACTGTCGGCATCATGAGCCTGATTTCTTTTGCATGTTCCTCCATTTGACCCTCAGATCAGATGCGAGACGACTCTTGTGGAAAGCATCTCTGCCGTACTCCAATATCTGAACCCACGGAATTGACCCGTCACCCTTCGGGGTGAATTTTGACATCGCTTCCTGAGTAAAACCGGTGAACAGTTTAATTATCCAACAGACGCAATTACATGAACATTACCAGCTATAGGAAAATCACAGCTCCATAGAAGACGAGGAAAGAAATCAGTGCAAGTAACAACGATCTTTTTACAGACGAGGTGTGATTACCCTCAAAGCTGCCTCCTCTTGTTCCGTCCAGCAAAGCTTCGTGCGCCTTCCATTCGGTGCAACAGGATTACAGCTGCAAGAAAGGCATATGCTCAAATAGTCAAATTCTTGGTATTACCAAGCATAACAGTTCCAATAAGAAATGTTCACGAGAAATGGAGTATGAATAGTGCCCAAAAAGGAACACTCGAGTGCTAGAAGAAAAACGGGCTGAAATTTAATTTAAGTGCTGCCATTTTCAAATACATGCATTATATCATACAACACTATATCTTCTGTGCATGTGCAGAAATGCTTAACATTATGGGAAAAAAATCATTAGCTATGTTAGGATCATGTGCAATTAAGTACAGTCTAGATTCACTACCCCAAATATAACTTCATGAGTTCGCACTCGTACGGATTTAAAATTAATCAAATGATACCTGAGTGGAGACTGGAGAGGATAGCTTTCCATCATATGGCATTACTCCATATTACATAGTAAAGTCTTATGGCCTTTCAATTTTTAAACCATAAGGAAGCTAATGGCACCACACTATCTATCAATCCAAGATATTTGATAATTACTATTTAATAATGGTAACTATACTGTGACTTGTTAGCAAACTTGATATGTCACCTGTCTAAATCTTTCAATATCATTTTATTCAAAATTAGCCACCGTCTATCGACATTTTATTATCTTCAAGAATTATGTGCACCATGCTTTTGGCTATTATATGCATACAGTAGTAAATAGGAATACAACTATTATGAAGATCATTAGTCATTACAAACACTTACTAACGCTTGGGTGGGTATGCATAGTTTCTTTTCCTTGATGGTGAAGCCATATGTTGATCAGGGATTCCAAGTAATTTCTTAGAATTACATATTATTGCAGTATCATTATCCTGACACCTTGCTTTGCTGTTTCTCATGTTACGCCAAGGAGGTGATGACTGCTTGCTGGAGTGATTAGAAGATGTAGCTTCAATTTCATCAGAATCTTCTGACAGGTGAGAAGCTGTGAGATCGTCTTCTTTGTCAGAGTCAACATTCCGATTTCCAGCAGGATTGTGTTTGGTCTGATATGAATGTCTTTGTTTACACGATGAATTGTCATTGCAGAATTCTCCATGAGGTTCTGCATTTTCCTCTGGCTGCTCATGCTCTGCGACTGGAGCTCGGTTTCTGTTGTTTTGGAGTACAGAACACTTATTCATGGGTACAACATCACGATTCTGAACAACAGGTTCTTTTTCAATGGCTACTTTTTGAGGGCAAGCATCACCTGTAGCATCACTCTTCTGCCTTTTCCTCTGCCATACAGGCTGTTCATCTGCTAGATACTGATGATTATCTTGCCTTTTAGATGCAGTACACCCATTCAAATTACCCTCGCAGTTGGTAGCTTTTTGCCGAACTGCAGCTGGTTGCTCACGCTGTTCAACCAACTGCCTTCTACCAAGAAAAATGGAAAGGTTCTTCCTTGCTTCAGAATATGTTATCTTTGCCTTTTGATATGCTTGAGTGGCTTTTGTATAGAAGCATACAGGGCAGTAGAACTGACTAGAATCATCAAATGTCAGTGACGAACCAAAACAGCTGTCATGAGCAGCTAACAAACAGCTGCTGCATTTCAGCAACTGGCCATCTTTACCACATTTTATGCACAAATCTTGCTGTGACAAGCCCTCAAGGGAACCATTGGCATCGTTATCCTGAGTACAGACAGTTATTTTGGCAGTCATTGACAGAAGAACAGCAGCTGCAAGGCCACTCAAACTATCATCTGAAGAATGCATATCTGATGTTTCTACCACAGTATCCCCCATGGTTTTTTGGTGTGAAGCTTTCTTATCTCTTTTGTCATTAACACCCTGATAAGAATTTTGAATATTGCCGCGATCTTTTTGAACACCAATTGTGTTCTTTTCAATGTTCTGCTCAGACAAATGGTTGGGTTCTGCAATTTTGTTAGGCAATACCATGCTGAAGCTACAAGACTTTAGAGTAGTCTGCACATCCAGCTCACCACAGACTGTATTCCTTTTCATGGTGTTGCCATCATCATATAGACCTTGATTAGCTTTGTCAGAACCAGCAGCTTCCAAATGAACATTGCCACTGTTGTGCTGTTCAAACATTTTAGTGTGCTTTGTAGCATTCTCTGGTGGATTTTTAATTTCAGATCTGTGTCCTTGAATTGCTCCATCGCAGCCTTCAGATGATAAAGTGGCAGCAGTTTGCAGAGTTCGTTCGTCATGACCAGAATTCTTTATCAGTGATGGCATACTGGCACTGCCGTAATCCACATCTTGATTTACTTTGTCATGCTGGGGTGAATTTGGATGAGCTCTGCTTAAGTTTGGCTCTGAAGTCATCACTGTATCCTCCACAGTAATGAACTCAGGAAAATGGCTTGTTTTACATGTACTTGCCAATAAAGCATCATTGCTTCTGTCAAAAGCTGGAGAAACAACTGTCTGCATGCTTGATCCTTCATGGACAGAAACCTTGGATGACTGAACACCAGTAAAATTAACAAGTGGTTCATTTCCATCATTTTTGTGAAGTGTATTAGGATTATTTACCCCCCAGGATTGCGATTGAATAACCCCATTGCATCCTTCAGATGGTAATGCAGCAGCAGTTTGCAGAATCGGCTGTTCATGATCAGAATTTCTTCCCACTAACGGACTACCAACACTGCCATAATCAATTTCTTGATTTGATTCATCATGCTGTTGTGAATTTAGATGAGTAATGGTAATGCGTAGATCTGAAGTCATTACTCTGTCCTCCACGGTAATAGACTCAGGCATGTGGCTTGTTTCAGATGTAACTGGCAGTAAAGCTTTGCTTCTGTTAAAAGCTGGAGAAATAGTTGCCTGCATGGCCCATCCTTCATGGATACAATCCTTGAATGACTGAATGCTGGTAAGAACAGATTCATTTCCATCATTATTGTGAAGTGTATTAGGATTTTTTATGCCACAAGATTGTGGTTGAACCATGGTATTATGATATGTCTTGTCCCGCTCTGACATTGATCCAGAATTACTTCCCAGCATATTTTTACAAGTAGCCAAAGAAGGCTCAGCTGAAACTGATGTGTGTTTATCTACATTAGTTGCACCGTCTTTTGGTGACCTGATGTTGACCCTGACAGCATCAATAGCATTATCTCCTTGTGCCTGATCAAAAAAACTATTGTCTGATGTACATAGTTGTTGAAAACCAGGAGTTGATGCCATTGCATCCTTCTGAAGGTTTCCCGTCTTACCATCATTGACTGAATTTGCCAAACCATCTCGCGGAAGCTGAGCACCATCAGTAGCAAACCCAGCCTTCTCTTTATTTACAAGATCATGACTGGTATTGGAAAATGATTCAAAATTGTCATGTTTGTTGTTCTCGTTCTGCTCCATCATGGATAGTGAGCTGAGTCGTGTGTTCTCTAGGTGAACATCTCTCAGCTGAACATAAAACAAGACGCAAAACAATATGTCAAGACAAGTCTTTTTCTTTCAATTTTAAAAAACAGCATTTCAACATACCAACTCAAAAGAAGTTACTGGTAGTGTAGGTCCCTTTACACATATAAACTTCTGGATATCTTGATTGAAATGCGGAAGTATACCCTTCTCCAGGCTTCCTGGGCGGCCAACCTAAAAAATTTCATTCATGTAAAATAAACCTAAAAAAATATCTGGGCATAAATGAATAAACTACATGCATGGAATTGTTTCAAAGAGATCAACCAAGGTTGATCACAGAGAAACACCAAAAAGTATAAAGGCCACAGTGCCACACATTAGAGGGATAACAGTAAACACAGCAAATATGTAGGCATTTCAGAGTAACCAGAAAGGATCTTGTCATTGTAAAGTCGATAAAAGATAAACCACCAGTCCAATTTATGATCCATTTTCTTATCGCTCTTTCAACTTCTCACTGTAGGATCTCTCTTGAATCAACAATAATAAATAAAAAAACCAATTTTTATTAATAGGGATCCAGTTTATCTGAAAATACACGTAATGACATACAGTCAATGCAGGCTATGCAAATTCTAGTCTTTGTCATGGAATGGAGAACTATGCATACTTACCCTAGTTTATTTTCATGAACCCATTGTTCACTGTATAGCAGCTAATTGGATACTCAGTTCAGATTTAAAGAGTAAAACCAGAACTTTGATCTATTCAATCATTCTATCACCTCGAACCACCTCCTACTTTAAGCATACACTGTCTAGTTCTCTCCAACACAGTACACAACTCCACAAATTACAAGCCTTGTATTTGACATGGCAGCCAAGCTACCTATAACAGTGCATAGCACCACTCCAGAAACGTTCCCAACGATGGGGATCACTTATCCGCCGGCACAAAATTGCAACACCACCCTCTACTACAACGAATGCAGCTTTAATGAAACAACGCAAATCAGAAACCGGAACCGCGAGAACATGCGGCCGTACATACACAAAATCAATACCTCTCCGATGAGTTGAAGCAGAACATCCTCGCAGGAACGGGAGGCGTCCACCCCAAGCATCCCCGGCGCCGCCGCGGCCTCGCCCTCGCCCTCGGAGGCGATGGAGACGACCTCCTGGAGGCATCGCAGCGCCACGTGCTCCCGCACGGCCGCGGGGGCGCCGGTGAGGGAATCCGGCTTGCGGGCCACCAGCGCTGCGGGGGGCGATAGTAAGTAACCCTAGGAAGGTGAGAGAACGGCGGAGAATGGGGGTGAGCGCGAAGGAATTTAGGATTCCGGCGGTTG
This sequence comes from Leersia perrieri, assembly GCA_000325765.3. NCBI lineage: Eukaryota > Viridiplantae > Streptophyta > Magnoliopsida > Poales > Poaceae > Leersia > Leersia perrieri. Next base: position 12,630,392 of record CM002480.1, on the reverse strand, counting down.
ATTCGTTACCCTTGGTGACGGAGAAGTCGAGGACCTCGTCGCCGGCGAGCGCGTCGGCGACCCAGTAGGCCGCGAATCGGGAGGCGACGGCGGAGGGCCGCGGCATTGCAACGGACACGAAATGGGTTCGGGGAAGGAGGTAAAAAGAAAAGAGTCTTTTACCCCGTGCCATTAAAAAAGGTGCTCCTTACCTATATGCCACTGAAAAAATTACTTGCACTTGTATGCCATTGACCCAAAAAAATTTTACCTCTACGCCACTCCGTCCAACGCCGTCTCCTCCCTCCAGCTGGCGCCGTCTCCCCCTCACTCCCCC
>CM002480.1:12553143-12629976 GCA_000325765.3 Leersia perrieri | reverse complement strand
GCCGGCTGGAGGGAGGAGACGGCGTTGGACGGAGTGGCGTAGAGGTAAAATTTTTTTAGGTCAATGGCATACAAGTGCAAGTAATTTTTTCAGTGGCATATAGGTAAGGAGCAACTTTTTTAATGGCATAGGGGTAAAAGACTTAAAAGAAAAAGGGAAAATCATTGGGTTTAGGATTTAAATCCAAAAACCTCGGTTTCTTTCCCAATTCCCAAACATAAAACGGAAAGCCATCCCCGGTCCTTCCCATTGCCGTTGCAGTATACACTCGGAACTTCGAATGGAGTGAGGAATGGCCGCGGCCTATTGTTGAAAGGTCCACTTTAGGTCCTTCAACTTGGCGTCAAGTTTTAAAAACCTTTTGAACTTTAAAATCGAATACAACGCGTCTCTTAACTTCTAAAACCATTGCAAATGTAGTCCTATACTCCTATTATGGTGGTTTTGTTCACATTGTGTATGGGCCTTACATGCCAGCCGGCTAAAACGGCATGGGACCCACGTGTTAATCAAATATCGAAAAAAAAAACTCTCCTCTCTCTCCCTGCACCACTGGCGAGGGGCACCACTGGCGAGGGCGGAGCAGAAGAGGCCCCGCTCAGTACTCGCTCGAAATGGGCCACCACAGAGATGGATCTTTCAACGACCTGTTGAGCCTCACCGTCGATAGGAACGACCACATCTCGTTGGACGCCATCGTCAAGCAGGGCGAGAATGCGTCGAAGACCGTGTACTCCAGCCAGATGACGTGGTGACCAAGATCAATGTCGCCGATGAGGATGAAGAGGTCATGGAGGCGACCACGGCACGGACGAGCGCCGGGTTGCGTGAGATTATTGAGAAACAGCTCTCTGTCGAGTAGCCGTCGTTGACAAACACCACCCGCCTGCCAATTTCGTCTAGTACACGAACGGCGTCGTAGTCATCGTCACCAGCGTTCAACTCCAGCGTGGCGAAGAGAATAATCGGAATAGCAGAGACAGCGACGGAACCACTCGAGCCGCCCAAGTTCAAGCACAAGCGAGTGCCCCGTCCCACTGTGAAGATTGATAGAATACGAACTTTTGTACTGCAGGTTCCGAGAGACTAGATAGGCATACATACACATGTACATGAGCGGTGCAGCTTCCACACGCTAGACTCAGCTGTCCTACGACAAATGAGGAGATCTGTGGCATGCGCAAGATCATGGTGTGTGCAGTACATGTTGCATTTGCATCATCTACAAATCTGAACAAGTCAACAGACGGATATTATCCAATACACTGGGTCACTATGCCAGTGTTGTTCTCGTCGTTGTAATGCCCAGGGTCCCGAAAACAACATTTGGTCCAACTCAATTTTTTGCACCATACCTACACTATTAACTCTCTTGCATTTTCGTCTTTGCTTAAAAAAAAATCAAATCAAAGTTATATAATAGCCCCTAGGCCTCTCTCCTATTTAACTTGCTCCTCCTCTAAGTGAACTGCCAAGGTGGGACTAAATTGTGAACAGCATCGCGACGCTACAGGGCTCGTGTGCTACAGTACTCGACGGCTATATTGTTTCGTGTGGACGCTACAGTGTTTTGGCATATTAGTTACAGTAACAGGCTGAAACAGTAGCTAGGCCTTTCCTGTGGGCTGGCTTCTCCTTTTCTTTTTCTCCCATTTTTCTCTTCTCTTTTTCTGTTTCCTCCAATTATTACGGGGCATCACAAGCCGTCGCGGCCATTGTCGCGAGAGGAGTAGGGTTTCACTTGTTGGCAGTAACCGCGCGGTTACCGTGGCTTACCGCTGGGTAGCTGTAAGGGAAAGCTACGGTTTCGTTTGGACGAATTTCGCCGAATTCAAAATTTTTTAAAAAAATATTGAAAAAATTCCAAAAAATTATCATAAATAGTATATGATTTATAGACAATAATGGTGAAAAAAATTGTATAAATTAATGAAGTTTGCTATAATTTTTTTGCATGCAAACGTTTTAAATTCGGGAAAAAAACCATCTAAATGGGTCAATATGGGCCGGATTATTCATAAAGTAGGAAAGGAAATAAGGTTTTAGTCCACAGGACCATAAGAAAACCCTAATTTGTCCCCACCATGTTTTTTTATTATTTTTTCCTTCTTTTTTATCAAAAAATTGTCTTACCGTGATAACCGCGCGGTTTCCTCGATCATACCGTGGTTTGAATTTAAAATTTTAAAATTTAAATTCATCGTGGCAAGCCGCGGTTACCGCGCTACCGCTGGGGGCGGCAAGGGGGATGGTATACGGTAAGTGAAACCCTAGAGAGGAGCAGGACATGTGCTGCAGCAGCTGGTCCAGATAGTGAAGAATGCGGTTGAGGAGAAACAAGGAGCCGCTCCTTCGGCGCCGGCCGCTGCCGACGAGGAGACAAAGAGCGACGCGATTCGTGAGGTGCGGGGGCGCGAGAGGCGAATGGAGAAGAAGAGCAAGAAGACCACGGGCACCCGAGACGAACACCGTGACGTCAGCAAGAGGATCACGCTGGGCATGACGAGCACCGGCGGCGACGGCGAGGTGAGCTACGGCCAGCTAGCGGCTGTTCAACCAGGAGATGGAGATGATCGTACTCTAGGTTCGCCGATGACCAGTACAACGTCTACTCCGGGACGATCTTTGCGGCGTAGAAGTCTGTGCTAGTGACGCTTTACAGGCCGAGCAACCACGCGAGTCTGACATCTACCATGCTGACGTCGATAAACTGCGGCCCCATTTGCTCCGCCCTTGCCACTAGCGGAGTGAGAGAAGGGAGAGATCGTTTTTTTTTTCTATATGACTTATACGTGGGTCCTATGTTTACTCAGACAGCTGGTATGTGGGGTTCTACATGCCAAGTCAGCCAAAATCACTCAATACTGCCCGGAGACTATATTTGCACCAGTTTTAGAGTTGAAAGACACGTTATATTCGGTTTTGCAACTCGAGGACGTTTTCAAAATTAACTTGGTGACAAGTTGAGGATCTAAAGTGGACTTTCTCCTCATTCTTCTCTTCCTCTTTCATCTAAAATGGCTCAGTGGGCCTAATATATCTTGGCCGGGCCATGAAGGCCTCTTAGTTCTTTTACAACATTTTTCAGTCTGTCCAATTATCTAGTCCAAAAGCTAGTAATATCTCAAAATGCTTTACGCCCATGCCAACAAGTACCAGAATATTATAGTATTTATATGATATTCTGAATTTTTAATAAAGTAAATTGTATTTTGCGCCTAGTTTCGATTTTCACAAGGTTTAGCGCATACTTTCATTTTACACACGGTATCGTTAAAATAAGTTTCACTTAACACTATATACATTATCAAAACATATCAAACTTTCATTGAATTTCATAATATCTTAATGAAAATTTTTGAAACTTGCTCTAATATTCATAAGTTTCATAAATTCCACTCGTAGTTTATAAGATTTCTATTTCAATCTAGTGCAAATTGAAAGTACTATTTTTTGTATTTACATATACCCCGGTGCCAAGTATAAATATATATTTAACATGGTTCGTACAACGTGGAACAAGATACAGATATTCTATCTGGTGCAATGTGCAATTTTTTTTTTGTTATTGTCTCTATACAAATTTGAAACCGTTTTCTGGGATATAAATGTTACTGCACCAGCTTGAAATCATGAATTTTCCACAAAAGGCGTTCAATTTCAGTTGGAAATGAGACACCCTGCAGGAATACGTCCTGCCAGAAGTTGTCACGAGACGTATTCCCTCCGTCCTAAAATAGCTATTGGTGTACTTGTTTACCGGAGATTAAGGTTAGGACAAAATGATAATGGTGCCCATTAATAATTGATGCATGGGTAGGGAGTGGGAGATAGTTGGGGGTAGAATGGAGAAACTTTTGGATCAGAGGTCATTGATGTAACAACCAACCTCTAAAATGACAAGTTTTTTGGACAAATTTTGAACCTAAAATGATATCTATTTTAGGACTAAAGGAACAGTACTGTTTACCCATGTACTTTTTCATTTTGCTGGGGTGGTTCTAGTGCTGTGATATCACCGGTCAACAGCCCTTCGCCTCTTCCATTGGTCTGATTTTTCTGTATGTAAGCACATGCAATCCTTTAATTCCAAATACGAGCATGGAGCTCATGGAATTTTATTTTTAATCAAACTGACACGCACATCCATTAAATGTATCATTGATATTGAAAAAACCGAGCAGTTTATTTGTATACATAGTACTGTGTGGTTTTCCTTATCCTTGCTAATGCAGTTATGCAAAACAAAATCAAAGATTGTTAACACGTATTGCGATTTTGATGATTAGAAATAGAACCAATGCTCACATTTATTATTAGGGTGTTGCATGTACTTAAATTAAAAAAATTCAGTCAGTTGGTCAAAGAACGCAACAATTGTACTCCGGGATCAGGATCATCTGGCTTTAGTCCTTTGAAGGCAGAGGTGTCGGAAGTGCAACGGACAGACCAGATCAATCTGATACAGTAAGCGCACTAATATTTTTATTCAACAAACGGTGGATATGTACAGTACTTTCGGACTGTTTTACAGTTCTTGACGGTATACCACTGTAGCTATAGAATGCTTTTATTGTCCCCTTTGCCTTCAAGCCCTCGAAGGCAGAGGATCCTGATTTGTACTTCGAACTTAGATAGCCTCTCATCTTCTTTTTTTTTAGGTATAAAATACTAACTATGAAAGTATTTTTGTCGATGCCATTTGTATATGTTATCGACGCTATTTTAAAAGACTCTAATGATGATGGTGAGCGGTGGATCTGCCACCACCATCACCCACTCTCTAGCGGATGGAGTCCATCACCAACAACTCCCTAACAGGTGGGTCCTTTTTTGTCAGGGTATATCATGTGTATTTTTTAATTTTTTGTGTGAAAGAGATGAAAAAAAACAGATACAGGATTAAGAAAAAGAATGGGGCATATAAAATGTTTACAGTGAGCTTATTCTTATCTAATATTCCTATTACAATGCACCAGCATTTAGCCAGTTTAAGTGAACTTTGTAAGGATGTTAAGGCCCCGTTCGTTTCAGCATAGCAGTGGATTTTTTTCCTCGTTTTCCGTTAGCACGCTTCCCAAAATGATTATCCGTGTGTTTTTTGCAAACGAAGTTTATATAAAAGTTGTTTTAAAAATCAGATAAATCCATTTTTTCAAGTTTTTAATAGTTAGTACTCAATTAATCACGTACTAATTAGTTATCTCGTTCTGCGTGCACAAATAATCCAAACCTCACCAGCGAACGGGGCCTAAGTGTCCTTTTGGATCATTTCTGCTAATGTAAATGGGAGGGTGTGAACCACTCTTTGATAAAAAAAAGATTATTAAGTCCTAATATTTTGTAGATATATTAGTGAGTTATGTTTCAATATTTGATTGCACATGTTTTAAGAACAGCTGCTATATATCTGCGTCCAACAATCTCTGTCAAAAATAAATATGTTTAAATTAACATAAAATCAATTAATAGTGAAAAAGATTGATTAATTATCATAAAATTTAGCTTTTTATTATTTGAAACAATGAAAATTATTGGTTAAAATAACATCGCAAAGACCATGTTAGGGTAAAAAAAAGTGATAACCAAGAAATATCCCCGCAACTCTCGATTGGCCACCCAATCCGGGAAAATTCTATCCAGTGGTACCATTGAAATGATGAGTTTCCTTCTTTGGTTATTCAAGCTAGCTGAGTCAAACAGCTAGCATGGGATTTAGCAATTTTGCCTTACCCATCTCGTCGATGTGTGATGCAATGTGTTGAAAAACGGATCTAGCAGTATGACACTTCTTTTAAAATCTTAATATGGTATGTATGTACGCAGTGAAGTATTCAAATAGAACAGCTGGTTTTTTGAATTGCGCCGCCGGATTTTGCATCCCAATACTACTAAATACTAGTGCAGGTGGAGAAACTACATACTACTATACTAAATTACTTTGGCATCAAAGAGTAGTTGGTGGTGAATCTACCGGCCGGATTCCGTTCAAGTTGTACACGTTAAACTAAACTAAATTTATGGACCAACTTGGCTTGTTACATGTCAAAACCGTGCACTATATGTGAGTTGTTGTTGTGCATCATATTTGATATATTCTAGGGACAATATGCACGCATCCTTTAATGTCTTTCAAATTAGGTATGCCTGGGATTTTCTGAAGTAGTTTGACCTAGAATTAATGAGCATAAAATACTTCTGTTGGATGCAAATGAATATATAGTAGTTCCTTGATTAAGTATATTAATTGTTTAATTTATGTGCATATGTTTCATTTGCACACTGCACTTTTCGGCCGTGTCTTATAAACAAGAAATAGGCCTTTGCTGAAATGTCAATACATGCATCAAACCTCAGCTTAACTTGGGGGCATCCGTAATGAAAAAAATGTTTCATGAAACCTTATTTAGTTGTAAGCTCATGTCATCCATTGGCTCATATGCGTATGTGCATAATATATAATCGTAAACAAAGTATGCGATATTTTTACAATATGTACACATTAACCATGTTTTCAGCAAGTGTCGGTCAATAATATGACCGTTTGTATTTATATATGATTACACTACAACACGAACGGGCCTCTAGCAACATATACCTAGCAACGGCAGGCACAAGTGTTGGTGCGTTTCAGTCACCGTGCGCTAACAGCCCATTAGCCTACAAAGTCCCCCACGTCCACGGTAGAAGGAGGGGGAGAAAAACTCTTATCTCCACTCTTCACGATCTAAATTATCGGTTAATTGAAAGTTCATGATTTATGTTGAGCTATTAATTAGTTAATGTGCCACTATTAATGTGAATTATGTTGAGCTTTTTCAATCGTGGAAAAATATAGTATTCCTTCGAACAAGTCAATATGAGAATTTTGCATTATGGATTTCCCAAAACCTGGTGTTTTTTTAAAGTTACTCCTTATTATATTTTCTTCTGAGTTATTCGACGACCTAATCATAGATAGTCCCTCCATTGATTTTTCATAAGTGTATTTTGATTTAAAAAGCCAAAATTTGAAAATTATCATAAAAAATTGATCAGACTATAAGTTTATTTTGCTTAGAGAACTTGTGCCAAACTTTATTTCAAAGTGCTTTTGCAAAATGATTGTCATATATAGCGAATGGTGTAAGTTAAATGTTGAAAACTTTTATGGAATAAAAAAATAAAAGAGGAGTATATAGTGTTATGATCAAACTAGGGCAACCATATTACAATACCGAAAAGAACCATTCAAACATTTCCATTATATATCAAATAAAAGATGTCATGTATAATCATTTCTGTACCGAAAAGAACCATTCAAACATTTCCTTTATATATCAAATAAAAGATGACATGTATAATCATTTCTGTATCACATATATAATATCCCAAAACATAATCAAATGATAACTTGATAAGATAGAGTCATGGTTGACTAATCCTATCATGAATGATTGTTTAAACAATGTCCCGTTTACTTGCAACTAACAGTAGTTGACCGCTTGTTACTACATTCTTTTCACAATATATATGTGGTCATATATCCATTTACTCGAGATGTCTGGTTCACAATTATTGAGTTGCCAGCTAACGAGTTTAAGAGTGTAAGAACGTATTTACTTTAACTTATTCACTCTCTGTACAGTGTATACATTTTCCGATACAAGCACGCTTCAGAGTGCATAGGAATTAAATAAATAAGTGACGGTTATGATTGGTTGAAATAAGAAAAAAGTGGAGAAATCAAATAAAATATATGACCTCTCTAATCTCTGGTCATACCACGTTTAATAAGAGACATCATGGCCTTATTGTTTTTTTTCCAAAAAAATATCTGTAAAACAACCCCTATGAACGGTAGTACTCACTATTAATTTGCCTCATCTAATTAACACAAGGAAATAGGTTAATTAATTACTGCCTCGATGTATTATTTCATGCGCATAAAAAACACGAAGTTTAGATAAGATCGAGCTGATCTCTCTTTCAAGTCCAATAAACTCATTCAGATTAATTATTAGAAGACGGATTAATTACTTAACCATTTGGATTCCCATCTCTTGCATCAGCAATTGGATGATCGATGGCACGACGTCGTTATCAAGCAGAGTTTGGACTGTGGGGTTGGCGACGCCCCCGGTCATCCCCGGCCGCATACACCGTCCCTTCTCCCGGATCCACGACACGCTCCCTTCTTGTGGATTGAATTACTATATTCCCAATGCAATTAGACGCGTGCATACGTTGGCTGTAGACACACACAAGTAGCTACCCTACCTAGCTCACGGCTGCACATACGTATATACTGCAATATCTCGTCGCGTATACGTGTCGCCCTCGCCCCCCTCCTCTGATCTCCCTCTCTATTTATTCGGCCCATCCATCGGTCGAGCACCTTCGCTCGCTCGGTCGACGCATGCGCCATCTCTGAACCATTCCTCCCCTCTCCCTCTCTCTCTCATTCTCACAAGGAGACGACGTGCGAGAAACCAGCGGAGGCGCTCGCTCGATCAATCGCCTAGCTTCATTTCTCCTCCCATTAATTTGAACCTTTTATTCAGCCTCTACATTTCCCCAACCAATTAAGTAGCTAGCCTCCTCGTCATACGTTGATCGCTCTCGCCGACCGCAGATGCCGACGACGCCTGTTGCCACCAGCAAAGAGCCATGAACTTTTGCTACGCGGAATCGACGTCGCTGCGCCTCCTCGCGCCCAAGCCCACCGTGGACATGTCCCGCCTGCACCAGGCCTACGACCGCGGCTAGCCAGCTCTAGTACCATTCGTGCTCGCGTAGAAGAAAAAACCGAAAGCTTAATTGTGTAGGTGTTAGTGTGTGTACGTGTGCATACATAGTTTGGTACTCTCAATTCAAGATGAAGGAAGGAGAGAGGAGGAACATCCTGGCGAAGACGATCAGCCGGTGCCGGTCGCTGGGCCACCGGAGCACGCGGCCCACCACCGGCGGCGGCCCACCCACGGCCTCGGGAGGCGTGCCGGCGGGGTTCTTCGCTGTGCTGGTGGGGCCGGAGAAGGAGAGGTTCGCGGTGCGGGCTCGGTGCGCGAACCACCCGCTGTTCAGGGCGCTGCTGGACCAGGCCGAGACCGAGTACGGCTTCGCCGGCTGCGACGGCCCACTCGAGCTCCCCTGCGACGTCGACGCCTTCATGGACGTCATGTGGGAGATGGAGCAGGCCGACCCCACCGCCTCCCCTCGCTGCGCCGCCCGCTTCGCCGTCGGCGGCAGCGGCAGCGGCCACCATGGGTATCAGATGATGAGCACTCCCGCCAGGCTCCTCGTCGCCGGCCGCTCCTGAATCCTGATCGATCATCCTAGCTTCTTGATTAGCTAGTATGTTTCCTGTGCTTTTTTTAAGTTAGGCGCATGTATGCACAAGTTTGTTCACCTGCTTGCTTTTGCTATGTTATGGTCGATGCTAGGTGAGGTAGGGTGTTGATGTCTTTGCTTCCATCTCGCGTTTTGTTTGGGTATCTGTAACTTGTATGCATGAGTTCTCTTCTTCACATGCGTGTTCAACGTACCCCCCATGTCGATAAAAGATCGATGTAGACAGTGTGCATGCATGCATGGTGTTTGTTGGGAGTGTTAACTATGAATAATAATGGATCTCGGTTTCAACTTGTAAGTTTGCATCGATCGTTGTGTTTTCTTCGCCTCGCCCTATTTGCTTCTAACTAACGCTAGCTCTTTGTTTGATGCATGCACCCGTGGTGTTGTGTAATTCTGTATTTGTTTCCTATTCGATCTCAAGGTCAACCGTTTGGTGAGCCTCCCTGGAGTCTGAACTCGATAACTTTAGCCTCCTCCAGGAGAGACTACAAAAATGCCTTTTTCTTGAGGTAGCCGTTTGCTGCTCTGCCTCTAAATGTGGCACAAATTAATCTATGAAGTATGAACAAGTCAACAGCACACGAAAATCTAATTTAAATCCAAGTTGATCCATACTCTAAAGTCTAAATTCTAAAGGAGACTTTTATCATTCAGTTGAGCTGGGCCTCGTGCATGAGGCGCAGGTTTTTCTGACCTGCCACTTGCAGGGCCTTGGAGATGCTCTGAATTTGTAAATCAGCAACCAACACACAATCATTGCCATTATGATACAATAAACATGACATCACCGTTCTCTGCCCTTTCGGAATTGTCAGAAACATCAACAAACCGTCATCGCAAACACGAGGACAAGTTTGACAATGCTCATAGAAATGGAACAATAATGGCAAGGATCCAAAAATTACAATAACTTGGCTTGGGGCAAGTTGCAGCTGAGGTCAGGTTGTATGCCGACCCGAAGAAAATCCAGGCCCTCGTAGCCTGCAGATTGCATTTCCCTGTGTACAATAATGATAACCAAACCAAACAACCATGACGTCTGAACCGTAGAACTCGACAGGTGTAAGCTTCATGCATATAAATAGTTACAAAAATATATCGGCATCAACTTTTTTTTGTGACGGCAGTATATCATCAACCAAACATTTTAAAAAAGGAACAGAAATCCAACATAAAGATGAATCAGCTCACATTTAAATATGTGGTACAGACTATTCTTACTATACAATCAGGGTTGAAGGCTTGCACTAACGTTACAACCACATATTTACATCTTTAGTAACCCAACCAAACTGCATGGGACAATCTAGTTCTACTGAAAAGGATGAAGTAGCAAAAATTTGAAGTATATGGGTTACAGTACATGAAAACTCAAAAGCTATACTCCCCCATTTATGTACCATGTTTGCTGCTCTGGTCTATGTAAGATGGTGGATCAAATCAGATAAATATATCATGTCAAGTTGTTAACTGTTGAAATGATGAACATCATCTCACTTCTAGAATCCATTGGACACAATCCTGAAGCAGCTGGAATTTTTGGCTGACCGCAACATTTAGGAAAACCTGCATCTTGCTGAGAAATTGTGATGATTCTTCCTTGCACCGGAATGCACCTCCACAAGAGCACTGCTCAGATAAATGTGCCGCTTTCACTTGCCTGCAGCGCAGGCAGACCAAATCCTGCAAATGATAAAGCCTCTCTCGCTGGCGGACTACCTGTAGAAGTGCATTTTCCATCTGTTCACGGTTGTATGGCTGCCCGCACTGCGAAATGGCACACCTCCATTCCTGACCTTGGAGTGTTGAATCACGGCAGAGATCAAGATCCCGACAATCATTGCAGTAGCTGAAAACATGATGTCGTTACATAAGACTTGGTAACATCAAGGGGTGATGAAAATTAGTGCTTATTCACCAGCCTAGAACCTAAAAACCTGTTAATTTTAAGAACTGGAATATGAAACTGGAGGCAGATATAGAATACGACTGCATATATAGTCAAAAGAATGCCAAGTTGCGAAAGGGCCTATAGCCTAGTAGTTACATGAGCCTCAGTAGCACCTGAGGTCCTAGGTTCGATTCCCCGTGCGAATGAATTTTCTAGGATTTAACAGCTTTGTGCTTTCAGTGATAAGCGACATACCCGTCGACAGCGAGGCGAGATGCTCATGGGGTAGGGTTTGCGTGTGTACGTTCATAGGGGTGAGTGTGCGTGCGTTGTGAGTGTCTACGTTGCACTGTGTAATTCTCAAAAAAAAACATGCCAAGTTTGCAGTGAAAAAACATTTTGACCTACTTTTTTTTTTCTAGATTTTTTCCATTTCTCAAGAATATTGTTTAACTCGTGCCATTGAAATATACCAAAATCATCCATAACTTTGTTCAAATCTTAACAAAACAACAATTGATAATGTATGTTACATCTTTTTTTTTTGTGCTTAATGTATGTTACATCTTAAACAGTTGAATATATGGAAATTAAATACATGGTAGCTTAGAGGTAATACCTGCAAATAACATTTGGGAGAGTGAATGAGGCACATGGATCTTGGAACTGTGCTTCTGGAGCAAACTCCTTTACACGAACTAACTTCAACAAGTTCTTCCTCATTCTCTGTAAGATATTTTTTACGTCAGGGTGTGGCACAATTTCCTTGGAATTTAGATCAATTTTGTAATAAAAACTGTCAAACATCATATGTTTGGAAGAGGTACAATTGTACAAACATAGTTCTGAAAATACAGATATGCAATTCCACAGCATATATTTTGAATAGTGAATCTTCATTTATCAAGTCAATGAAATATAATATTATTGTCTTTTGGATACAAGTTCTACAGTATAAGACGTGGCCATCAGTTGACAATGGATGCAAAGAGATGAATTACCAGAATATCATGTTGAACATTCTGATCAAGAGCAAGAACAGCACAGATATGCTTAATGAACTCTAACGCAGCATCTCCCTTGTGTGCGTGGGGATCCGTGTCTCTGTTTGCAAGTTCAACTGATTCGGACTTGCCTTTTCCTTTGAAATGATGAAGTATATCACTTACAATTCTGAGAAGCTTGTCTGCAAAGTAATTGCTGATCTGCAATATCAGATATGAAACCGATTACATAAAATTCTTGTTTATATTGGTCGCACTAGAAGGTACTCCCAACATTAGAGACTGAGCTCAAAATTGAATCTTCTACATGGACTGCAATCTAACTGATATGAGCAAGATTATTGGGTAAACATCACCGGGAAGATAGCCGGGCGGCGTCGGCTTAATGAGATGAGAGGAGAATCTAGGGCTAGAACTTGAGGGAACTAATCTTGATTATTCATTAGATGGTACGACTTGACTCCTAAGAAAGAGACTAATCTAATCTTAACTGACTCTAACCGTGCACCCACCCTGGGGCTGGGTCTTAACCTTCAGGCCCAATGCCCATAACATTAAGTAGAACTATTAAGATTGACCTTGGATAGTTTCATCATAACCCATCCTACATAGTTTCATCATTGACCTTTTACTAGCATATTTTTTAAAAAAATATATATGGATTACTCACGCTAGATACTGCAGAAATACATTCAATTTTTTATACAACTCTAATTTAAATGATTGAAATCATATTTCAACTGATACATATCAGATGTCAAAATCTGATCAATTTTACCATTATAATCAATACTTAACTTGGGAATAAACTAGAGTTTTCAATTTTTTCCAATTGACATTATCAGTTTCTACCCTCAAAAAGGGTAATTCCTACCAACTCATTTTCATTAACTGGGCAATGACTACTTGTTACTATGTTTTTTAAAAAAAATCCACTGTACAGCCACAAAATCACCTGATCGCGAAGATATCCTATGACTTGGACCTCAAGGTTTTCTGCAGCCATGATTGTTATAGATGGAGTGCATGACGTATCATCCCTTGCAGTTGATCGAAGGGCTACTTGTTCTTTCATGTATTTCCATGGAATATATAGAAATTCCGATACAATTAAGACAAAATGATCCTGAAATTTTTGGAAGGAAACGTTACAGCAAAGTAGCAAATACTCTAATTCCAGGATAGTTCCAAAGCTGAAGTGTCAGCAAATAATCTAACTATAAGTGTTAGAATGGCTTCTAAAAAGCTGAAAAACTGACTTGTGTAGCTTTAGGAAGGTATTCTGCTATATTCCAGCTTGAGACAATTTCAATATCATTGTCACCATCTGAACCGTCCTCAGATGTTGCATTTTGCATTTTAGCCTGAATCCCGCCATAGTTATACTGAACCAAAATAAATATGGAAGGTGAAAACACATTCTATAAGGTAAGCAACGAATTAAAAAATTATTTGTGGCAGCAATGAAATGTACAAACCTGGTCCATGAAAAGTAAGGAGTGCCAATAATGCAAAGGTTCCAGCTCTACCCACTCAAAAATATCCCTAAAACAAAATACTGTTAGTTTCACTTCATCCAAATCTGCGGCGGCGCCGGCGGGGGGTGGGGGGTTAAAACAGTACCTTGTCTGCAATGTTTTGAGTAAGCTATCACAGTATGCACGTGCCGACGATAAGTCAACTTTTCCAGTATCTATGATTATCTTGGAAAAGTTTGCAAATATGATATTTGCCCCAAGCTTTCGAAACTCGGCCAACATGAAGGCAAAGACTTTTTTCATGACCTGATATAGTTTGATAATCCAGAGAAGACAGGGTAAGAAAAGTTAGACCAGAAAACTAATGCAGGCCTGCAGGAAGACTATGAACAGAAAAGAATACTTATTATGACCAAAACGACAAAAAAAATAATGTGAACTAGTTAGGTTACATAGCTTACATTATGAAGAAGACGATGGAGAGCTGGGTCATGAAGTTTCGATCGTGGGCTGGAAAATACATACATCAACATGCAAAGAACACATCATAATAGAAAAATAAATACTCCCTCCGGTTATGAATACAACTATACAGGTCATTTCAGCATTGACAGAGTACCCAAAGTCCAACTTTCAGAACTATTTCATATTGTAATATGAATATAAAACCTAATAAAATCATAATATTTGTTGAGATAAATCTCTAGATATGATTTTTGGTGTACTAGCTTAAATATTTCAAATGATATTGATACTCAGAATCTACGATTCATCCACATGTTTCTCCAAAATGACATGCAATTTTTTTACCAGATGGAGTAATAACTGGTCTGATGCAAATATAAAAATAATTACCTGCAAAGCCAACGGTAGAGATGCTGCAATATTGCATCAGCAAACACATTTCCAGAAGATACTGCATCTGAAATGCATCGCTGAATGAGTTGCTTCAGCACTTGGAAAGCAGGTATACATAAGCTAGCATCATCAAATTCGGTTTCTGTGCCATTTGGACCAGTGGACGTGTCATTTGCAAAGCTACCAATTGGTCCTTCCATTTCATCCACTTGACTGCTCTTTAGGAGAGAATTGACCGCCAAATGATGAATCTGGGGAAGAAACATGTGCGTATGTACTTCAATTGCCAGAAGATACAAAATGAGCATATCACATTCTATGTCGTAAAGGCTTACCTTAAGTTCAACAGCAACTCGTCTATACGCACCGGGATAAGCAAGAGCAGGCTGGATGACCTGTAAAATTAGGCTATATTTAGTAAAGGAGCACAACGGTAAATAAGTACCATGCAAACTTAGGAAATAAGGGCTTTCTTACTTCATCAGCAAAGCAAGTATCTCCTTCATATGTTCCTCCTAAATCAGGGATACCATCATCGGATATCCATAGTACCTAGCATATACAGAAAGTTTGTAAGAAGATTAAACATTACCAAAAAAAAAATATCACAATATGATAACTGCTGGATAATTCTTCTATTTCTACGCACACGGTTTTGAGCAAGGACAGCAAGGGCCAATGAATTTTAGCACACAAAATCAATCTAATAAGATAACAAAGACTGCTTAGTAACTGATGTAGAATTTCTTGAAGATTGGATCCCAAAAGGAAATGGAAGTTCTTTCCCTTCCTGGTGATTCCAGAAAGGGTGCCTGTTTTGACTACAGCTCAGCATAATCATGTTTTAACATTTTGGCCAGGAACTCTCGCATGCACTAAGGAGATGTGATTTACTAAACTTGGAATATTATGTTGGGAAAAGTATATCAACATCAACAAGGAGCAAAACATAAAAGTGACATGGGATTTGAACACATACATCTAGAAAAGAAAAAAAAAGAGACATAATTGCATTGACTCAAAACTCGATATATGACAAACCTGCTGTTGGTCGCGCAAAGCCCTTGAAAAGAACACATCAGCAGTGAAAAGAAGCCAATCTAGTTCAAAGTTTCCCAATGGGACCTGTTACAATAACATTGATGGACATGTCATTTTTATATGTACTTAAATAACTTACTAGCATTCATACTAAACAATGCTTACATGTGCATATCTAGCAAGTGATATTCTTTCATTGAACCATTGGGTTGATGCAACACAACGTTGCATGCTTGTTCTACCAGCTGTCGATTGCCAACCAAGAGCCTAGACCAATATGATTAAGTAAAACAGAATAGGAAGAAAGAAATGAGAAGAAATATTGTAAGAAACGGTGTCTCATTATGTACCTGATAGTTGTTATCCCGTGCATTGCAAGGAATGGTTACACACGGGAAATCATCAAGTGCCCGTACAGCTGCCTTTATAGCTTTGAGTTTAGGGCATTCTATGACACCTACGACGGGTCCAGGATGTTGCTGTCTGAAAATATTTCATTGAGCATACTGTAAGTAAAACAAATGACACTATGTACTTGCATTTCATACTCCTAGTCTCCTAGATGCTAGCTTACACTAAGCAATTGACCGCTTAAAGTTAATATCATACTAGTACAAGAACTTCACTTCTCTCAAAAAAGAGTTGTACTCCAGACAAAAGAAAAGGGTACAAAAATCGTGTATTTGTATTCCAGTCTTGTTAGCAAACTTCAACCACCAAAGATTATCTTGAATTCATAGAGGAGAACGAACGACTTATGAGTAAATTGCCAAGGACTACATTACCCTAAACCTAGGAGAAAGCAAGAAAGGAGAAGATAGATTCCATTGGCTAAGTTTGGGAGTCAGCCTTGGCCTTGTATTCATACAAGGATGCCAACTGGAAAGTCAATACCACTTTTTAAAGAGGTTGAATCGAATCTGAGAAAAGACAAGCTCTGATTCGGTCTTGCCATAGCATAATCACATAAAATCAGGCTGGACCAGACCTTTTGGTTTATGTATCAGAACTTCCTTTTTTTATATATAGCTCACAGTTCTGGAAAATCAGAACTTCTGATGAAAAGCTCTGGAGTGGGTCAAACAAACAAGGAGGTTATGAAATGACAGAATATGTTTTTTTTAGTAATACCAAAGAAATGTGGTAACCTGTTCTGCTGGAACTAATCATGCAAAGCTAGCATAGCACCAGCCGTCAAAGTGAATGAATTCAAAAGAACGAAAAGGTAAGGAAAAGAGACTGACTATTTCTTGAACAATTTCATAAGCAGATCTTCCCCTCCACACCAATCACTATTTTTTGTTTCCTCTCGTATATCATTGTCACGCCCTTAATGATAAATTATGAAAAATATAGTTTTTGAAAAAGATTTTTCATGTCATTCCTCAAATCAGAACTTCCGATGAGATAAGACAAAGAGCTCAAAGCTCACCGAAAACAGAACTTCCAGTGGACCGGAACTTCCAATGCTCAAATAGGAACTCCCAGTGAGATAAAACAGAGCCTGAAGTTGGCAGAAAGCCGAACTTCCAGTACTCCAAAGTCCAATCTGAACTTACAATCCAGATCGGAACTTCCAATTTTTTCAGCACAATCTCAAGTGGCATCTGTGAATCTTATTTCACGCACAACTTTATAAGATCATCTTGACAACTCGAATTAGCCACTATTTTGGTCTCTAAACTATGGTGCCAAAACTGGCTCTCAAACAGGTAGTTTCTTTCAAATCTCTTGCGCACTCCAGTATTATACTTTCATATACTAGCATCCAAAACCCTACTTATAGCTGGCAAACTGCAGGGAATTTAGTAAAGTACGCACAGGTCACAGAAAATAGTCGACACAATATGGTTGGTTCATGAAAGTTGATTTGTTGAGATACTAGGAAAGAGATATACCTGTATTCAAGTAACATTCTTTGTACATACTTGCTACCTGCATCAATTGATGTGTGGTAATCCACCTAAGTAGTGAATCAAAGAGCCACAAGTTAGCATGCTAAACCAGCATTCACAAAATTTTTATTCAGATACCGTGATTCCATTCTTACATGGAAAGTGATACTTTCATGCAACGAACCAAGAGCTTGGCAAGCATCTCGATATTGCTTTTCAAGAAATGATGGCGATAGCTCTTTATTGCGGAAAGGATTGACAACCACTACTTGTATTTTGAAAGATGTAGGGAAGTACATGACATATACAGCCCTTCCTTCTGACGAGCTAGTAATACAAGAATCCATATATCAGTATTCAAATCAAGACAAGCATACATCATCAGAAGAATATGTTTGTTTGAGCTTCTGGACAGCTTCTCAGCGTGAAAAAGCGTGAAAAGCCAGAAGCTCAAACAAACAGCTAACTTTTCGTAAGCTCAGAAAAGCTGAGTTTGTATGGGAAGCTGAAAAGCTCAGTTTTATGAGCTTTCCATGGCTTTTTGAACCTAAAGAGCAAAACACATCTTCTAAAAGCTATGATTGGTTTTTCAGAACGAAAAGCTTGCAGCAGCTTTTCAGAAAAGCTCCAAAAGCTGCAGCTCAAACAAACTGGGCCATACATGATAGCAGGATGAAGTACTTGAGTTAACATTTTTTTTAAATACGAGTGCAGTCAAGGTTTCCAATATTGGTTGGCAGATACAGGTAATAACTTGTGCATATTGTACCATACATTTAGGAGTGTAAACACGGAATTACTTCTCGCAGATAACTACTAGGAAGACCAATATTGGGTTTCAGAGGAGAGCAAACAACAGAACTAGTATTTCACTCTGTTAAATTAGTGCTTGAATAAATGAATTCACTCTGAAAAATTAGTGCTTCAATAAATGAACTCACTCTGTAATATTAATGCTTGAATAAATAAAGTCAAGGTACACAAAATTTCATTAAAGAAAAGATATGGCTTATCATAATAAATTTTTTAACTCTAGCAATGATAATAGTACCATAGTGTTGTAGACAATAGAAATAACTATCAGTTGCTAAACATAGACTGATACTGCCTTGCCTATTTACAAAGTTATAAATAAAGGCTACCTGTGGTATAGATAGAAAAATGAAACTGTCTGCTCCAGGTATGAACACTCTGCAGTTGTCTTCATTTGCAATTCAGCAAGATCCCATCCGTCTTGGATATTTCGTCTTTTTGCAGATTTATCCACTTTACATACACAACCAATTTGGAGAATGGCATTGAGCACCGCTGGAATTTTTGTCTCGTATATTCCCTAGGTACAATTCCAAGAGGTTACAAGGGAGATAAAAAAAAAGCATACAAGACTGCATCTCACATACACATGTTTACTCACCTCAACATCTGGCTCTGCTAAGTGGGCAGCAAGCTTTTTGCCCTCCACCCTGAACTGTTCTTCACTAGTTACAACCTGGATTATAGCATTAGTATGTTATGTTAACAGACAAGTTGTACCCATGGTTATTTTGCAAATATTGTTCACATTTTTCACCTCAATGAGATTGAAACATGGTCTTCCATGTGGAAGTATCTTCTTTACACGCCTCCCTGGGAACTCTTCTGTGACAGGAGCTTTCGAGTTTAGGTAAAATACTCTAGGTACATTTATAGGAATCTTGAACATGATCCCCTCGGCAACAACCCATGCAAAAAAGCGGCCAGGCAATGTACTGGAAGCAAGCTGTATAATCTGGTGTGGACAACATATGAACTTGTCAAGCATCAGTCTAAATGAATATACTACTGAAAGAGATTAATGTTTTAATATAGATGTTACATAACATGATAAAATAGAAGTAAACATGCCTGCCAATGTGATCTAAAGAGGGCCAATTCTTGTTTCTGGAAAAATGTGGATCGATTCCTAGCATTGCCATGTAATTGACTGATATTCCTTGCAGAAAACAGATCACTGGTGGGGCCATCAGAAGTGGCTGCAGCACCCAACCTGGTAGAAGCAAAATGGAAACATAAGCATTGACTTCTCTTCATTGCTATTTAGTTTACTTAGTGTAGTCTCCATTACAATAATAGGGCGAGTACAAAGAACAAAAGTCAACAGTCCATCATATCAATGTAACTTAGGATTTATAAGGTAATGCAATGCTCCTGCGCGTTTGAGGAGAAAAAAGGTAATGGAATGCTCAAAAGGCTGATTCACGATTGCAGATGTAAGCTTAATATCATCAGCCTAAAACTACTACATATTACTATGACAAACTTAAGTCAAGTCCAGGAGTAGCCTGTTCGCAGCTAAGAGAGGTTCAAATGCTAAAAGAACTAATGAACTAAATCAAAAAGTTTCCAAGCATAAATGATATAAAATTTATGTGCAACTTAAATTTGTATACCTTCGCCGCTTTTTTTGTTCACGAACATTTTTCCATTTTCTCTTCTTGGCATCAAGCCATCCTTGATAATCAGTACTTCTATCAACTTGTTCATCAGCAGTATCATTTTGAATATGTAAAGCAAGGGGTTCATTTGACCTAGTTATAGATTTTTGTTGATTCTTACTATGATCTGAACCAGCTTCTGCTGATTGTGTGCCGTCTGGTTTATTTTCTTTCCCTAAACCATTGGGTACACGAGTTTTTTTCAGACCATTATCCAGCGTTAAAAAATCTTCCATATCTCCTGTCCCATCCAAATTCTGCATCGCCCTGTCTTTTTCCAAAGGATTGAACATATCACGCAGTTTGCGCTGGCGAAATCGGTCATCTTTCTCTCTGACCTTTTTGTGCAACCAATCAGGATGAAGAACTCGAGGAACAGGATTTGAAATCTGTAGAAACATGATTTCAGCAATGCTACAGATAATCAAAGGGAACATGTAAAAACTATATATAATCAAGTAACAAGTAAAAAAGTATAGATTGCCTTTTGCATTGCTGCAGGAATTGTTATAATCTTCTGAATAGCAGAGCTTAGGCGTTGCTTATAGTAAGACCAGTCAACAATAGATCGGATACTTGCTTCAGAGGAGATTTTGCACCATTTTCTTAAATAATACTTTGCAATTTCTGTTAGGTACAAAGATGGCACAAGAATGTAAGTGATTGAAAAGTTTGGCACATGCAAAATTAGGATTTGAAGGAAAAAAAAAACAATACCAGCATCCGTCTCAAATATAGCTACTGGAACAGCACGCTCACTCACCGGAGTGCCCTGCATGATTTCATCAAGTCAACGAAGCAATAGGAACATTGAAAAAAAGCAAGCCAAATCATGAAAATTAGAGCAAACAGGTTCCATGAAAAAAAAATAAAGGGAATATTTGCCCACTGAAAAGAACATGTCGCAACTATCCAAAAATGAAATGTAAGTATCGCAACTATCAAAATTTAAAGGGATGGGTAAGTGCATGATGTCGATTGCTAAACAAGTCAGTACTTACCTGTGGCTCTCGGGCAACTACGTATTGGCAATGCAGTCCTTTGTCTTTGACCATTGAATCCCCAAGGAATTCAGCTAGTCTTTTCGCTGTAGTTACAGCACATGATTTTTGTTCACCATAGTCAACTAGGGATTTACTCATCGTGCTGGACTCCGATATGAAATCAAGCAACTCATTGTCAGAAATATCAATTCCTTGATTCTGCAATAGGAAAATGTATTGCATATTATTTAATGGTTTCGACGGTGCAAACCAGTTTGATTGATTTTGGAGCATATCATTCAGATTTTACAAACCACTCACATCCAGTAGGTCTAACCAACGATTAGCAACAGAAGCAACAGCTGTATAGCATTCCTCTAAAGTTGAACCATGCAGAAATTTGTCAAATACCTCTGCCTATAAAGCAAAACAAAAATTGATAAATAAACCCACAGCATTAACTGGTGGAGAAGTCCCAGTATTCCTCTTTGGAACAAAAGACAGTAGTATGTGATACAGGCAGGGAGCCATATACCTGGAAAACTTTGATGAGCTTCAGCTCACCTCTACGCTTGATTTCAAAACCTTTAAGTTCTGCCAAGGTGCCATCTTCATTAAAGACAGCATATCTTTTCTTTATAAGAATCCCTTCCTCTTTAGAGGCAGGTAGAATCATAGCCTGTTATTTTAGCATTCATTGTAGCATAATGTAAAAATAAGATGTTGCACAATGCAAAAATAAGTAGGATCGGCTACTCTGACTAAAGCACATTGCAGTGTATAAGGCAAGCACTGATCCCATTATAACACTTACCTTGTAAGGTCCATCTACCTCAAATTCAATGGAACATTCACTGTGTGTTGTATATAGCTTATTTACTGGGTCATTCAATGTCTGATAGAACAATAAACAGATCAATCAATTAACAGCTTTCCAATAGTCAGTGAACAAAATATAGAATTCGGATGAACTTAGTAGTTTAAATATGTAATAACTTTCTGAACAACACTTTTTTCCTTACTTGATATTGATCATTAGTGTTGTTTCTTGCAACATCAACATTAAGCATCACACAGGGATAAGATATTGTAAGCTTCTTCCCAGCACTGAAACATCAGCAACAAGTGTTAACAAGATTTGCACCAAGTCTTAACATGGCAGCATACTATGCAAATGATCAATTTCCATAAACTAGTCAGTTTATATGCATGCCTACGTCCAGTCCAAAAATAGATGTCTTTACTAATCACATCAAGCAAACATTCTTTGATTTTGGCTACTTACATATTTTACTGTATTTAGATTTGGACACAACATTTACACTCATAAAAGTTATATCTTAAATTCATACAAACACAACTTTTTGTTTGGCTGGCATGCTATGATGAGAATGAGTTGTCAGAGTGGTGATTAGACAATATGCAAAGTTAAAACAACTACCTAGATTTTGTACCAGAGGCAGTAATAATTGAGAGCACAGCCAAAAGCACCAAAAGTGCACGCCTAGGCACAATAGTGAGGCGCACATCTAAATTGCCTTTAGTAGTGTCAGGCACAGCACCATTAGTGAGTAGCCTTGACGGCTTAAGCGCAAGGCACTTACTTCAGCTTCCTTCTTAGAGGTAAAACATTTATGTTTCTGTATTTGCACTCCATGTGTTTAAGGTGCAGGCTTTTTTCTCACCTAAGCCAGTATAAGGCCATTGCGCCTAGAGTGCATTTTTGGCTTTAACTGCACTTATCTTTTGGAATCATGTTAATTGTACACTCAAATATCTTTGTCACTAACACATTGTACCAAATTCAAAATTCAGGTCATGAAAGAAGCCCTTTAAGTGAGACAAATAGTGATCAGCTATTGATTCAATCGAATAGTCATCAGCAACACTGGATAATCATGAACTAATGGTAGCATAAACATGAAGTCTCAGATATATCAGAAACAAACAATTTGCATGGAAAACCAATTTATTTGTTCTAGTGTACTCACTTTGTCTTGAAGGTAAAGTTCTCTGGAAAAGAACCAGGAAGAACACACCAAATACCATCAGTATCCAGTTCCAGTGGCCTTCCAATTTTGTCAACAAGTAGACGAGCGTTTTGGATAATCTTTGCACCAGTATATGTCACAACACCAGCCATTTCCATAGAGTACCATCTTGCACCCCTGAATCAGAAATTGTGGCTATTACATACGTTATCAAAGTACATGAATGCAGAAAGAGTATGTTCTTTATGTAGATTGCACTTACTTGCGCATAACATAACCATAAAATGAATTCAATATACACTTGTGTGCAAGTTGCAAAGAATCATAGAGCACAACCATGTCCTACAAAAAGCGTTAGGAGTATCAACAAAAAAGTTCTCAAAATGGCTGAAACACATAATATACCTCTAAATGAATAATATTGCTTGATACCATCACAAAGACCACCTAGATGGAAAATACTATCCAATGTGTTACTGGCATATGGTCACAGGCCCCACATGCCATCCATACAATAGATGGCACTTTCCAACTTGCGCCTCTGTGACGGTACTGAACTACGGATCTAATTTTCTCAATGTATCATAATACAATAATGCATGTGAACCTGTGCTTCCTGAATTTTGATAGAATTTCCATTGGCTTTTGCTTCCGCCAATTTTCCTTTCCATGTTTTGTTAAGACCTTTGTATTCATACCTTCTATCACGGAAGCTGGAATTTTCAAACAAAGCATACATTTTAGACCACTTTGAAGAAAGCATTAGCAAACAATGCTATGTTTATCAGCAGGAAAAATGCACTTGGCTCAACTAAGAGCTATTATGGAAGTTCAAATGGAAATCACCGTTACATATCTATGAACTATCCAATCAACATAAGACAATAAAATGTAATAAACATCAGACGGACCTTCGTACTGTGTCTACATAGAAAGAATTTTCACGCATGCATATTCCAGCATTCCGCACTTCTGTAATTGGTTTGTCAACTACTCTTTTATATGCCTGCATTGTGACAAAAGTAGAGTAACTGCATGCCCACCAAAATGGTTTAAATAATTCATGAATTCAAATATATCACCTTTTGGCAGTACTTCTTCAAACGATCCTTCAATTTTAGTAAATGTTCTGGTTTTGAGAGATCAAGAAAAGGCTTTGAAGGTGTCACCCCACCAGCTTGAATCATTTCTGACTCAATTTGCCTCTTTATATGATGATAGTCACTAAAAAGCGGAATATTTTTGGATCAGTAAATACAACAATTTTAAAGTATATAAATTTCTAGTGTATACCTCTTTTTTGCCATGTACGTCTCTCCTCGCCATACCCATTCAAGATTCCTAAGACAATTCTTTCCGGGACGATTGAAATCACATGCTGTGCAGTCCACATCTGTAACTATAGATGGTGGCTGAAACAATAAGAGGCAAGGAACAAGGATTAGTTATATAATCATGTAAGATTAGTATCTTGGTAAGCTGGTAGAAAGAAGCCAAATGTTTTTAAAGAAAACAAATCCTTCATAATTTAGTGCAATGGATACAAGAGGCTTTAGTTATTTATCTCATATCAGTATAGAATCTCAAAAACAGCCATAATAATAGGAACTACCAACAAGAGTTCATACAGAAATGCAAGTCCATTGACCACCTTTCCTAAACAACCTGAGCTTTCCCGTAAATTGTTTTGCGCATGGAGTAATATGGTATAAAAGCAGGAGACTCTAATTTCATTATCTAAAAAAGGAGACCTTACTTTAGTATTTAAGATCTGCTTAGGCTCAATAGATGTATTTAGTTCTATTAGAAATTTAGAATAAAATTCAAGTGTCATATTGTGCCTCCAGCCCTATTGTGCTAATGCACTCCTGTGACCAAGTCTGTGTTGCGTGCCAGTGCAAGTGCACACAGTTAAAAAATCCATAATGAAAGGGCAAAATATGTTTAACAATATCTAAAAAATATATTTAGTAGAACTAGAGTGATTATCAAATTAGTCAATCTGATTATAACTGAATTCAGCATACTCTTATTAAACTTCAAGAGAATACCTGGAGCCTATTTGTCAAAATAATATTTGGATACATCGCAGCAACATCCAGATGATATATAAGTGGACATTCTTCACGAGTAGGGTGATCTCGCAAGGAAACAAGCTGTAAATTTGACACAGCAACATAGGTCAATCAAGGTCGATACAAATCATGGAACATAGTGAAATAATGTTCATAGTCAGAAGAGCAAATATCTCGGTGTCCATACAAAAAAAAAACGAATTATGGTGATGGAAACATTGGTGTCAACTTTACTCAAATGTTTCATTTATTACTTTGGCATTTAACTGACTGGACTGAGAGTGAAGATTGAAGAGCCTAGCAGGATGAGACATAATACCTTTTGTTTAATGGCATCCTTGACTTCATCGTAGTTTGTGACAGAATCAATATCTAATTTTCCTTCTACAGAAATGGCATATTGCAGATCACGATCAAGATTTGAAATCAGTTGCTGAAAAAAGAAATGTCAACCAAGTTAATATACTAGACTAGATGTGCATGCATACTACATTAATGTGTAATGGAGTAAGATAAATAGTTCACAAAAACATGTCCAAATTTTCTATATTTAAGCTCAAATTAAGTAACACTTCCAGAATTTTATAACTCAGGTACCTCAAATGCTGACGGTTCAAGTTGGAACTTTGTAGGAAGATCAGATCTAAATACACCAGTTTCAAGACACTCAACATGACCACCAATGTATGTTTCACTTTCTAATAGACGGTTATTGTAGAACTTCTCCAGATCAGCTTGGTGCTTGTTAGGACAAATGATATTAGCCTTGAATGCCTATACATCAGAAGAAAATGAAGTAAGCAAGCATAACAAAAACAATGGTACCTGGAAAGTTTCACAAGACATAATATAGATGTAAGGATTAGCGCAAAAGGTTAAAAAGTATGGAAGAAAAGTTTACTCATCACACCTGGACCATTAGCAGCATTTCACACAATGTCCCACTTCCTTTCCGTAAAACCTCATCTGGTGACATAGGTATAATGGTTGCAAGGGAAAAGATAAACGGATGGACGTAAGTCATGTATAGATAGTATGTTGCAACAGCATCTGATACAGAGTAAGAAGCCATTGTCTGCAAAAGGAAAAAGGTACAGAAAATGAAGAGTATAGTATGTTAGGTTAAATAAAAATAAATAGAATTCGTGGAACTATACAGACAAGTAGTGATATTCAGAATTAGCTGTCTGTCATGTGCTAATGTATTTAAAACACTTCACTTGATGATGATACCCATAGACAAACTTAAAGGTACCTGAGGCTGCTCCATTGCAAAGCGAACCATATCTTCTGGGTTAACCTCCAGAGGATCATAGCCTAACTTGGCTTTTGTAACAGCCTGTCAGTGTGAAAATGAAAAAATAAATAATTAAGAAAAGTGAAAGTAATAGCAACATGTTCAGAATAAGAAGGATAAGCAGCACATATGGGGAAAAAAGGACATGATACCTCTTAATTATTTATCTAAAAAAATCTAGCTAGTTTTTTTTTTTTTTTTTGCATACTCAGTCACTGCAAAATTCCATAGTTGCTCTAAGTCCAAGTTTGATGTGTTATTCAGTACTGAGACACATCCAGCTGCTCAAATTTTGATACTCCTACTATCCTTAAATATAACAACTTCTAGTGTTTAAAATGTCCCAAAAAGATAGCAACTTCTCCACTTATGTCCTCATCTCAACCAATCACAACCATCACTCATTTAATTTCACCACTCCTTAATCTCGGTGAAAAACTCCAGAAATGCTTATGTTTTGGGACAAATGGAATACAAAACAAACAGGTAATTTTCTTTCAGGATTTCAGCAAGTAATGTATCACCTTTAGACCATGACTTCCTTGTGGAAGGTAACTGTCTCGCTTCACCCAAGCAAAACAGTCAAGATGGCAAGAAAATTTAGCTCGACATTCCCCTTGATTATTGTCACATTGGAATCCAATCTCCTGTAAGAACAAAGAGGGTATAAAACAAGATATGAGATCATTTATTGTTTGGCATTTCAAGAAAATATATATACCAAGAACAAACGTAAAACATATGGTCATAGTATTTATGTTTTTCGAAAGAAAACATCACAAAGGCAGATGTAAAACATGTGCATAGCATTTACGGTTTTTTTTAGAAAACAGCACAGGGAATATAATTAAAAATACCCCTGTCTTTGTTGCCTTAGATGCACAAGTGTGGGCTGTGGATAATATAATTTTATTTGCAGTTACCTTGGACATCTAATTACATAGTTATGATATTGGACTGCACAGGTCATATTAAAGAAATGACACCTGAGGAGATATAAATAGCTTACCTCATTCATTTTAATTCCATGATGAGCGGCTCTCTTCTCCAAAAATGGCCAGTCAAAAAAGTCACCATTGTATGTAACGTAAATACCAGGCTTAACCTCTTGCATGTGAGAAAACCAAGCTTTGAGTAGATCCAGCTATGGAAACAAAATAAAAAGGAGTCAATGAAGTTGTTAGGGTGTACTAAAATAAAGAGGATATTGAACAAAAATATATAAAGTTGTTGATACCTCATTTGCGACATTCTTAACTCTAAAATGCCCCTCAAATTCTGGTTTAGGTGTATACTCCAAATCTTCAATATCTTCTCCTACACACTGCATGGAACAGAAAACTAATATATTGTGATGCTTTTAAAAATTCTGCATCTTGCAATTGCGATATGGTAAAATCATGAGTAAACAAGTGTTTGATTGTACAAGGAGATCATTAAATCATCTGGTGAGCATACAAGGTAACTAACATTTTGGCTTTTATCATTTTTTTTAAACACAGAAATCCACACACATAAAAACAAAGAATTTTTTCACACAGATTAAAGATAACCACATATTACTTCAGAAGTTAGAGCAAAAAATGAACAGCGTATTGAATATTAGGTGATTATTCTTATATAAGGCCAGACAGCAGGTGCTGAATACAGAAAAGAATGTTTGTAAGCAATAATTTGAACATGATAAAGCTGAAATCTGATAAGTGAGTATAGAGAAAGAACATCTCAAACCTCTCGGTTGATTATCAGGTATCCTTGCCCATCAATCATGTACGAAATCATCATTACAGCGTCATATTCAGCATCCGGAAACTTCAGAGGCAGCTTCGTGGTCTCAATATCAAATGCACATACATGAACTTCTGCTCTCTGTAGTAGATCTTCCCTTCTGTGAAGCAAAACATCAGAGCTAGATACACTAACATCATACCACTGTCCACACCTCACATCTGCAAATAAATTTAGAGCACCAAAAGAAGTGTTAGTGATGAATAAGCATGTGAGGCATTCAAATTAAGGACCATAAAACTCACCGTTATCAATTGCAAAACGAACATGATAGGGAACATCATATTCACGCAAATCAATGATGCAATTTACATAATCTTGTGGCCTTTCTACCCTGTCATAGTACACATGGTCATCAGAATATAGGCTGAAAAACACCACATATAACAGCAAAGTTTACTTCACACAAACTTACTAGGAAAGAATAGAACAAGGGTAGCTTTAAATACTATGATACCCCCTTCGTTCCAAAACATAAGGGATTTTCGCTATACAATTTGTATAGTGAAAATCCTTACATTTTGGAACAGAGGGAGTAGAAACATCTTAGCCCACAACTATTAAGATGGATACTATACTACGCAGGTACCTTTTTACACCGTAAATTGATTCAAATGCCTCTGTGGCATTAAGATCTTCTTCATTCTTCTCGACGACATGCAATAGGTCATTTCTTACACGCATTAATTGCTGTACGGTATCAAACTGGATCTTCAAATATTTCCTCTTCAAACCAGAAAGGTGGTTTTTCTGAAACACAAAGAAAAAGAGTTAAAATTACCTTCTGGAATTGGCCTAATCAAATCTAGATAACAAGAGGATGGCATATGAATAAGAAGTTGACACATTTTTTGCAACCAGTCTGTTCAAAGCGTTCAGGGACTACACAACCCATGAATCTTATTCTACCATAACAAGCATTAGTATCTTTATACCATATAAAAGAAGATAGTGGTGGTGGTAGTGGTGAGTGTGCTATTTCACTACGGCCTTTTAAGTTTGTGGGATCTTCCTAGAATAAATCATTTGTGCATGTTGCTTGTAAGCATGTGACCTGTAATAATGTTATTTATGGATAGATTTTTAGTTACAAAATGTGTTCTTCTAGGGTTAGGATCTAAATAAAATTTTGAAGTTAATTTATCATATATTTACTTGAGATTGAATGAAATGCATGGGTATTTGCCTAGTTAGAGTGTACTTCTAGTCAAAGTCCAAAGTATCGTATGAATCCTTACTAGAGTCCAGCTGTAATCCTAAGCACTGTTAATACAGAGTGGGAGTCCCAAGTAGAGCACTCAGTTATTTCCCAAATACAGACAAGGTATCAATGGTGCGTCCCAAGTCCCAACCCTTACTCACCAAAGGTTCAACCAAGCATCATCATCAACTTTCTGCCAAGCTCTCAACCATCATTATCCACAACATACTCAACAAGGTTTCTGTTAGCTCCCAGGTGAATAGGACGCCACTACCATTGGTGCGATTTGGTCATACCCAACCACCACAAATGCAATGTGGGAGGAAGTCACCACAGCTATGACCTACTAGAGCAAGCAGAGGGAAGCTTCAAGCAGGAGATCAAGTCAGCTGCTGTTGCTGCTTGATTTTGGTCAAATCTGCTGGTCTGCCAGTTTTAAAAAAGTTCAAAATTTTACTTGTTCTTATATCAGGATTTTCAGGATGTAACAAAATCCACCATGGAGACATGTGCTCTGTGGTGGATACTCAGGATGGTTCATGCTGTTCCTTTGAATTGTTCACAGGAAGGCTTTGCGGCATCATCTGTTATTGTTGTACTCAAGAGTCAAAAGGGAGAAAGAAGCATAGGCAGGAAGGGAAGGGTCTGTGCTGCATGGTGCTCTGGTAGTGCTACTTGTTAGGTCAGCTGAAGTCAACAGAGAACATGTAATGTGCTTGCGTTCCCAGTGCATGGTATTATCTGCATTGCTATTTGATGCTTGATCATACAGGTTTGTGAAACTTTGGCCAGTACTATCTTGGGATTGAATGATTGATGCTTAGCAGATTGTCAAGATTGTTGGAGAGTGTCAGGCTTGGCATAGGAGGCAGAGCCCTGCTTGTGTAGAATCTTATTGTAGGGCCAAAGTATGAGGGTCATATAATCATGGTGTAAGGAATAATGATGATAGTAGAGATTCAGAGCAGGTGTTGTTGTTTAAAAAGGAGTAGAAGACCATTTAGGGGAATTTTTAGTGTTAGATTAGAGCCTAATACTAGTCAGGGTGCACAATATTGTGTGAATCTGCATTATCGTTCATTGTAATCGTAAACGTTGTACATGAAATGGATGACATCCTGATT
This sequence comes from Leersia perrieri, assembly GCA_000325765.3. Taxonomy (NCBI): domain Eukaryota; kingdom Viridiplantae; phylum Streptophyta; class Magnoliopsida; order Poales; family Poaceae; genus Leersia; species Leersia perrieri. Next base: position 12,599,543 of record CM002480.1, on the reverse strand, counting down.
CCTAACGGTGCAAACATAATCATTCTTCTACAGTGAACAGCTAAGGTAAAAAGACGAAAGATAATCACTAGTGAAGAACACTTATCAAGATCAGAAGTCCTAAACAGCCAAAGTTATCACTATTATAGCATTTGATGATGCTAAAAAATGGAGTACTGAAATGAACATAAAAAGCAAGGCACATACTAGATCTAGATCTTCTTTCTCAATAATTTCTATGTCAGCAATGTCTCCTTCATAACGTCGCCTGAGATACGCCTCAACTTCTAACTCCATCTTATCCTGCAACATTTTAAAATTCCAAAATATAAAATCAGCAAAAAAAACACCATGCAACAGTAGATACTAAAGTCATTATTCAAGCCACACGCTCAAGCTCACCTTAGTCGCAGCACAGAAGTAAGGGGGGAATTTATATTTCACTTTAAATGTAGAACCATCCTGCAAGAAAGCATACACAATCAGGCATGTGACATGTCAAAAGAATTATTGTTATAATTGCAATTTACCTGGGACACGAAGTATAGGTCAACACAGCTGTATATCTTCCCAGTGTCCTCATCCTCCCATGAAGACTGCAGGTATTTTTAGGTTAATCAAGAAAGTCACAAAAGAGAAGTTGCAAGACAGTGGGTAGTGGGAGTGGAATTAATAAGCATGCACAATCTCTATGATATGTCCATAATGTGGATGGACCATCGTACTTAGTAGGTGAATCTATTTTCGGGGGTGGGTCATTGGTTCCACCAGAGATTGCAACAGCAGCAGAGTTTTCATCATCTTGTTGTTAAAACATTGTATTGGAGAATCATTTATCAAATGCAATTTCTCCATAATATAGCTACTTTAAAATGATCCTCATTCTAACTGTACCACCAATTCTCCCCCGGCATCTAGAAGCATCAAAGGATTCACTACTGTTATTAATTATAGTCTGATGGATTTGAGCAAAATCTGCCCCACCCAACCCAACCCAACACCCCCACAACCCACCAGGAAAATCAACGCAGTAGACCGATGTTAGCAGCAACTCACCACCGGCATTACAATTCGCTTAGTGATCCAAACTAAAACAAATGGAGCCTCCCAATTTTCCTAGTCTGCGTACTGACTGATCGCCCCCATTTCTCCAATCATTTTCACTTCAAGTCAGAAGCGGGTCACAGCATTTACACACTTCTGCCACTAGTTCCCAAACGACACTCACTTCCAATTTCAAGCCAGAAATGATCCCAGTACGAGGAAGCAGAGAAAGAGAGAGAGAGCTTACAGGGGAGAAGGTCAAGAGCCATCCAAGCCGGCGCTCGCTGTCAGTGTAGGGCGCAAAGCCAAGCCTGCTCTCCAGGAGCTCCTCTGCCCCGAGCCGCAGCCGCTGCTCCTTCGCCGCCGACGACCCAGACCTCCAACCGCCTCCCCTTCCACCCCCTCCTCCTCCTCCTCTTCCTCCGGCCGACGGCCCCCGCCGCCGACCATCACCGCCACCCATGCTGCCCTGCGCGCGCGCGCGGTACACAGCCGGGGGGAGGCGCGGGTGAGAGGAGGAGGATCGCCTCGGCCGCGCGGCTCTGCTCGCGCCTCCGTTGTGCGGGAAAACCCTAGATCAGATTTGGGTTTTGGGACGGCCGAAATGAAATGGGCGCCAAATCTGGGGTGGCGTGGCGGGGATTTTCTCGCGCTCCGCTCCTCCTGCCACCGTCTCTCCTCATTTTTCCATCTCGGTCCCTCGATTTCGCTGTTGTCAACTTGGGAGGGCCCACACAAGATTTTGGTGCGCTTTGTGTTTTTGGACCGCTCGTCCTTGTTTGGATGGGCCGAAATCCAGCCCATATATGTGAACTTTAACTTTATTTGAGGCCTGACCTACAATATGGCCTTGTCTGAATTAGCTAAATACCGGCCCACTTATGTGAATGGGGTTCGAGATGCAAGGGAAAATTTATGGTCGAAACCCCAAGTCCCCAACTTAGGTCAAACTCGTGTAAACAATAACCCAAAATCCTCTAAAATCACAAAAAAAAAACACATACAAATAAGATGATGATTAGTAGTTCTGTACAAAATCTTGCCCAAATTCGACTTCATTTGTGAGATAAAAAATAATAAATTTCAATTAATCAATAGGATTGTTTCTGTTTTCTATTCGAATTTTGTCATTTTTATATCTCAAAAAGTAAGCCGAATTTGGGTATGCTTTTAACATGGATGTTCATCTTTATCTTATATGCACAAGGAACTTTTTGTGATTTTAGATGCCTTCCTGGTCATGGTTTACATGATTTTAGATGCCTTCATAGTCAACATTGTTCACTCTCCCTGAGAACCAGCAGAAACAACTTATAGGAGATTACATGAGCAAGAAGAGCTTGTCCAATTCCAATACGTCCATCTCAAAAAGAAAAAATGATCCGATATGTGCTGGCTAGAAGTACAATCGATGTGCCTTACAAACAATCGATCAACAAAAAGTTTGAAATCAACCAGCACTACAAACACGCCGGTTTACATTCACTTGCATTGCTTCTAGGAGTAACTAATTTTCGCAGCTGCCGTTTTGACGACTAGCTAACAGCTAGCAGTGGACCTGGGAGCTGACGAGCGGGAAGTCGAAGGGCGTCATCCAGGCGTAGGTGAAGCGGACGGGAGGCGCGCCGCGGCGGATGGGTCGGCCGCCGTGGAGCACGCAGCGCTCGCCGTCGACGGGGCGGATGGCGCGCGGGTCGACCGACTCGACGCTGCTGAGGCCGTAGCAGCGGAGCAGCACCCTGGACTGCGCGCACCGGCACCGGTTCGACACCTCCACCGCGTACTCCGGCTTCCCCTCCACCACCCTCCCCGTCGCCCTCTGCCTCACCACCAGGTCCGTCCCCCTGCACGCCCCCGCCGCCAATTCCCCTTGCCTTGCTGCTGCGCCGCCGTTGCATTGCTTCCCGACCGCTGCGAGCAGCAGCAGCAGCAGCGACAGGAATAATGCCGGTCTCGCCATGGCAGATGGATCGACGATGGGCAAATCGATCAATCTTGCGACACATGCACGTCGGGTGAGAATGAGATGGATGGATCGATTACGCTTGCTGGATAAGGGAGGAGGATGCCGGGGGATGATATGATGCACGCGGCCACGCCAGGACAGGGACATGGGAGAGCGAGAGGAGAAATGGGTTGTCGCGAGTGACGCATGCATGTCATGTGCCGGAACGAGACAGACGACGTCGGTCAGTCAGATGTCCAGCGATCACGCATGTGACTTGGTGGTGGCTGTGTAAAGCTCTGCATCTGCGCTGCATGCATGATTGACGATCGTGCGCGTCCATGTCTCTCACAGGTTCAGTTTCGCGGTTTCGCCCATGTATCGATTATCGAACCTGCAAACGGCTCATTGGTTGGCAACGATGGCAACTACAAGCAGTCTTGTCTCTAGCAACGGGCGCGCGGCTGCTGTGTTAAGTATTCTCAGTGCGAAATTTACTGCTAATTGTGGTGCATAATGACTACTAGTGCTCGACTAGTAGTTAGCTCAACTAAGCTGCAGACGATAACAAAGTACTCCTTTCTTATCTATATATTTGATGTTCATTAGTTTATTTTTAACTAACCAACGACAAATAAAATGGGATAGTTTTCACATATGAACGTCATTGGTGACTTGGTGTACGATTGGCTTGATTGCCAATGTATAAATATCGCAGAGTCACGATCAGCGTTCTTGCCTTCGATTTCGTTCCGCTTTTTTTTCCCAGATGATGTGTCCTGCGACCTGCATCATGAACCATGATCACTGTCGGAATGGTCGGCACCGAGTGATTGCTCTATTTTTCTTTTCCTACTATACTGCGGCGGCAAGTGGGAACCAGGACGCATGTGCCTCCTTTCTCGACTACACACGCCTGTGGTTTTCTATGGCTTTTTTCGCCATCATCATGTGCGTTTTTCTTGTCATTGTCTATTTCATTTGTTTTTGGCAGCACGGCGCCAAATCCTGCGCACAGGTGCTTGTTCACGTCTCATTGTCTGGGTTATCAGCCAGCAAGTCTCTAGATCTGTTACGGGCCCTTTGATTCAGAGGATTGACAAAATTTTTTTAAAGGATTCATATTCCTATGGATTATTTTCTATATGTGTCTTTGATTCGTAGGAAAAGAAAAGGTAATCCCATGTTCAATTCCATAGGAATTTTAACATGAGGTCTAGTCTCTTTCTAACTTTTCTTTGTTTTTCCTATAACTCTATCAAATGACTTCTACTACTATTTCCTGTGTTTTAGATTCCTGTAGGAATTGACAAGTGCATCACTTTAATTCCTACGTTTTTCCTATTTCTGTGTTTTTCCTATCCTGCGAATCAAAGGAGCCCTATATATTTTTCCCTGATAAAGGTTTGTACATTTGTGATGTATTGAAAGTCAACAGTTTTGATCTCTTCGACTTATAGAAGGTGATTTCCTCGCAGGAAGAAATAATAAAATGAATTATGGCATTGACAGCCTAGTAACACACATAGGCTGCGTTCATTCGTTCGAGAAAAAAAAACAGTAGTGGCAACTTTCTACGGTATTTTTTCCTCTTCAAGTTTAAAATAACTAATACCAAATTAATCACGTGCTAATGATATTTCTTGTTATATATGCCATCGCTATTCTTTTTTTGCCAATCTCCCTTTAGCAACGAACACAGCCAGTGCCGGTCCTATGATTTTGAAGGCCCTATGCTAACTCATCAAGATGGACCCTTTAAAAAATATATAAAATTTTATGATATTTTTTACGTGAATTATACCTGCAAAACATAAACAAATACATTAATATATTAAATTTAACATGTCTATTAATTATCGAGAAATAAAATCGACCAAAATAACAATATATTTGCACCTTAGAACTATTAATATTAAGAATAGAAGCACATTGTATCCATTGCTTATCGTGAAAAGATACTTATTCGGGCATTTCTTGATGCAAAATCATCAAGAACAATATTGACATCAGTAGTGTCCAAGATATCCTTCTCGATAGAGCACATATCCAAGCCATTTAACCTTTTTTTGACATAGTTGATATCAAATAGTTCTTCGACAACTTCAATTTTGAGAAACTTCTTTCAGCTGAAGCTACGGTCACATGTACAGTAAAGAGAATTCGATAGGTGGAGTTAGAGTACAGTATATATACATGTATTTAGTCATGGGCCTCCCACTATCATGGCCCCCGGCGGTCGCCTCTGTTGCATGGCCCTAGGGCCGGCCCTGAACACAGCCATGGCTCACACATCTCAGCAGGTGAAAACCACGCCTGAAATCAGAAAAAATGGTAAAATTGCCAAACCATACAACTATTATGTTGGGTTTTCGCCCCATACGTCATTTTATTACAAAAGCTGACTCACAACAATATTAGGTGAGCCCTGCTCAAAAACAAGAACACATTGAAAGTAAAAGGTTACATCAGAATCTGTATATTAACGGAGATGATTTATAAAGACCACGTGCTATATATATCAATACCCTCAGATTGTTACATGTCATGATTTTCTAACAAGAAAAGAAACACAGCTAATCATGCCTTTTTAAGTGATATACTAAAAATACGATTAGCTATTTTTCTCCTTGAACTCAGTTTGATCTCTAGATAAATTTTAGCCTAGTTCGATTTTCGTCCCTAAATCGTAAAACCGGATACAAAGAGTTCCTCAACTTGTAAAACCAGTATAAAGGAGGTCCCTCGGTAGTATTGTGGATGGTTTTGTTTGACGTGGCACGTGGGCCCCACATGACAACCAGCCGAGTCAACATGAGAAAAAAAGCTCTTCCCTCTCTCCTCTCTCCGCCGACTCCACTCCATGGTCTCCACCTCTCCAAAGAGTGGTTGTTGTCCTCGCCGGCGACGGTGGTGGCACTACCGATGTGGAGTGACACTCGGCCGACCCAAGCGGCGAGGATCTCCGCGTAGTCAAGCTTCAACAGCAGCGACCTCAGCGTCTCTCCTAGATCCCAGCCAGCCCCTCCGACTCGCTGGCCTCATCCGGGACCACTCGATGGTTGACTTCTGCTCTCGAGCAGACAGAGAGGTTAGAGGCAGAGGGCGAGCAGCGTCGGGAGCATCTTGGCGCCTGCAATGTCGGTTGTTGGGCGGGTGGTGGCAGAGGAGATGAGGAGTGGGCAGTCCGGGGAGACATGGTTGCGAAGGAAGGCAAGCTGCACGGGGGCTGTTTGCGATGCCGGCTGCTACTGCAGCGGCCAGACGGCGACCACCGGCTGCTGCGGCTTCTTCACCCATTCACCGATGGCGCAGCCACTAGCGGAGGAAGGCGAGCGGTGTCTGGGCGCACGTCTAAGCGCAAGGCACGTCATCGGAGGAAGGCGAGCGGCGTCGTGTGTCTCAGCACAGGGCACACCAATGGCTGTGGTGGCGACGGAGGAGGATCGGAGGTTGATCGAGCGATAGTGGATTATAGGAGAGGGTATCACTTACATGTGGGGCCACTAGTACTTTTTATTTTTTCCAATTTATAATGCCACGTCAGAAGAATGTAGAAGCTATACTGCCTTAGGTCCTAAGTTAACCTGGTTTTACATGTTAGGGAACACGTTATAACCGGTATTGCGGTTTAGGGATGTTTTGCGAACTGGCTGACAAGTTGAGGGACCAACAATGGACTTTTCCATAAATCTTTAATCCTAGTCCAATAGTCCCACTCTCCTTCATCCCCTATTCCCCTGTCTGGCTATCTCGCGGCCTCGCGGCCCAAGCCCGAGCGTGCGATCGACCTTATCTTTCTTTGTTTGGACCGGGCCCTGATAGAATGTCCCGTAACGCGAACAGCCCATCCGTAACTGGGCTCCATCCAAGTCGGCGCCTTCCTCCCTAACCGTCCACTCTGTTCCCCTCGCCTCCGCCTCCGCCTCCCTTCCAGTTCCCCACGCCGCCTGCGCCGAGCTCCACCCCGCGAGCGAGCGCCGCCGCCGCCGCCGTCCTGCTGCCTCCGCCACATCCTCTCCGGTAAGCACCCGCACGCGGATTCTTCGTGCTCATCCCTCGCCACTCCCGTCTCCTTTTCCCTATACATAGCTTTTCTTCCAGATCAGGAGCCCACCCTTTCTCTTTTGCCCTAACCCTAAGCGCTAATCCCGGCTCGTTTCCCCCAAAGTTTGGTGGTTCAGCTCGAGCCGCCGCCATGTCGCACGTGAGGTCCTCCTCCGATAGGCACCGGGACAAGGAGAAGGATAGAAGGGATACACACAGGAGGGAGGACAAGGATCACCACGGCAGCGGGAGGAGGGACCGGGACAAGGACAGGGAGAAGGATAAGGATGACAGGAGGGAGAAGGATAAGGATGACAGGAGGGAGAAGGACAAGGATGACAGGAGGGAGAAGGAGAGGGATTCGGAGCGCGGCCGCGGTGGCCGTGACCGTGATCGAGGCAAGGACCGAGATAGGGGGGAGCCGGAGAGGGAGAGGAAGGATAGGGACAAGGAGAAGAGCCGTAGTAGCAGGGACAAGAGCAAGGAGGAGAGGGAGGATAATAAAGATCGGGATAAGTCGAGGGGCAAGGACAGGGTTGGAGATGATGGTGGGGATTTGTCTAAGGGTGAAGATGGGGAATTGAAGAAGCGAGTCGACGCCCCGGTGGAGGCTGAGAAGCCCTCCACGGCCGAGCTCAGGGAGCGCATTTCTAGGTATGCCCATGAGTGACTCTTTTAATTGTTCCATTGGCATGATTGTTTTAAGTTAGTATGCATCTTCTCCATGTAATTTTTGTGTCTGGCCCTAACCTAGTCAATTGTAATGTAACATTTTGCAATTTTATAGCAACTATATACAGCTCAAACTTGTTTTGTTGACTCAGTCCTCGTGCTGCTTTGACTTGATGGTCTTTAGACGCTAACTATAGTGTATTGGGTTAAATAGGGCAAGCTTTTTTGCTATGTATTTTTTTCTCATATTGTTTCGCATGTATAAGTTGTGCTAAATTGTGGTTGATGGAATTTAAAGCACAAACACATCTGATGTTAATATTGAGTGCATCTCGGGTTTAGTCATTCTAGATGGGTTTACCTTACTGCTGGGGTTTGGTAATGATAAGGGCCCGGTAACCCATCCAAGTTCAAAGTTTTTTTCTGGTAATTTTTGTCTGATTTTCTATGTTACCACACTTTCCGCTGGGGTGTGGTAACCCCTCGCCAAACGGTAACGGAACCCTGATTCTAGTTTAACATGATGCACAAAGTTTGAAGTTGAATGAAAACATATCCTTATAATAATTTTACCAGGATTAACAAACTAAAGTAGAAGCACCCAAGATAAACCTTTACACAAAAGTCTCCACGTATAATTTTATTATAATCTTCATATGCCGACCTGCTGTCTGATTTCAAAGTTGTTTTTGTTGCATTAACCAGAATAACTACTCACTGTAACTAGAGTTGTCTTTGGTATTTGTTTGTTACCTTTGTTTTATGCTACTTGTATTCTGATTAACTGCCGCTTTGTTTAAAACTTCTAAGGAGTTTTACTTATTTGTGCTCTCCAATAAACTGAGTTTCTTGTTTATTCAATGAAGTTATCGGTTTGGTTTGTGAAACAAAGTTAAATATACAGAAAATTGTGCTATCTTCTTACACATGTTTATTAAATACACTAAAACTTACTGCCCTCTGATATTCTTGTTGAACTTTTTAATTTAATGGATTGGTGATTAGCATTTTAGAGATGTACCTTTTTCCTTTCTGTCAAATCTTGTATTTAAAAATTGAGAACACAAATAATCTCTAAATCAGGTCTTTACTTCAGGTCAAGGGAGGAAAGATTGAATGATAAAAAGCAAGGAGGAATACTGGATGACAACGATGATGCTAATGAGATACTATCATGGGTGGGTAAGAGTCGTAAACTTGATGAAAAAAGGGAAGCAGAAAAAGAGAAAGCATTACGTCGTGCTCGAGCATTGGAGGAACAGGTGATGGTTTAGTTATGATCTTTGTGTGTATATATATATATATTTGAAAATAGAAATTTGTACATATGCTTTACTAACTTTCATATATGTAATATTCAGGACAACATTTTAGCAGAAAATGATGAGGACGAGGACGACGAGGAGCAACAAGAGGATAATCAAGTGGGAGGTACTCCTATGCAAATTTGTTCAGTTAGTTGTCATGTCTTTTGTGTAGTACATCTTTTGAGTTCTTATTCTGATCCAGATTAATGTGTTTCACTGTTTTCACTTTTTTACAGAGCACTTATCTGGTGTGAAGGTTCTTCATGGACTTGATAAAGTTATGGAAGGTGGTGCAGTTGTCATGACCCTAAAAGATCAAAGCATTCTAGCCGATGGGGATATCAATCAAGGTGATTATCTATTGCATGTTTATATTTACCAGCTCCAAGGGTAACCATAATCTGACTTGAGCAAAACAATTGTAGAGGTTGATATGCTTGAGAACATTGAGATTGGTGAGCAGAAGCAAAGGAACGAAGCTTACAAGGCTGCGAAGAAGAAAGGAACATATGATGACAAGTAAGTTCACTGTACACATATGTGTTACTTCTATGCTTCTAGCATGTTACATTTTTTGATTTTTTTTATATAATGTCCTTTTTGATGCCTGCATGCAGGTTTAATGATGATCCGTTCTCAAAGAAGCCTATTCTTTCACAATATGATGACCCAATGGAAGACGAGGTGAAGTAAAACACGATGCTCAGCTTTGTTTGTTCATATCCCGCTATTGGTATTTATTTTACTGTTGCCTCTGCCAGGGAGTGACACTTGATGAAGGTGGACGTTTCAGTGGTGAAGCAGAAAAGAAGCTGGAAGAGGTACTTCAACTTTACCCTTAGAATTAATGGTATCACACTTTCTTAGGATAATTGGAAGATACTTCCATTGCATCTTTGTGTGGACTGACTATATTTTGATTTTGCCAGCTCCGCAAAAGAATTGAAGGCGGGCATGTGCAGAAAAAGACTGAAGACCTTACTTCTGCTGCAAAGATGGCATCAGACTATTATACTCAAGCTGAAATGCTTCAATTTAAAAAGCCAAAGAAAAAGAAATCCCTTAGAAAGAAAGAAAAGCTTGATCTGGATGCACTTGAGTCCGAAGCTATTGCTGCTGGGTTGGGGGCGGGTGATCTTGGATCCAGGAATGATGCAAGACGACAATCTGCTAGGGATGAAGAGCAAAAGGCTGATGCTGAAAAGAGAAACTATGGGTATCAAGCAGCTATTGCAAAGGCTGAAGAGGCATCAAAAGCATTACGCCAGGAGAAAAATGTTTCTGGTAAACAAGCTGAACCTGAAGAACTAGTTTATGGTGACGATTACGAAGATTTGCAGAAATCTCTGGAACAAGCAAGGAAATTAGCTCTAAAGAAACAGGAAGAGACTGCCACATCTGGCCCTCTGGCTGTAGCAGAGCTGGCTACTGCAAGAATAGGTCAAAAAGATGCAGATGCTGCAGAAGGAGAGGGACAGCAAAATAAGGTTGTTATCACAGAAATGGAAGAGTTTGTGTGGGGCCTACAGTTGAATGAAGGTAACCTCTTTTTATCTTTTTGAGCTTTCTGGGTGAATTTTAAAGAAGTGCACATGCATTGACTAATAAATCAATTGACTGTTTTTGTTATCTTGTTGCAGAGACACGCAAACCAGATGCTGAAGATGTGTTTATGGATGAAGATGATGACATGATTATGACAGATACTGTAGCAAAAGATGACATGAATGGTCTTGCCGTGGTCAAGGAGGAAACTAACACTGAAGGCCCTGTGAAGGATGAAGAGGAAGAAGAGGTAAAACCAGATGAGATTGTACATGAAGCTGCAGTTGGCAAGGGTTTAGCTGGTGCTTTGAAGTTTCTGAAGGAGCGAGGGACCCTCAATGAGGGCACGGATTGGGGAGGCAGAACCACAGACAAGAAGAAAAGCAAGCTTGCTGGTATTGAGGATGGACCAAAAGATATTCGCATAGAAAGAATCGATGAATTTGGTCGAGTGGTAAGTACTTACCCTACACCCTCCTAATGGCCCTCACCCGTGAGTCGCCCATGCGTAGAAAGCATGAAACTTATTGCAATGAACAGCTTTGATTGAGACAATGCTAAATTACTGATTGCTTTTTGTCATATACATTCCTCTATTGATTTTAGATTGCATTTTCTACTCAGCATGATAATCCTGTTCATATACTGCCTTTATTTGAGCTTTATACATAAATGGTGCTAATCTGTGTACTTTTCCCCCCTAGATGACACCAAAAGAGGCATTTCGGGATCTTTCACACAAATTCCATGGCAAGGCACCAGGTAAAATGAAGCAGGAAAGGCGCCAAAAGAAATATCGCGATGAGTTGAAAACCAAGCGAATGATATCTTCTGACACGCCATTAATGTCTGCGGAAAAGATGAGAGAGGCTCAAGCTCTCAGCAAAACACCATACCTTGTCTTAAGTGGCAATGCAAAATCAGGGTATGTTCACATATACTTTTAAACATCCAAAATCATGTGTTTTAGTTTCCTTTCTGATGCTAGTATCCTGTTATGTTTTCTTAACAAATTTTAACCATTTTTATATCTTCAAAGACCTTCATAAATCCAAAAAACTTACTCATTTTGTAGGTGTTAAGGACTTAATACTGCACAACATGAGATTCTCCTTTTGTTTAGTCGAGTATTATACACGTTTTTTTAATTGAGTATATCCAATGAAACCCATTCTAATTGTTAACACAATAGCTCCCAATGTGGTTGGATAAGTTGTGATCACATTATATGTACAATTTGGAGGGATTGAGGTTCATATGACATGCCTCTATTTTTCTCTTTTTTGTTACTCTTTCTGATTGAAAATTGTACAAGGGATCCAAAGTGATGAACATGGAAGATTACGTTTGACTGCTGGGAAATTTTCTGTGAAAATTGCTAATAGCTTGTGCAGTGTTCTTTGCATATTATCTACCACTATGTGTTTTCCTATTAATATCTAGTTCTCTGGAGGAGGTGCCTAATCTAGTTCTATTTGATGTGGTTGCAGTCAAACGAGCGATGCCAGTGGTTTTGCTACAGTTGAGAAAGAGCATCCTGGGAGTCTGACACCCATGCTTGGGGCCAAAAAGGTTGTTTATGGCATTCATGCAATTAGTTTATGAGCAAATTAATTTCTGTGGTGTTTGGTAATGTATTTGTCATACATATGTAGTCCAACTTCCCATATTCAGAATTCTGACTTTGCCTGTTTCTTTGGCAGGTTGAGCACTTTTTGGGTATCAAACGAAGCGCCCAGGGTGGAGGCCCTCCACCACCTCCAAAGAAGCCTAAGAACTGAACATGTATGGACTTGGTTGCGAGTACAAATCTGGTAGCATTCTGTGTCATCTATTGCTGTGGTTTGGAGGAGAGCTGGAATGATAAACACCGCCAGAAGCTTCTGATGCTACATGATCATGATGAAGTAGCTCCAAATGCACTAACATGTAAGAACCTGTTAATTTTCATTCCAAGCTGATTTTTTGTACCAACTATACTTATCCATGCTGCACCGCCAAATGCAGAGTCAAAACAATATAGAAGTGGACTTAAATGTTGTCTTACCTCCACATCAGCTGTGTTTAAGCTGGACATACGAGTTACGATTGCTGACAAACTTTATAGTGTCTTTCACTTGTGTTCGTCAAAAAAGCATTTAGGTGGATTGGATGGCCGGTGTTGCCCACCACTTTTTGTAGATATTTGTGTTCGAGTTACTAAAAGCCTTGTCACATTTTTTGAAGATCCGTACCATATACCAGTGTGCAAGGTTCAAATCCACTTGGACACTTTGGTAGGTATCAGTATCAATCAATTTTAGTACTTCAGCCTTAAAACTCTGGATGTCTTGGTGCACCTGAAAATTTCTGAGGGTGAGTTTTGTTGGCGGTCAATTTGGGATGGGATATGGCGGCTTAGTTTTTTAAGAAACGATGATCCAATTTTTTGTTTGGCAGGGTGAATATGGTTTTTTGTTTGGTGAAGGGATGAGGTTGGATTTGGCGGTCTAATTTTTGTTTGGTTGGAGTGAGTAGGATGGATGGGAAGATGCGGTCAGCTCTTATTTTAGAGGGTGAGAATACCCCCATCAAATTCATATACAAATCCCAATTCCTCTAATTATAAAATGCATTTGTTATAATTTACATAGAAAAGAAAGAAAAGAAAAAAAAAGAAAATCCCACCGCCAAGCTCGCTCCCTCTCCAGCCTTCCTCCTGGCATTGGGCTCGCCGCTGTCCTCCTGGTGTCGAGCTCTGCTACAGTCCTTGTCCTGGCGCAGAGCTCCACTGCTGTCCTCCTCGACTTGTCGCCGAGTTTGTCGTCCTCCTCCTCCTTCCCGCATTGCGCTTTGCCGCCACCCCCCTCCACCCGACGTGGGGCTTGCTGCTGTCCCCATTCTCCTAGCGTCGGGCTGCTGCCGTCCCCCTCCTTGTAGTGTTGGCATCGCCGTTGTCCTCCTCCCTATGTCGGGCTCGTCGCCGTCCCCCCTCCTTCGACCACCGTTGTGCTCGATGCCTCCAGATCCGCCGTCGTCGTCCGCCACATCCCCACTGTTGCCGCCTCCCTCTTTGCTCGCAGGATGCCGCCGCTCACGCCACTTTAGATCTGATCGTTGGATGTCGTTGCGGGGCCGCTCAGCTCATCTCCGTCGGTCGTTGTCGCAGGGCCGGCAGGCCGTCCCGCTCACGCCACCTCCAACTACAACGATCGGGGAGGGGTTGACATGAGTTGTTGCCCCTTCCTGGGCAGCTGTATCCGGGCGATTTTGCCCGGATCCCCTCATCCAACATCTCAAGGGTATATTCCTACTCCAGGCTGCCCCATCCCACCTCGCCCACCACCTAAACAGTCACTAAAACCGGGCCTCCAAAACCGTCTATCGAAACACGCCCTAAGCCTGTGAAAGATGTGAACGCGAGATGTGTGTGTTGAGTATGATAACGTAAGCTTCGAAGCACCAATCAATTCACTACAACACTTGTGATTATCAATCACACCCTCGGTCTTTCTAAAACATACGTACCAAGATGACGCGATAAATAAACTTGTGACAAGAATATGCCGGTGCATGTATCCAAAACACTAAACAGATACACCGCATGTGTACACAGGTAAGGCTCACGAACCCTTCGTTCATTCATCGTTGCATCGTAATTACGTTGCTGAATCTTGTTTGCCGTGGTCGCAGCACTCCCCGTCGTCCTCCGTCTTGATGACCGGGTTGCGGCGTAGACCCTCCGGGAACAGCCGCTTGGCTCCGGTGGCCTCCATGATCCGCTTCCCCAGCGGCGCCCCTTTCCCCTTGCTGCTGCTGGTGCTGTACATCACTTGGCACGCCAAGTGCAAAACCTCCGGGGCGAGGAAGGCGACGAGCTTCAGCGGCCGGAACAGCGACGGCCATGTGATGTACCAGTCTCCCCTCCGGATCCCGTCCAGGGCCACCTCGCACAGGTCGTCCACGCGCCCCACCGGGAACACCCCGATTTGCTCCTGCATCGACAAAGAGTTGGTTAATTTGGCTGAACAATTTGTGGTAATTTTAGCTTTTGTTTTTTCGTTTTGGCAGCAGCTTACATCTCTGGCCTCCTCGTTGACGGCGATCTGGCCGCCGCTCTGGATGCCCTTGCCCTTGGTCATCTCCGACTCCACGTAGCCAGGGGCCAGAATGGTGACGCCGACCTCCGACCCGAGCTCGGCTCGCAGTGTCTCGTAGAACCTCAGCTGAGCCGCTTTGGTCGCCTGACGCACGTCACACACAAAAAGTATCAGAACGCACGCCACTGATAACTGATACTCCGTAAGAGATAAAACTTGCTCACATTGTAGAAGCTCATCCTTGACGTGGCAACGGTTCCTGCCACGGAGGACGACACGACGAGTTTCCCTCTGCTTGCCTTGAGGTGTGGCAGGGCATAGTAGGTCGGGTACACTGATCCCCAGAAATTTACGTCCTGTAATGTTGAAATCAATCAAGGGATGGATGAATTAATTGATCGACTATCATCAGTATGAAACAGGGCATATAGAACAACAAACTGAGCTTGGTTCTATATATACACATTCCTATCTTAGATGATGCACACATCAAAAGACCGTTTATATGTTTCTAAAGCTGAATTTGGTTTACCATCATCTTGTGGAAAGCGGTTATGTTGGTGACATCATCGAAGGAGCAAATTGACCAAATCCCGGCATTGGCAACTAGATGGTTCACTGCATGCAAATCACACAATCATATGTACTATTATGATCAACAAAAAGACAGACATCGAACAACTTCGTTAATACTAATCAATACGCCATTTATCTGCAGTAAGGGAGAGATCGATTTAATCTGCAGTAGTATATCACATTTGCCGAAGTGCGCGACTGTCGCCTCGACGACGCGTCTGGACTGGTCGGCATCGGAGACGTCGGCCGGGAGGACGAGCACCGACGGCGAGCCGCGCTCCCGGGCGGCGGCGGCCACGTCCTCGAGAGCCTTCTTCCTCCGCGCCACCAGCGCGAGGCACGCCCCTTGCGCTGCGTACTGGTACGCGAGTTCCTGCGCGCACAAAAATTGCCAAGTAATTAGGCACCAGTGCCATGGCAGTCGTGACAGTATAACCCATCGACAAACAGTTAAATTCTCTGGCTCTGCCTCGAGATTTTTTTTTGAAAATAATAATGTTTTAATGAAAAATTGTAAAAATAGATGGCATTGACAGGAAATTGCAAATGTAGCATCCTGTCATCATGAGTAGTGACGACACAGGGTATGAGACCTGTCATCACTACCCATGACGACAGGACGCTAGATTTATAATTTCCTGCCAACATCATCTATTTTTGTAATTTTTTATTAAAACACTATTATTTAAAAAATAGTGTTGACCAGTGGGTAAATATATGTTGACTATCGATCAAGATGGGTTATTTTGTCAATAGTGTTGTAATTTTTCATTAAAACACTATTATTCTTACATCGATGGGTTATTTTGTGAGTATTGAAAGTAGTAAAGTACTAGCGGGTAAATATATGTTGACTATCGACCACGTTCAGATTTCAGTTTTATAACTTTAAGTTGATTCTAGGATTTGTTTCGTTGTAGTATACCTTTTGGCATTAGGCTTTTAAACAGCTAATAAGATAAAAGCTTTACCTATAAATTTTTTATCACTCAATTTTCTATCTAAGTGTCAGTTTAATTTAGATTACCTCCGTTGATTTTTATACTAATAATATAGTTTTAATTTTGAAATATTTCACAATCATTAATTTTATATTTAATTCTTTCATTACCTATATTTTTAATAGCGATAAAATATAAATAAGTTAGTATTTTCTATGTACTGTATGTACCCATAGTTTGAGTAATCATTGGTAAAAATTTATAAATTTGAATATTTTGGAGTTATATAACATATGGGTCATAAAAATAGTACTCCCTTTGTCCCAAAATATAAGGGACTTTGGCTATATAAATTGTATAGTTAAGACCCATTATATTATATTATGGACAGAGTGAGTACTCTCAGATATGTCTTCCTTCATTTCACATTCTTAGCAAGACCCTTCTTCTACCATTACTTTTGCCTTAACCAATAAATTTCACAACGTGGATTATGTTTGGTCCAAAATAACAAAGCAAACTCTGTAAACTACCAAGAGTTTTTGGAATAATTTATTAGTGTCCATGGAATCATATATATGGAGATGAGATGTATGGATTACGGACACATCGACGACTAATGGCGCTATCACACGTGAAAAAAATTAGAATTATCTAAAAAAAAGAATCATCACACTCTCTACCGTAACATGGTGGTACGGCAGAGGGCTACAATAGCATTCATGCATTATGTCTTAATTAATCTCCCAGTCTACTTGCAAATCAATAGCCAAGACTTTGATACAGTACTTTTGAAGCAGTAAATATTTTTCTGCACAGCAAAAACTTACCGGCGCAGTGGTACTACCGTACCCTGACATAGATCCAGATCGGATCGCTCGGCTGCAATTATACGTTATTATTCTTATTATAAGAGCTCATGGTCCAGGCTTGTCCTTGCTCTCAAGTCTCAACTTACGGGTATCAATATCAATTTCGAGGCGAGTAAAATGGCGATGCCAGAGATATGTATTCAAGGTGTCAGCATCGGCTTAATTGCCAATTAGGGATGCAAAATGGTAAAAAATATCATTTATACGAAAACAAATATCAGCATACGGTCAGAACCTTTTCGTATTTATCATAACTATTATTGGCTACTACTTGAATAGGGCACTGATTGAAATTAGAAAAACTAAATTCTCTATAGCGAGAATCATAAAAAGTATCACTTCTACAAAATTAGAACTCAATTGGTCGGGAATTTCCACCACTATTTTCATCCCTATCAGTTCCATTTCATTCACGGCATGGTCTCATGGCACACTAGTCCATTTTACCTTTTTGGTTTGTCATGTAAACTTAGGGACAAAAATAGCTGGAATCGGTCAAAAACGGCATCATTTTCTAACAATATTTATGGACATGATATCCGTACATTCAAAAAAATCTCATACTGTTTTCATCGCTAAGTATGCTAATATCACCAATTTGTCATATTTTCATATATATTAGCGTCGCAGATCATTTGCTCCATGCCTCAAAATATGTTTTCTAAATAAAAACCTTTCAGCTTTTGCATTGTTTGGACCATTTGTTTGAATGTATTTGTTAAGTTTATCTCTTAAAATATTTAACTTACCTATATAATCAAGTAGATGATGTTCAAAGATATTTGTTAAGTTCATCTCTTAAAAATATTTGACTTATCTATACAATCAAGTAGATAATGACATAGCGTGAATAATCTGTTTTACATAGCCGATTTTGATTAAAAGCTAACATATATGCATGAATATTAATTAAAGATTTAACTGAGCAAGATTATATATAATATAATGATATATGTCCTATACTATAATCCAATGCGATATGTCCTAAACAGGTGTGGGGATTTGATTTTTATCAATGGCTACCGCTGACGTGTGTTGTAAAAGAAGAAAACGAAGACTTGAAAAAAAGACCGAGCTTGTTGCTGCTTTTTTATATTAATACAAGAAGAATTAAAAGAGGATACTTGATCCTGAAAACTAGCACCCATATGTCAGCCACTGCTACTATATGTGTAGTACCGCAAAGGATCGATCCCCGAAGGCTCGATCTAATACGTCGGGATGCAAGTTATCAACTAGAAGTAGCCAATTAAGGGCATCTTCTGTGCATCTACACTGTGTTATACAGTGCAGCTGCTGCAACTCTTGATTTAATATATATGTTGTGTTACTGTTGATAGCGACGCAACAGTTATAACAAAAATCCTTACCAAATGGGGTCTAAACTTGCCCAAATCCAGACGTTGTACTTTTCCAATTTTAGGAGGGGGGAGTACTACCAAAGTGGCAAGATAACCAAGTGGCCACGCAATCACTGTTGACAAAAATCCAGACTTTTCCATCAGAGCTTGATGGTTGATGCATCGCTTATGATTGGATTGCCCCCAAAACAACACAACCCCTGTACACCGTACACTTATTCTGAACTTGATAAGACATCCAAGATTCTCTGACGGTCTCGATCTAAAGCTAGTTATCCAGCCAAAAAATACTAGCTACCATTTCTGCGTACTTGCCTACATAAACACAAGCAAAGTTTTGCCTAGCCAGTAACTGGGTTTTGCTATTGCACTCGAGAAACTAACAATCCAATATATGCATTCTGTTTCTGTGAAGTCTAATAAAGGACTGAAGAGCACACACACATCCTTCTCATCCTTCTAGGGAGAACACAACAAATGCACAATACATTTAGCATTTATATGTATATACACGCATGGGGATGCATCGATCGGTGCTGATCTAATTAACAAGGAGAGAGAGCTTGTGCATAATAACGTACTCACCTCACCGATGCCGGAGGAAGCGCCGGTGATGAGAACGACCTTCCCTCTCAGATTCTCTCTCCTCAACGGCTTCACGAACGCCCACAAGAAGATCTTCACGGGTATGGACAGCGGGATGTACACCAACACCACCATTGCTGCGCTGACATGCATCAGCACGCTGTGGAACATGAGGTATAAATCCATCTTTCAATAATTTCTAGTGATAGGGTGAGAGCGGTTGGGAGACTTCGCTCTAGTCAGTTTGTGCTGGGTTTCTTCTTCCAAGAAGTATGGTGTGGTTTCTATATATACATGAACACGTACGGGAGCTGCAGGTTGCAGCCGTGTGGACTCGAAAGTAGTGAGCACCAGACGTCCAGACTGTGAGATACAGTGTCCTTGATGGGCTCGCACGAAGTAAGAGCATGAGCAGTGTGCTGTTTTGTTTACTCAGCACTAGAAAGAGAGAAAGCCGCCCAAGCAAATTCAAGCTGGAGATGGCAATTTCAAGCCGATTGGGATACGGAATCGAAATGGCTGGCGGATATGGCAAGATGGCAATTTGTTGCCCATGCATTCCCATGACTTTCGACTAAAATCCTTATCTTATTAATCTGTTGTCAGAGCTTGATTGGCTCAATCTAAAAAATATATAGGAATGGTCACTAAACAACATTGTTGTACAGTTCCAAACATGATATAGTAATTTCCAAGATTCTTTAAATCTCTTAACGAAAAAAACAACACATACATACGAGAGGCCTCAGTGACGCAGTAGAGAACCGGCTAACTCTCTCTTTTAGTCCAGCTGTTAGTACTCTGTTAGCTGAAGGCCTCATCATTGATGTACCAGAAAAGATCAACTGGCTCTTTGCAAGCCCCTTAATAAACCAGCACGTTTTGCTCTTCCCAATTTTCAAATCTTTTTTGGAAGATACCCAATTTTCAATTCATCTAGGAGATTTGCACGAATAGCGAGTCGAAGATGAACCGATCGATCAACAAGTTGTGCTCCACCAATCGACATCATCTCTTCCACATTATTGGGTGCCCCATGATTTTTTTTACAAATAATAATATTTTAATGGAAAATTACAAATATATAAGTCAGTTGATGGAAACCGTAACTTTTGTATCCTGTCGAAAAACGGCTCAAACAACCGTTGGTTGATAGAAATTATAACTTTAGCATCTTTTCGACCAAACAACCATAGTTCGATATGCGCTATGTCATAGCCTGTCTAACTTCCCTAGTTCAACATGTGTCATGTCATAGTCTTTCTTACTCCTTTCCCTAGTTAGACATAGGATAACGTGGCACATGTCAAAGTGCGGTTGTTCGACAGGGATGCTTATAGCCAATATATACATGTATTTTTAATTTCTGCCCTACCAACAACCATATTGAACGACCATAGTTGGACAGGTGCCTGTCAAATAACAAATTTTTGACAGATACTGAGGTACCCGCCAAATTATGGATGTTCGATAGGGTACTAAAATTGTGATTTAACAAACCAACATTTAACTGCTATTTCCTATTAGAACAATATTATTTATGAAAAAAAAATTGGCGCTCTATCGGGTAGATTGGCTCATGCGGCCATACTCATGTTTTTGCAAGTTGTTTGCCATCAGACAGTACACAACATGTATGCATGACGAGCCACTCGAAAAGAAACACACATTTTCAGATTTATTACTCTATGATGTCTCTCATGCATACAAATGTTGCTATATTTTAGAAGAATAGACAAGATACTTATAAATGCCCTATTTAATGTATGTGGAGGTAGCAATATCTTTCGTACCTCTGTCAAGAACTTTAAAATTTCTCGTCCACTATTACTCTGTCTTTAATTATTAGGAAAAATCAAGACACAACGAAGAAAAAGATTTAGCGTGAAAAACCCTTGCGGGAAAAAACCACAAGCAACTATTAATATTGAGGAGTTGATACAAACACAGGGAATAGAACGATCTACTACACCTTTCCCATGCGGCATACGAGAGATATATAAAGAGAAAAATAGAGGAGTCATAGTAGGAAAAGACTGAGAGTCCTAATAGTAAACTAATCTTACTACTAAGAATATAATCCAAATACATGATATATATAATCCGGATCATATCTCTAAAAATCTTCACCTTGAGACGAATTCCCTTGTAGCATAAAAAATATCAATCTTCAATGACAAATAAAGTTAACACTTGTAGTAAACTGTAACACCTCCGATAACATACATCATATCAACGTCAACTTGTCATAATTGCAAATGAGAATCTCGTAACCGCTCGACTAGTTAAAATCATGCTCCAAAACTGCCAATGAGAAGAAATCTTGAAATCCACTGAAATCAGAATAACGAATACACCTTCAAGTGCACCAAGCAATGATCATGTGAAATCGTAGAAAACCGTATGAACGTAGCAAAGTCAAAACTTGTCACATCTTGAACTGCCATAATCCAGAAGCATCGAAACGGTAGATCAGACTTTATCTTCACAACTGCTGGCATGAATTGGTGGAACCCAGCAAAAAACGTGATACAAATGAAGCACATGGATCTCCCAATAAATCTTCTGGTAAATATGACATATAAACGAAAAAGACAAAACATGAATTTGGATTCACGTAAAACGATCAATAACTGACCCCGGTTCTAATTAGTCATGATGTTAAAATACATAAAACTCAACTAGAAAGATGAGTGCAAAAATGAAGTATATCTCATGTTAAATATTATATATACGTAGATTTTTCCTTCTTATTTCGGGTCCTTTGACCTGGTATATGAAACAAAATAACTTTGGAAGTTATCTGTTCGAGTTGAACCCTAAACCATTTAATTGTACCTAGAAAACAGGGAATATTGTCCAGACTCCAGACATTCACGCTTTCACTTTCCTTGTTTCAGATTCACACACTATACTAGCTATAGGACCTCCTTTTGAACACAACATTTTAGTACGAACTGGGAAAAATCATTCCCCATTCGAAAAAGAGGCCCTTTGTTCCCCAGCAACTACACGAAATACAAAATGTCCACATATATTTGTGCCATTAATTCCAATAAATGCGACAGGCATATAGCTCGCCAATGCATATATGCATCATCACCTGCAAATTAGCACACCGCTTTTGATGGCGTCATCAGCTGCAGGCGTGACCTCCGCCGGCAAGGCCGGGTTGTGGATGCTCGGCCGCGCTGCAGGCGTGGCCTCCGCCGGCAGAACGGCCGGGACGGTGATGTCGTGGATGCTCGTCCGCTTGCACGCGTTGAGCTCTCTCTTTTTCATCCTGTTGCAGAACTTCTGGTGGTGGCTCGCGATCTGGATCGAGGTCTTCGTCTTCACGAACTCCCGTGCAAGCGTTATCCACTTCCCCTTCCCGTACTTATCAAGCCCCAGCAAAAATTGACTATACGCATGTGTTTATAGCCATTGTATTAGTTGTGTTGGAAGAAAAATTATTAAAAGAAAAATGTACACCAGCATTCCTAAATGTACACGGTTGTCATCTAGCTAAGCTAAACAAATTCAATTTTTAGATCATCGTCCCAATTGATTGCTACGTGTGACACCATTATCAACACCTCAACCAAACAATCAGTCCCTCTCTTCTTTCTAGCAAGGTGCGGCATGAGGCGGCGGTGGGGAAGAAGGGGCCAAATTAATCAGAGGCTGGTAGTTTGTCCATCATATATTCCCTCCATACTCTAATATAAAGTATTGTGTTTGACCATTCGTCTTATTAAAAATTTTTAGTATAAATATTATAAATGATAGGTCATGATTAAATTACTACTGATAACAAAATAAATAAAAAAATATTTTTATGTTTTTGAATAAGAGAAATGATCAAACATTGAAAGAAACAAAATCCCTTACAATTGAGGATTTTGGTTACCAACATCTACTATCATATTAGTTTCATTAACTAATTTATATGTTCAGTAGTGCTACTTGTACTTATACGGGCTACTGCATCGATTCCATACTACGAGTCATTTTATTTGTCCATAGTCAAAATTTCTCCGGTTTGACTGAGTTTATAGAATATATATAGCATTTAAGATAATATATAGTTAAGAGTTTTTTTACGGACCAACAAATGACACTTAGAGGTACCAAAATAAAATTTACTCATTGATTCATATGCTTTATTCATTCATAATGCTGTATTGAGATAAAAGGTTGGATTTTATTTTGATACCTCGAAGTATCGATACCTGGAGATATTATTTATTGGACCATAAAACTCTCTCTATAAATTATATCGATCGCATATATAAGGCAATGCATATATGAGTTTGCAATCCAACAATATTAAGCATGAGAGCTATATATAAGAGATTAGCTAAATGCTTAGCTTGATCGTCTTCTACTCATTGTCTTATATATCAATCATATCAACACAATTTGAAATTTAAACTTGATTGCAAGGTTTTTCCAATGTAGTTTATTGTCTACCATTAATTTTTAACCACTAAGAACACATATAAAAGTTTTGCCCGTAGATCAAACAGTGAGACTGAGAGTAGATGGCGGTAACTCTATTTCTTCTTAATAAACAACTCAGCATTCTTCTATAAAATTTGTTGACTATGTCTGATTATAATAATGTATTTGTTAAATAAATATATATTATATGTTAATAGCGAAAATAGCTCTTAGATAAAACACTAACTCTTCAGAAAACAGGCAATTAATTCGACTAATAATAATTAGTAAAACAGCGAAATACCTATGCTCTTGTACGCTCCATATATCCGGCTTCTTCCTCACGCCACCGACCTTCCTCTTCACGGGAGCCCTCCTTGGTTTCAATTTCGATCCGTACCCGCGAGCTTTTGCGCCCGACGTGGAAGCCTGCGGCCCAGCCGCATCGCCGACGCCCGTGGTGGCCGACGCCTCAACCTCAACGCCCGTCGGTGCCGGCAGCAGCACCATCATGCCGCCCGCGTCTCCGTCCGCTGGTGCCGCCGTGTCACAGACGGGCTGCACGACGAGCAGCCGCCTCAGCTCGTCGGCCAGGCGCGCGTACCGGTCGGACGCCTGCGCCGGCGTCTTGTCGCCGAGCAGCGCGGCGACTCGGTCCCACGGCGGGTTCGGCTTCCAGCGCCAGGCCAGCATCTCCAGCAGCTTGTCTTGCCGCCGCGTCCACGCGGACGGCGGCGGATCGGCCGCCGGCGCGTCGGCGTGCATGGGCGCGACCGGCGCAATGGACTTGGCTCCGTACGTACGTACGCACAACTAGTTGCCATTGATTGCCAATATATATGTCCTAATTGATCGGCAGGTTGTTACGTGCAGATAGAAGATTTGAAGTTTGTTCTGACAGAGTTTGTCGTGGGGAAGACTGTTGTATGTACTTATCTGCTAGGCGTTGGTTAAGTACTGTGCTAATTAACGGTTAGGCTTCTGGTCTGCCTACGTACGCGTGACGTTTCTTGCGTTAAGACGTTGATGATGCGTTAAGCTGACGTATGCGTGTTAACTCTGCGGCTACGGGCGGCTCCAAGGATTGATCGAGCTTAGTCGAGCCCCAAAGGCCCAAATCCAACCAAATTGACACATAAGGGACACGGGTATTATGTGTGGTTAAGAAAAACAAAGCAATTCCTAAGTCGCTTGTCTGGGTGGGTTTTAAGTCCCGGCCGACCAGATGGTTTGGCTTTGGTGGGCTGGGATTTTGGCCCACCATCCAACCGAGAGGCCTCGATGAGTCAATGTGCAGAGCTATAGCTCCATAAATGTTACATGCATCATGATGATCCAAAATTATTGTGCATCTATACAATGCCCAGTGCTCTCAATTAATCATAAATACATTTACATCTGAAAAAAGTATGATAAAAAATAGTCAAAGGTAAGTGTAGTTGAATTAATTAATATGCATTGTAATTGTATTGTACTCCTTCCGTCGAGAATATAAGCACAAGATATTATTTCATATTTACTATTTACTAGTACATCGAATATGGACAGCCGCCGTCTAGACTTGTTATACTAGTAAATGCCAAACCAATTCCAAATGCTTGTAAATTTAGATGGAGGAAATAATTACACTATGTAACATTGTAACTCGCGTAACTCGTGCGTATCATGTATAAGAAAGAACACAAATCCCACGTAGCTCAATAGGTCACTAGACCTAGCCTTCTTATCGGTGGCCGCCGCTCGTATTTTTTATAAATATCATTTGCAGCACGATCTTCATGCGAATCTAACAGCCCAAAATTCGATAGTTTTCAGCCAAAAAACCGTAGTTATTTTAGCCAAATCGCTCTAGAACTGTGACGATATAGCGGAATTGCTATGCATTGGGTATCCGAATAATCACTAAAAGTCAGACGTCTCTCGACCTACTGCAAGCATTTGAGTCTTTTATATCTCTGTGCACATTATAAGTATTTCTGAGATATTTTTAACCAATCAAGTGCTTATGATCGATGAATCTACAAAACTAAAACTTAAAATTGATCAATAAATCATCCGAAAGGTAATCTTTTCTCTTGTAACCTAGAAATATTTATATTTAGAAATGGTGCTAACATGACTTTTATAATTTTGATATACATTGGACGTCAAATTTTCTTCTAACATTCTTTTTTGCAAATGTAATTATAGTATAATGTTTAGAAATTGCATTGTAATAACTACAATGTAATTTGTACATAACTTTCACGTAACTTTAGAACTTGCAGGCGACGATTGAAAAAAAAATCATAATGCTTGTATGGGGTGGAAGGATTTGATCCGACGAAATGAAAGTATCACATTAAAATAGTTTAAGAATTTACATTCAATTGCACTATAATTATGTGTAACTTACGGTATAATTACACTATAATTATATACTCCCTTCATCTTTTATGTTTGACGTTGGTTAGTTTAATTTTAAAGTAATCAATGTCAAATAAACAAGGACAGATGTTGTACTTATTTTTACATTTGTCAAGTCAAATATTTATATAGTCACGACTTTTATTGGTTGTCCTTGCAGCAGCCATCAGCCGGCTGCAAATTAAAGCCGTACGGCCAGTGATGACTGGACTTGCTGAAGCAGGGAGGGTGATGCTTTTGGACCACGAACAAAGTCACAAACATCATGCGATCGACAAACTTATTTAGTGGTAATTATAGGAACAACTGTGGTATAGTATAGGTGCTTATGGTTTAAAAAGAAATTAATATGTGGATTTAAGAGTAACCACGAGTGAAAACAGGTATCTACTTCGCTACTGTACAAATAAAAAACGTATCGAATCGACGTGGAGCAGCGTTCCCCATCGTTGTAAACAACACAACTACGTATGTACATAATACATCGTATAAATGACATTCGTACTGGTTAAGATTTTCTCTGTCGTTTTTCCTTTTTTTTAAGGTGACAATTCATCTGATTAATTACTCTACATAGGAGTATATGTACTACTGTACTGCATACGTGTGCATACGAATTCGACGACCAGCTAGCTCGAGCTAGCCTACCAGTCTACTACCGTGGAACGGTGCAGGCGAATTTCGTCCGTACGCGCACAGCCATAGAATAAAGGGAACCTGTACTATACCAACAGGCTACAGTAATTCCGTTGATGGATGTCGTCCGTCCATCAATCCATCACCATCCGTGTAGCTAGCTCTCCCTCAATCCGTTGGTTCTAGGCAGTAACAAGAGTAACACTTCTACTCCTGGATCCCAGGTAAAAACACCCCAATGCAAGATACTTACATTCACAAATCTGATGTTTCCTCTGGTAGAAGGCGCGCAACGCCGCAACGGACGCCCGATCTGCCAGACCATGCAGCTGCTGCCACCATGTGACGCTCGAGAAACACCGAGCAAGTGCACACGAGTGACGAGATATCCCCAGCTATACAGGCGCGCGTACATGTGAATACTCGATCGATGCATCTTGGTTTCGCGCAGCGTAGCGCGCGTACTCCGACCCATCCATCGTCGCCTCAGCGGGGCGTCGTGGTTCGGCCGAGACTCTGGACTCTCGGGTGTGTTTGGTTTGGGGATGTGTTGGAATGGGTTGGATCCGTCCTGTTTTTTTGGGTTAGAACGGTTCTATTTCTCTGTTTGGTTAAAAGATTGGAGCAAACCCTGTTTTCTGTTTGGTCGAAGGAATAGGGGATAGGAATATAATGGACCCCGTTTATCCACGTTAGACAACGTTATCTTTTAGGTTGGTCCATTGCAAAAAAAAAAATCTTGCAACTCCGCACATGCGAGCTTGGGCGGTGGAGGGCAGACGCGAGCCCGGGCGGCAGTGGCTGACGAGCTCCCGCACGGCGGCGGCCGACGAGCTCGGGCGGCGGCTGACGAGCTCCCGCGGCGACGACGGTGACAAGTTCGACGACTTGCGGGCGAAGCTCCCGCGCGAGTTAACGCCGTCTCTTCGGCTGCCGTGGGTTCGCTCGGTCCGCCACATTTTGGCGGACAAGCTGGACCCGAATCTGGGAGGAATATTCCCCTCTCGGATCCAACCCATTCCACCCTTCCTTTAACCTAAGAATGGGTTGGCTCCATCCCAACACTCAAAATCCTGTGAACCAAACAAACACCGGTTCATACAAACACCCTTAGAGTACGTACTTGTCGATCGATCGATCGACTTGACTCGGGTTCACGAGACTGACGACGCGCTGCTCCGACGGCAATGAGTGGTTCGCGCGCGTGCGTGCACAGGTACGCGGCCTACCGGCCGGCAGGTGAATCTTTAGCGATCTCACGGCGCTGGCTGCAGTCGTGCACGTACGTACGTACGTGCGTACAGGCAGGGGGCAGCGTATGCGGGCGGTGGTCCAACTGGAGCGCTCTCACCGGTACAGGTCGCCTCCCTGTCGCTGACTCGCTGTCTGAGCGGTCCACCGGGGTAGTAGCTTGACAGTTGATTGCCGGGAGGACAGTTTTTTTTTCTCAGAGGCCTGCACCTGCATGGCCCAACGCAGCTGGACCGCTGTCTGCTTTGAGTTGTTTTCATGTGATATATCATTTGTTGGATACTTTTCGAAGAACGGATGCCACCATTGGCTGCTGATTGGAGGGAAAAAAAAACTCCATAAGAGCTTTGTTTCGACTGTCCAATATTGAGATACCATCCTAGCGCACTTATGATGTACTCAGCAGTGCAGTACATCCTTATAGGATGATACCCTGCGCATTACCGCGGGTCATCGTGTGTACCTACATATGTGAGAGATGTGAACAATGAAAACATAAAATGATTAATATTGTGATAAAATTAAATATATAAATGATCACCGACAATATAACTAATCATCTTTTTCCCTAAAACATACTCATTCACTATGATGCTAAAATATTTAGCTCCAATCTAAGTACATTGACTAATTACCAAGAATCTTCCTAAGATGTTGGAAGCCATAAAATGAACAGTGAAACAACAACATAGGCAATAGAAAGCTGTCCTTCCTGAAAATATAAAAATATTATGTTCAAAACTGTCAAACTGCAGCAAAGAAAAATACTTAAAAAAAGAAAAGAAAAAACTCAGTGAATCTTCCAAATGATATGGCATCTTTTGTTTTTTTACATAAATGACAGTATAATTCTTAGCAGCCACAAATAAATATAATAGGAAGATAAAAAACTGGAGATCATAAACTTCTTTGCCATTAAAAAAAAGGTATGCCTTCTCACAGACAATGTAAAAATAAAAATAGATGATCGATCTAGCATAAAGGGGGACGCTGACCTTCATAACCTCATCGCACATGTAGAAGATAATGTCTGAACCATTCCACTGGATCATTGGCTATCTGCTTAGACAAAAAATGTAATGGTACATATCCAAGTCACCCACCGATCAAAACCAAAGAGAAACATAACCTCATCGCACATGTAGAAGATAATGACTGAACCATTCCGCTGGATCATTGGCTATCTGCTTAGACAAAAAATGTAATGGTACATACCCAAGTCACCCACCGATCTATCTCAAAAAAAAAAAAAAAATCACCCACCGATCAAAACCAAAGAAGTGAATTAGTGAAAATTGGCTACCTGATTGAGAGGACTATGAGGCGGATATCTAACGATAGCACGGATTTAAGTGAGTTGATGATGAGGCAGCAAGCTCTTGTCGAGCGGACCGATGAACTGCTGATTTTAATCCATGGAGGATAGGAAACTGCTGCAGTGTCAATTTAAAGCATGATGTTGCTAATTTGGTGGTCTCTTTGGTTACCCACTTCTGTTACGCATGGGATAAAGGACGCGCCTATTAATTTAGAGCACTTCACTGCTGGTCGGCTGGGATTATGGGAAGTTGATTCATTTTTCAGCTTAGTTTGTTGCTTGGGCTGTTACCATCCCACGTGCATGCTGCATTGGTGCAGAACCAACCATCTCTTTAACCTGATGAAAGACTAATAAAATCCTAACAATTGAATCGTCGGTTATGGGAGACAAAAATAAATGCACATGCATTTGCTTTCATGCGTTTTGGTTGATGCACG
Source organism: Leersia perrieri (assembly GCA_000325765.3). NCBI lineage: Eukaryota > Viridiplantae > Streptophyta > Magnoliopsida > Poales > Poaceae > Leersia > Leersia perrieri. Next base: position 12,570,114 of record CM002480.1, on the reverse strand, counting down.
CCTAAATCCAGATGAATTAATTAAGCAGCGGGACCTGCATGTGATATGCTAATGGGTAGGGCTGAAAACGGAGCGGATAGTTTCCGTTCGATCCGGAGAAAAACGAATACGGATACAAGTCGGAGCGGATATTTTTCGGATAATCCGAATCCAGATACGAATACGGATAATTTTTCTCGGATACGGATACGAATATGGTAACGCAGTTTCCGGCAGATTCGGATACGAATACGGATATCCGGACACTGTTGCTATACGGATATCCGCAGAACACATAACATACATCTTTCTCCTTTATTCTAGCCAACTTTCTCACTTCTTAAATGGTATTTTAGCTTAAATCACTAGTGCATTTTGATAATATTACTTTTAACTTGTAAATATCTATTAAAATTAGATATATATTGATATCACTTCACCAACTTAGCATGTATTTACATCGGTTATGTCATACACGTTGAATTCAATCAATATTATTTATTTGATGATTGAAGTATTTATATCAAATAGCTAATTATATTTGGAAATTATTTATCTTACGAGCAATTTGAGTGATTTAAATGTTCCAAGAAATATTTGTTTTCGTATTCGTGTCCGGTCTTATTCGATCCTTATTCATATTCGAAATAATTCGTATTTATTTCCGTATCCGAGTTATTCGTATTCGTTTTCATATCCGGCTAAAAATATGAAAACAAATACGTTACGGGCAATATCCGTCCGTATCCACTCCGTTTTCACCCCTACTAATGGGGAAGTTTATCTCTAATGCCTGGATGCCTCGGGCGGTAATGGGCTAACCCTAGGATAAACGGCAGAAACAAAGGCCCAATTAGCAGTGCACATCTAACGGTTGCTATTATATGTACATCAGGATCCGATGGCTAAAATAATTTTGATGATGTGGCCTTCTGGAAACTCAGCTTTATGGGTGAACTATATAGGAAGAAAGGATCAGGACGACAGTGATACAACTGAAATGTGTAAGAAATGGAAACTGTGGAAGTTTTCGTTAAAAATATACATGTTTTATATAATTAGAGACGGATTCAGAAATCCGGTAAACTATGGGCGAAACTCATGACTATAGACATCAGCACATTTCAGTTAATATCCACCTCTTGATGTGCTCCAACTAGCCTGAGCAAACTACCCATTACCAAAAGGCAAATTTTGCTAGAGGCCATCCAAATTTTCTAGTCTTTCTACAAGACACTCTTAAACACGTCTTTATTGCAGAACACCACAAAAATATGGTAATTTGCTAATGAATGCTAAATGACATATTTTATTATTTTTAAGTTAAAAGTGGTGAGAGAATAACATCAAAATTAATGACTGTTTTTCCTCTCAAAGCCTTTTTCCATTTTCCTAGAATCTAAATTTGTGTTTATTTATATATACTTTTATGTTATTCTCCACATGTCTCATTTTATGGTTGTTATGTTGCCAAAATTTATAGAATTTATTTTTAAAAATATGTTTGAAAATTCACTATAAAATCCCTCCAAACAAAAAAAATCAAGTCATACTAAAGAAAAAAAATTCGCATATCAAATTCAGTATATCAAAACGGTCATTTTAGTGTTTTTGTCTCTTCACTTTGAGTAAAAATAATAGAATATGGCATCTTGTATCCATTAGCAAATTTTTTTATGGTGTTCTACAAAAAAGACGTGAATTAAAGGTATCCTATTACAAAGGACATAAACTTTGAATGTTCTCCAGCAAATTTCGCCTTGTCAAAATGCTACTTACTCTATTTTTCTTTTACTTGATGTCGTTGGTTGGTTAATATGGTAGCAACCAATGTCAAATAAAAAAGTCCCTACATTAATATTGTGGTAATAAATAATTTTACATGGAGATATCCATACACTTCACGGGCACATATTAAATAAGAATATTTCCTTCTGAACGAAAAGGGTTGTTTTATCGAAGATTGGGATAAGTCCATTTTACAACCCCCAACTATTAGGTTGGTCTAAAAATGACCCCTCAATTACGAAATCAGATATTTTACACCCTCAACTATTAAAATCGGACAAAATACCTCCCTAAGGGCAACCCGGTTTTGACGGTGGTTTTCATTAGTTTAATATCCAATTATATGTTTTTCAGTTACATCAAGCTTTGCTAATATTTTAGGTATCACATAAGTAAAAAAAAATATACTATTCAGATTTTAAAACCATCAAAACCACTATTAAAACCGGGTTGTATTGTTTTTAGGGGATATTTTGTCTGGTTTTAATAGTTGAGAGGTGCAAAATACCAAGTTTTATAGTTGAGAGGTTTTTTTGACCAACCTAGTAGTTGATGGTTGTAATATGGAGAAGATTTCTTATAAATTCCTCTTAAACGAACAAGTACTTTTAAAGTTTTATAGGACATGATACTTGATACTTCACATTTTCTCCTCATGTTTTGAAATCATAGGTGTCGCTTAGTGTCATCGGAACATTTCTTTGATGTTTTTATTGTTATGGCAGGACACCGTACTCTAACACCCTTCCAATGTGCCTATCAACATCCATGTCGTCCAAATTAGCCAGACTAGATTTACATCTACCTCAATTCATGTTGCGTGATTCGTTCGAGCAGTTTACATGATTGATGACTAATTTACATGTTCTGTTAGTTACAGTACTGTTGTTGGTGTGTTTGACTTTTTCCACTATGTTTACGTTCCAAACAAAGCATAAACTTCCGTTTGTCCTTGATATAAGCTTTTTAGCTCAAGCAACGCTCCGGTGCTCCCTACTAGCAATATTATACTTCAAGTATAAATAATCTCAACCGTTTATTTAAAATGACATATTAGTTATTTACTAATAAATGAACAAGGATAAGATTGTCTTTTCTTTTTTTTTCCTCTATTTCCGGGAATGGTATTTATCTCGTTCCTTATCGTTGGAAGGCATCAGATCCGATTGATCAAGTCCATCGCCATCAAATTGATAAGGAGGAGGCGTGTGGTCAGTGAACTGATGAGAGGGGATCACTCGGTGGAAACACGAAATTACGATTTTATCCCTCCGTGATATTTTTTCCTTGACGATCATACCCTTAAAATTTCTACTGCTCCAAAATATTTGGTAATAAAAATACATAAATCCAATGATTTATATTATTTTATACTGTCAGTAGGGAGCACTCGAGCGTGTCAACAGGGAGCACTCGAGCGGAGCTCAGGCTCTTGCTTTGAAACATGATACTATGTTTTAAAGAAGTTTGGTAGGGGAAAGAGTCAACTCTCTACAAAAATGAAGTGAGCCCTGTTGCTACTTGGTATTATCCCCGTGGCTGGGTGCACCACCAACAACCAGCACAGTGCTCTCTCAACTCACCGTCAGCTGCCGAGAGGCGAGAGGTCCACATACCATATGCATATACGCTTGCCGGGGAAGCCTACTCCGTTTTCATCATAGCATCATAGGATCCATTTGGTCACGGCGTATATACATGGTCCAGCCTCTCCACGCGATTGTCTACTCTTCTGCTGACCTCTCCTCGATCGATCTCTCCCTGTTTTCTCGCTGGATTTACCAGCCAACCAGGTCCAACTGTAGTGACAGCACAGTAGCGGACAGTAGGTAGTAGTGGCCAGTGGGCTGTGTTTCGCCTTTGCGACGTAAGACGAGAACGACGGATCAGAGGGTGCTCGTATTAAGATTTTCAGAGTTGCAGGACAATTATAGTGAGGCAGAAGACGTGCAATGTTGGAAGGAGGGAGTGAGGAACAGGGGATTTGGCTCTCTGGTTGGTTCGGTCCCATGTTCTCTCTGTGTTAGTTACTCCCTCCTGTCGCAACAAAATACACTGTATCATTTTGGATATAATATGGTATATGAAAACAAATAAAGAAAATTATTACAACTTATGTACACTATAACACATTGTGACATCTGACAACCATGGACGGATTTAACATGGGTGCAGGGGTCGAGTCCCCCTTACACCCAGCGAACCCATGGAGCCTCCCTTCAAAATTTTCGTTATACATGAGAGATAGGGGATACTGGAATATAGAGAGTTAAAGCTTCTGAGAAGCAGCTGGTTGGTTTCCAGCAGATTGGTTTTTAGTTGGTGAGAATATGGAGAAGTCCATAAAACATCTGGTTTTTTATTTCTAATTCTAGAGAAGCTGTGGCTTCAGAAGCTCAGAAAGTCTAGAAAATAGAGCTTAAGTTTTAAATGTTTAACTACAATAAGTAGTCATCGCTAATAAGAACGTAGTTTCGAAAACATTCACTCCTACACAGAGGACAATCGAAACTATCCCATGAAAAGGCATGACAACTTTATATAATTTATATACATTAGTATCGGTTCAGGGCTAAATTTGCAGTGACCCTGGTTGAAATGGTATGATCGGTCAGCCTACACACACAAATCGCTTGATAGACGTTCGTGACAACAACCGGTGCAAATGAGTAGACTACTCATTTATTCAAATTTTTATTGCGATACAGCATAAATGAGTAGTCATTTGTGCTGGTACTAAAACAAACTAGTACAAAATGAGAGTCGAGCCGACAGAAATGAGGGGAGAAGAAGGTTAGTATATAAGCAAATGAACTCATCTGTCCCTTATCCTTATCTTCTCATATCCACTCCTCTTGAACTCTTCTCATCTTATTCCCTCCCTCCTGTCACTCTCCTGAGGTGGCCCTAGGCAGCGACGACGCATGACAGTGGTGTGGAGAGGAGGAGCCCACAGATGGCGTTGGCGAGCAGACTATGACGGATGCGTGGAGAGGAGGAGCCCACGACAAGCGTGACGAGAGGAGGAGACGGCCGACGTGGCGGCGCATGTCAGCCCCTCCCCTACCAGTCCTTATGCCAGATCCAGTCGCCAGGAGGTTGGAGGCCATCAGATCTGGCAGCCTAGGGTGGCAGTCAGTCAGGCGGCTGGCCGCAGGCAGCGGAGGCACTGGGAGGCTGTCGGCGGTAGCACCGGATTTTGTTTTCCCACCCAATTGTGTCAGTTGTAAGGAATCAATTAAAACCTATGTGTCGGGTTTTTTTATGCCGGTTCCAAACCCATCACTAAAGAGGTTTTAGACTCGGCAAAAAAGGACCTCCCTATGGTAGTTAAACTAGCTTGCACCTTATAAAAAAGTTACACGCGCGTGCGCGCGCACACACACACAAATTGACCTAAGGTCTTTAACTGATATGTTGCTGAATATTTTGAGACCTGTCTGCAAAAGCTACAGAAATGTGAGTATTTGTTTCTTAAAATTGTATTTTAAATGAAACATCACAAAATACAGAAATGAACGCTTAAAGTTTATTTTACAGAAATGGCCATTGACAGGGAAAAGGAACGGCAACTGAAACCGTGGAATGCGTTGCCTTCTCAACTTAAGTTTCTTTTTTCTCTGCTGTTCATTGGATAGCCAATTACTTTTGACTATCGTAGTAATAGCGAATTTGTTTTAGCACTTTTCCAGTTACATCTCCATGTAGTGCTCAGTGTAGTTATTTCTCTCGTTGAATGCACAACAGAGCCTTGCATATTTTCCGGTTACTATTACTCACTACACGTTGAATGAAAATGCTCAATATATGTCCTACTCCAGACTTATTACTCGCACTTCAGAATTTGAACATTACAGTGAATTAGTGAAATGATTGTACTTGACATTGGTCAGTGTAAAATTACACTAACTAACGTCATATAAATAAAAATGGACAGTACTTTGTGTGGCAGTGTTTTGTGTGGCCGGGAGACTCAGTGTTTCATCACAATGATAAACTTTCTCGGAAAATATGATTTATTTATCACTAATTGAAACGCGCTATACTCTGTCTAAAATATTGCTACAAAACAATAGCTTGGTTTCAAATGCTCCGGGGAATATATGATACTTTTTTTTTTGAGAATTTTCTATGTCATTAACTATTTTCAATAATTATCATGCATTTTCAGCATTAAAACAACTTCCAATTTGAACCTGGTCAGAGGATAAAAACTTAAAAAGTAAATGGGTGAGAAGCTTAGATCCGGTTTTAAAATTTAATGATAAATTCTAGACTTACAGGAAATTCAGGATGTAAAAATGGACTTTTTACAAGGATTATATGGAGTATAAAATTGTGTTATGACATACCCTTTTTTTTTGCTAGTGATAATAATATATTAATATTATTGTTTCATGCATGTTTGGATCTTTTTGAGATATATTAACAACTATCTAGATATATTTGTATTATACCATACTACCATTTGATTATGAAGGTTGTCAGGATCGGGATACCAAGTAGTATCTAGGATCGGGATACTACGTTAGTATCGGGATACCATCAGATTTAAAAAATTACACATTTTATATATTTTTTATGTATGATTTGTAATATTTAGTATAAGATAAAGCCTATAATATTTCTTTTGCTTAATTTAATTAACTTTATGTAACTTTTGAGTAGATTTATTGACATAATTTCTAGTCCATCATATTATTTACATAATTTAATATATTTTTGAGTGGTATCGTATAGATCGTAGTATCGGGATACACCTAAGATCTGCTAGGATCGTAAGGGAATGAATAGTAGGATCGAGATATTATGAAAATTAGGATAATATCGTTTCGGTTAGGTAGGATCGTAGTATCGTAAGATACTAGGATACGTATCGGGATACTGACAACCTTGCTTGCTGTAGCCTTTAAGCGATAACCAATATTGTCTAGACCGAGAAAAAGGGTAGTGTTACATTCAAACAAGATTTTAGGGTAAAAACCGATATCCGGTTTAGCCAGGACGGTATCGTGCAAAATGTTCTTAAAACCCTGGTCAGCTAAATTGGAACGGTAGGTGCACAGAGCAATAGGAATCACGTGAATTGTATGGTTTGGCACGGCTGTGACTGCATGCGTGCCTGCAGCAGTCTACTCAAGTCACTGCATCCATCATGCGCATGCAGTTACAATTATTTCCCGTGTGTTTCACCGTGCACGCACGGTCAGATACAGTACACAGATCACACATCTACGCGGCGATTTCTCCAGAGCCTCGGCAGCAGCGCATCTACGGCAAGCTCCCACCGTCCTATCCTAAAACCCACGATAGCGTATGGATGCGTATGTACTCCTGAGAGGAGGCTGAGATTGATCGAATACCTGCCGTATGCTGTACATGCAGGAGCTATCGGGTAACGATTGTTGCCACGTTAAAGAATTCTATTATTTGGCAAATTCATAAGGATTGATATATTTAGTTTGCTATTACCTTCGTTTCATAATATAAGTCGTTTTGACTTTTTTGCTTACAGCGTTTGACCAGTCGTTTTATTCAAAAATTTTATGTAAATATGAAAAAAAATAAGTTATACTTAAAGTTCATTTGATGATAAAGTAAGTCAAAAACAAATTAAATGATACTTCCATAATTTTTTAATAAGACGAATGGTCAAACATTATAAGCAAAAAGTAAAAACAACTTACATTGTAAAACGGAGGGAGTACCAAATATTGGTAATGCCTATAAAAAATGGTAAGCTTTTAAAAACTTCTCCTCATAAAATTATACCAATATTCAGTGAAGTAAACCAAACATTAACTTCACAATTTTAACTTATTAAAATTTGGGCATTGCCAAAATTTGGCTTTATCAATAAATAGTAAATTTGATTTTTACAATAAACTGAAGAGGTCCGAAGCTAGCTGTAAGCGTGCCCCAATGTTTGAGGGGCATTTTCTCAACCCGTCTGCAGTAAAAAAAATGTAAGGCCACCCCCTCTCAATTAACTACTACTGTTGTCTAAAAACCACCTGAAAGAAACTGGAAGAAGCATAAAAAATGGAGGCTTCGAAACGACCAATGTAGAAAAATACCATAATTTAGATAGGTTTAGGCCGTAAGGCATAATACCCTACTTCCGCGTGGATGTTGATACAGGCGGGGGCGGTCTAGGAATTTAACGTTGGGTATTCAAAATGTTGAATGAAAAGATAGAAAAAACGTTGATGGTAAAAAGTCTAATGTTTGGTATGTATAATACCACTTATTACTAAATGTAGAGTATATATTATACTATACACTGTGTGTTGATACGGGCTCTTGCATTTGAATACGTTTTTTCCCATACATATATGCATTATATATTATTGTGTGTATCCATTTTTTTTTAAAAATAGGTATTCATCTAAATACCCTTGACTTTATGTTGTGCACGCCCATGGATACATGAGTGCATTACAAGCTAGGTTTACGTGGATTGGTTCTATGTCTAGGGAATCTGAACCATTCGAATCATTTTCCTAGCGGCCTTGCTCCTCCTTTTTATTAGTGTATGGGGTTACCACACTGATTACAAACTTTGCACTTTTTTTTTGCCCGTTGACTTAACGTACTTCAAAACCGGCAAAAGACACTTCATTATCTCACACCCAATAGTGGGGCGGAACAAACCACATGATGTTTCTAATGCACTGAACAGGTGATGGATGCCCCGAGCTCAACAGGAAGGGAGCAAACATGGCACCACAGCTTTTGAGCTCGGGGTGTGTTTCCCCCTACCTCGGCACACAGTCGGCTAGTGTTCAGGGCAACCAGCCTAAATTCGGGTACAACTGCCACATGGCATGATGGACAATGCCCCCCTGCTCCATGCCCTGAGTATGAGGTGTGATTTTGTTTTCTAGATTGCCAACAAACCCCTTATCAAGTATTCAACCTATTATGATTTTGCCTACATGCAATCGATTTTAGATGAAAACATAGAACAATGAGATTAGTTAAGTACTCAAGTCACCACTTCATCCCACCGACCTTTATAGAAAAAAATATGAAGTGCACTACTGGGATAAAATGTTTTTGTAGGTGGCAAGGTGCCCCACTTACAAGACAAACACATGCAAAAATCCACCAAGTAAAGCCGCATGTGAAAACCAATTTTTCGTAGGCCATTTTGACACTTGCGATACCAAGTTTTGACAAAAAAAAAAAGAAAACCCCAAATTCACAATCCCAATCAATTCCATTTACAAATCTATAATCAATCATTATCAATTCAAGTCCCAAAATCAATGAGCACGTCGTCGTTGTCGTCTATCCAATCTGCCTGTTGACGTGTCTGAGAGAGTGGACAAGGAAGGCCGGCTCTGCCGACGCAGAGGACAATGGTGTCACCATCAACCTAAGCCAGATTTGTGACCAGCTCCCTATGGTCGCCGCTGCCGAGTCCACACCTCCTGTGGTCGCCATCATTGGATCCATGCCTCCCGTGGTCTTTGTCTTCTTTCCACCAATGCACCCAATGGTTGCTGGCGTCACCAACTCCTCAACCAAGAGAGATAAGATGGGCAAGGGAAGTGTTTTGGATTTGGCGATGAAAGCGGCACATGCTACAATGGGAAGAGGAAGAGGAAGAAGTATGGTGTTGACCTAATGATCTCTTTGATTTGTAGGAATGAAACAAAGGAGAAACATAGGAAAGTTTCCTCTGACCATGATTTTAAGAGAATTCCGTAGGAATTTTAAGATCCATTTTGAGTTCATCTTTCTTTTCCTACGCGTAGGATCGAGGCAAATCACCATTGAAAAGTATGGTTTTATCGATCTTGACCTTAGGCTGCATGGATTAAACCATTAAAATATAATTCAATACTAATTTAATGCTCAATATTTCCAGTTTTTTCTACGCACCAATTAAACGATTATTCCTACAGTTCGCACATTTTTTCAATCCTTTGTTTTGTATATGAATTCTTGTCTTATTACTATATTTTTTTTTATTCCTACATTTTTCTATCATGTGAATCAAAGGAGACCAAAATCCTGTAAATCAAAGAGGACCTACAAGTTTTTTAAAACTTGACCGTTTAACATGTAGAAAAACACGGCCTTGATAACATAGGGGAATAGCCAAGCCAGGTTCACAAAGGAATGGGTCCTTTTTTAGACATACACCACCACATAAAAAGGGTGCCTGCCACAGCTTTAGTAATATCGAGCAGTGTGTCGTTACCGTGAGACTACAAGAAACGAAAAACAAGCTATTTCAACACTAACAATATAGTATATAATACAATTTTTTACAGGAAAAAGGGCAATACAGAGAAAGTACAAAGCAAAACCCTACATTTTACCTTACATAATATAATGTTCATGAAGGCCGCAAATAGAGAAGAGGCCCGCGGTTCACTTTTAATTACATGAGAAAAGTTGAAACCAAAAAAGGCTTTCTTGATCCTATCTTGAAGCAGCCGGTTTCACCCCAACAGGGACTGCTCGTGCAACACTCTTCCAAACTTACGGGATGCACAAATTTTCACTGTTATTTCCCCAATTTGAACCTCATGGTTTTCATCTTCTCACATCACAAAGCAAGCGTTTGGATTCTCGTCGCTGAAAAGCTGCGGCGCATATGGGTATGCGTAACCAGGAACACCATGTCCACCAGGGTTGCTGAATCTTGGGTAATGCATATATTGATTGGCAGCAGCCATGGCTGTGGGATCTTTCTCTTTGTCCTTCTCTTCACCTTCTGCAGCATTGTTATCATCCTTCTCTTTCTCTTTTTCTTTCTCATCACCCCCAGCATCATCACCATCCTTCTTTTCTTCTTTGCTCTCTTCCTTCTCCTCCCTGTGTTCGGCTGCCTTCTTGTCATCCTTTGCACCGGCATCGCCGACATTCTCAGGTGGCACAACTGGCTCAGCCTTAACAATGGCAGCGTTCTTACCGGTGCGTTTATGCACGTAATCAGTGAGCTTTGTCTCCTCAAACACACCCTTCACTGTGACATGTGATGCCTTCAGGTCTGGCTCTGCTGATTGCACTCCTACAAAAAAAGATGGAATGTTCAGTTGATCCTGAAGTAATAAATGATTAAATGAATTCTTCAATGCGAAAGAACTATCAGTTTACTAATGACAAAAGTGTGCTCTTCAGAATTTGAGTCCTTGAACTAAATTAGGTCAAAAGAAGTGGCAGGTCTCTTGTAAAAATTCATTATTCTCCCTCCACTCTTTTATTTAACATTGGTTATTACCAACGTCAAACCGGAAAAAAAAAACAGTCTACTCCCAATTCTCAGCATTACTGTCGGGTGGACATAACTAGGCACAAGAATGGAAAAATGAACCAATCTAGTATCAAGCAACAATCACAATTTTTAGTTTTTATGGTTATAAGAAGATGAAGATCAGACTCAAGGTAGCTATTCTTGTTGATCCAAGCAATCCAATAACAGTACTCAAACAGAAATACAACATGCCATCCATAAGAGAAAATATGTATGCAATAAAACAAAATGGAGATGTAGTAACAAACTATGTACCTTTCATTTTAAGGATTTTCTTTCTGATAACTTGCGCACAGGCCTCACAATGCATATGCACCTTCAGGACCACAGTTATCACTGTGGGCTAATGAACAAAACAAGACATCAAGATCTCAGTGTCAAAATCGTACAACACCAACATTGTACACAATGCTAGCGAAATGATGGAAGCTAGTCCAAGTAGGTGATATGTTAATGTCAGTATGGATCAATGACTAGATGCCATTTATTTTTGGAAGAACAATTCACCTCCTTCTTCTCTTCAGGTTTTGGTGGCTCGGGCTCTTCCTTTTTCTCCTCTTCCTTCTTCTCTTCCACCGGAGGTGGCATCGGTGATAGAAGCTCAACCTTGCGGCCTGTTTTCTTCTGAACGCGCTGCACCACCTTCATCGGGTCAGCAGCAGCCTTCTTTCCCTTCACGATCACCTTGTGCGCTTTTGAGTCTGCTACGACATCTTCAACTCCTGCATGTTATCATACCACTTATTTATTAGTCCCTGTTGGCTCATTGCTTAACTACAACAATTGAATAAAAATACCATAAATCGGAACAATTCCACTAAAAAACTCTGCAAAATAAGTGAGCCTTGTGATCACACTTGCTGTTGATACATCATGACCTTTGTGTACAACTGATTCACTGAGTGTGACTGTGGAGTACAGAACATGGAAGTTTTAAAATGTGTTATGTATCTCTCTGCACATCCAAGTATTCATTTAATGAGAATCTAAAACCTTCTTTCTAAGAGCATCTACATACAGAAGTTGTGAACTAGTGATTATATATGACATTTAAGCTGAAGTTATCCTATTCTCGAGTCAAAGATGCACGTGTGACTCTTGAATGGAGGGTCGAACTGTGTGAATCCGAATAACTTCAGACCTCTTCAAATGCCACCAGATGTTGCAAACTTGCAATAACAGTTTTCAGAAACCCTCCAAAGAAAATAGGTTACCCCAAAACAAACTTCTTAATTCAAACTCAAAAGGAACTTTTTTTTTTAATATAAAGACTCAAAAGGCTTCTGAAGGAGGCACCTAGCATACACGAACAATCCAATAAAGCGTATAATAACAACTAACAACAAACGTGTACCCCTATTTCAAAAGACAAAATTGATTGATGTTCAAAAAATACCAGAATATGCATCACTCAAAAGTTTGACGCAGTAAAAGAACATGCCAAGATATAACATCAGTAAAAAATGCCAATATAAATGATAAACAGGTTATCATTACAGTACCATAAGAGATAAACAAACAGAGGCCAGAAAATAACAAGCAGCAGCTGGAGATAAACAGAAGTGAGAAAAAAAAAACAGCATCTCTCCATTACCATCAAAACCCTTGAGGATCTTCTTGACCTTGCGAGCACACCCTTCGCAGTGCATGAACACCCGCATCACAACCTCCTCCGGCGGCGGCGGCGGCGGCGCCTCCTCCTTCTTCTCCTCCCCTGGCGCCGCCGCCGAAGCCTCCTCCTTCTCCACCGCCTCCTCCTTCCCCTTCTCGGCCACCGCCTCCTCCTTCACCTTCTCCTCCTGCATACACAGTTACACACACACGCAAGAAATGGAAAGAGTACATCAAGATGCCGCCTTTCTTGGCCAGGGAGCCGCAGCACATTAGTACCAAGAACGGAAAGAGAAAGCAGGCCGCCGCCATTAGTTACCTCGCCCATGGCTGGCTCCCCTCCCCTGCTTCTTCTCTCTTGCTCTGCTGCTCTGCACTACTGGAGGGTGAACTGTGTGACAGCTCCTCTATCTCCCTGACGACTCCTCACTCGCTCACTAGCCGACTCGGTCACGCCGCCTTTCGTGCCTCTCACTGCCACTGGCTTTGAACTCTCCCTTTGAAGTTGCTGGAGGTTAAAGAAAAAAGAAAATAGGAAAAAAATTGGGTTGGCTTGGCTGTCTGCAAGTTGAAGCAGCGAGAGGACGGACGGTGTGCGGGTTTTTCCTGATGAAGCCAGCCGTCCACGACGCACAGAAAATGCCTTGGATGTTGAAACTAATCGCTCTTGTCCCCATCTCTTCTTTTTCCTTTTTTCGTTTTAGATTTGGCGGATAACATTTGTGGGGAGGAAATGTCAGGAAAATATGATGTTGATTTTGGTGCATAAGTATAACATGTGTATTTAAAAAGATGATTTTTTTTTCATGTTTGAAGGAATTTACGGCAGGCTTTCGCCGGCCTGAACATTTATTGAGGTGTAAAAGACGTGCATTTACAAGGTGACAGAAGTACGGGGAACTTTCGCTTAAAATGATTTTTCTCAATTCAGTTCGTTGTTCTTTCAGAAATTTCTTGGGATAATCCTAACACAATTACACAAATCGAACAAGAAAGCGCTGGAGTGGATAGAGATGTACGGAAAGAAAGTTCAGGAAAAAAAACTGTAAAAAAGGCAAAAGAAGAGAACAGATTTACTACTCGCTGTCAGAGCAAACAGTTAATGTGTGACGGCAAGGTCGGCAGAGCCTCACCAAAGACGACGCCTTTGAGTTCTTCGATGAGTTAATGTGTGATTTACTCCTTTTGTTACAGTCTCGATATTTTTTTTTTGGTTTGTTGTCACCGTCCACTGTTACTTTTCTTGGGATGCCGTGTGTTTTTGTATTGCAGAGGAGCCCTGCTGTCTTTGCCATTGTTTGTTCCATACAGACATAGGAGTACATCAGGTATTCAGGTATGGGCCTTTTCTGGCTACAACTTCTGATGCATTGCGTGTGTTGAAAATTCGATTTTCTTTTAGCAATTGGTCCAGAAAGATATGGGATAGAGATACTAAAAAGTAAAGGGAGGAAGAACAAAAGATATCCCTGAAGAAACATGCAGACTCCAGACAATTAAACCAAAACATTTTTGCAAGTCTCAAACTTTTGACGCTATCTTTGCTTCGAATCTTAAGATATGTTTGTTGATGTTTTTTACACTGTTACATGTATTAGATGGGAGCAATAGAAAAGTACACATAGAGAAGTGCTACGTGTATTTGTATAGTGAAAATCCCTTACATTCAGGGATGAAGGGAGTACAGTTTTTTTACTAACAAAGTTCTAAACTGTTTAGTTTTATTAGATGGGAGCTAGAGAAAAGTATATATTATTTGTTTTTAATTGACACTGCTAAGCTGATAACAAAATTTTCCTACGAAACACAACATAGTGAGCAATGTGTAACATATAGAGCCAATATGGTTCGTTGTCTAAATTAGCCTTAATAATAATAATTTGTATTATGTTTAGTAGCTATTCAGATTGAATCCAAATTTTGGAAAACTTAAAGAAACAATCCACTAACTATGCGCCGCTATGGTTTCTCAACTCTTGCCATGTTAACTTAGTAATATTTTTGCTTTAGCCCAAACGCAACTTTGCCTAGTCAAAATTTATGATGACAAAACTCATCAAAATTTGGATTGACAAAGATTGCTATGTCAAACAAAACCAGCCAATAATATACAATGGCAATCTTCTGTGTTATCTCAAAAAACAGGAGTACACAATTTGTTTCAGTGGTACCTTGTACCAAAAAGTGTGCCGGGTAATGTGCAACTGTTTCAGTGGAACTGACAATAGCAATGTGATAAGGTAGGGTCGGTGGTATAGATGATGTGCTATATGCAAAGTACAATGCTTTTCTTTCTTCTAAGCACATGCTAAGTACAATGTTACTTGCGCGTTTATGCTTAGAACAAAAGGAAAATGGCGATCATGATACTTAAATAATTCAGCCATGTAGATATGCTTTCAACTTTAACTAAAAATGGATTTGAATGTAGTACTGTTTTTTTTCCTTCAAGGGAAGTTATTGTCTCCATTTATAATGTAAGATGTTAGTACATGACTAATGACTAAGTTTGACTAAATATAGGAAACCGCGGCGACATTTATAACATATAATTAGTTCCATTAAATCAAGCATTGACTATATTTTTCTAACATATGTGTTTTGTGTTGAAAATATTGTTATGTTTGTATATAAAGTTTGACTTTGAAAAGTCACCTCCAGTTTTAGATAAGATTGAAGTCAAACTTTTTAATCTTAGACTATGGACAATTTTAAAAATATTTATTTCAGCAACATATACACCATTTTTATAGATCAATCTTAAAAAATATTTCAATAAAATTATGTATTTATTATTATTTCTATATATTTATATATTACAATAAAAAATATAGTCAAAGTTGTTTTTTAAGACCGTGTTATTGTCCAAAATGACAAGTATATTATAAAATGGAGGGAGTAGTTGTTAAAGTTGAGCTAGCTTTACGTGCTATGGTGATATCCTATACCACATTATTTGATGTGTGATTAGTACTACCTCCGTTCCTAGATGTTTGACGCTGTTGATTTTTTTACGTATGTTTGACCTTTTGTCTTATTCAAAAAATTATGAAATTATTAATTATTTTCATATCATTTGATTCGTTATTAACTAAACTTTTATCCACATAAATCGTTTTATATATTTCATATAATTTTTTGAATAAAACGAACGGTCAAACGTGTGTCAAAAAGTCAACAGCATCAAATATTTAGGGACGGAGGTAGTACTTAGTATATATATTAATTTCGGTCGAAGCTTTTGCCATAGCCACGCCAAAATGGTATGACCCGACAAGTGTCACATGAATGTTAATTATATTCTCGTCGTCAACATATATAACGGCACATTTACTCAAATTCTAGGTAGTACTCTATGTAAGATCCAAATTACTAAATCAACGGTAGTGTGCAAGATTTCGAGGCTATTAGCTTCTGACATTGAGGATGTTGGGATTTGATTAGTTTAACCGCTAGCGACCAGTTCTAATCACTGATCAACCCGATGCACGCATGATCGCAAAAAGATTAGGGCAAATAATCGGCAGGCATGTACTGATGTACAGTAAAGTAACGTGAGCCTGCACATGAACAGAGGATGTTGTTTGATCATTACGGCACAAACTTGCATGAGATTATGGAGTTTGCATTGTTGGGCATTTAAAATGTCCAAGAATCGATGGGAATCTCTGAAGTCATTGGCCCTGTTTTACGATAGCTGGAGATCGTCCGAAACAGAGGGTAAAATATCTATGTAAGCTGGCCTGCTTTAATCATAAGACTGATACTACAGTTTTGCAATTTACTCTTTTTCCTTCTAATTAAACTCTAGCCATTGAGTGCCATAATCTAGCTACTAGAAGGTCTTAAATGACCTTAAAACCTTTTTGCCGAATGACGCATACTTTACACGACATGGTATAAAACACAAAGCTAATAATTGAAACAAGCGCCTATATTTACTCTCCTTGGTCGAAACGGGAACGTCACGAGGATTGGCCCAAGCGCCAAGGCCCAAAACTTGCGACTCCTCTAGTAGCACTCGGCCACAGGCCTACTAAACATATAAACCGGGCCTATCTGAGCCGGACCGTTCGGCCCACCTGACTTCATTTGTAAGCCGGTCTAGGCCGGACCGGACCACAACTCCAGCTCTTCTTCTTCTCCCTTCTCCGTGTCGGGCCGACGAGTTCGCCGTGAGAATCTCGCGAGAGAGGCGGCGCCGGCGAGGGACGGGAGGCAGCAGCGAGGCGGCGCGGGCGCAGTCGCAGATGGAGGGCGGCGAGCAGCAGCAGCAGGAGGAGTCGTCTGCGAGTCGCCGGGAGCGCCTCCTAGCGCTCCGC
>CM002480.1:12523267-12544588 GCA_000325765.3 Leersia perrieri | reverse complement strand
GGGTGGCACACTACAATCCCTTTTTATTTGTGGACGGAGGGAGTAGAATTCATGATTTGGTTATGATTTGAAACAAGCAAGGAAAATGATGAAAAATATATTAGAGGTCTGAAACTGAAATCTAAACTAGTGACCACCCTAAGGACCTTTTCTCCCACAGCTCTAGCACCAGCTTATCATAGCACAAAGCACCTCACACTAGGAAAATACACATGCATATCTACAGTTATGATGGGTTGGAAACAATGAGTTTGAATAGATGTTTCATTCGATGTGCTCATGTCTTCAGCTTTGTAAAGAACCAACAAGTTGAAACTCAGAGCAATGAGCACATATTGCAAGGTGATAACATGTTGTTTCCCCCCAGAGTGTTTTAAGTAGTATCGACAATCATATGATTGGTAATTTGACTGATTTGATAACTCATACTTCACCAAATCAGTAGCAAATGTTGACTGCACAATTGCACATATAATATTGACATGAAGGCTACATCATCCTGAATAGCAAAACCATTTTTTATTAATTTCCCCATGTTATGGTAGCTTTATTGAACTTAACCAATTACATCAAGATGGTAGAACTGTATTGAGAATGTGCATAATGAAGATGCACATAGCCAAAATACACACCTGCACACTATATTTTATATATCTAGAGGTACAAGAAATGTTAAGGACCATCAATCCGTAGACTAGATCGCCACCTATGCTTTTGGGTAAAATATTCCTTGACCACCTGTCCAAATGTTGACTTATCATAGCAGCCAAATCCCGTGTACTTGGCTTCCTCAGGATAACCCATGTAGTAAGCTAGCAAGTAACTATGTAGATGATCTGGAAAGAAGAATTTATTGCCTTTCTATCAAACGTCACATCATTTGTGTATAGCCATAGTGACCAAGAAGTAATGGCCGCTCCTAACAGGACATATCTTTTGTAATTCTCAAAAGCCAACCACCAAACATATGTTAAACACTATAAGACAAAGACCCTCGTGGTTTGGATCATAGACCACACTGAATGGCCAAGACCTCATTCATAGAACAAATGTTTACTAGACGTAATTGACGAGGCTATAAGATTTGTTGCTTTTTTTCACAAGGAAAAGACAATTTAATACTTGTTCTATGAATGTCGTCTTGACCATTTAGGTGTGGTCTATGATCCAAATGACTTAGGGTCTTCGTTAACCTTGTAGAGTTTCACATTTGTTCGGTGATTGGCTTTTGAGAATTACAAAAGGTATGAAGCAACGTGTCCTGTTAGGAGTGGCGTTACTTGTTGGTTGCTAATGGCTATGCAGAAATGATATGGTGCTTGACAGAAAGAACAATCCTCTCCTTGACAGATTATCTACTTAATTATTCACAGGCTTCATACCTGGGTTATCCTTTAGAAGTAGGGTACACGGGATTTGGGTGTCACGGCATGTCAACATTTGGAGCAGGTTGTTAAAGGAATATTTTACCCAGGAACATGGGTCGCGATCTAGTCTACGAGTCGATGGTCCTTAGCATGTCTTTACTTCTTGATTTATAAAATATAATGTGAATGTGTGTTTTGGTTGTGTGCATCTATGTTACCCAGAGATCGGAAGTGTTTTCAGTACCGTTCTATCATCTGGATGTGATAGGATGAGTTCAATAAAGCATTAAATAAGGTTATGGCTTCGACTAAATAATTTCCTACAAGTGTAGTGTGTTATGTGTAAGGTGTAGTATTATATCCTACCCTATTTGGCTCATTTCCAATCCAAGACTAAATAATTTTTTGGACCGATAAGTTTTTGCGGAAGTGGAGAATGTTGAATTAAGTCAAATATTCAGATGAAATTGTGGCTTGGAAGCTAGTGCTGGAGCAGTATTTCAACCTATTCATGAGATGATTCAGAGTTTTGAGGCCTTAATAGTTAAAAAAAAAAAGGTGTTGTTCTCTCGATTTGAACCTATTTATAACATGCTATAGAAGTATAGAGTTGAAGGCCTTGTTTGGGTGGTTTAATCCTCTGCCAGGATCCCAAACACTTTGATCGCTAGGAATTTACTAAAAGCCATCATCATAGTGGTCATGGAATCGGCACGTAGAGAGGAAATATGAAGGAAGACAATGAATAAGTGGGTTTAGTTTCTGGTTCACACCAATGAAGTTTAGTGATTGAACCCATCTTATTAAAAAAATTGCAACAATATCAACAAAGAACATGTCTATGAAGTACACATTTGTTCTCTTTCTTTTTTAAAAAACTAATAGTACATTTAAAGCCTACCTAAACACTCCTTTGCTTGTTGGGACGATAGGGTTTTAGTGGCATTTTCACCCTTTTGAAGCAGAATTGAGAAAAAGAATAGGGAAAATTAGAACCATGCTATTACTATTTCTCAAAATTGGAGATATGTCATCCCGGCCTATATGTCATTGACTCACATGAGCCCCACATGTCATTGACTAATGGATGACACATCTCCAACTTTAAAAAGTTGCAATGGCATGGATCCAATTTGCCAAGAATAGGGTATGTTTATTTTTGCCTGTGTATATGAACATTATAATTTTATTAATCTTTCAGTACTTAGGTCCTATTGTTTTGTAATGTGCATGGACTGTACCCTTTTTCCCCTTCTTTCTGATCCAACTGATTAACTGTGAACAAAACCCAGTGAAATTTGATTATTCCATGATGCTTACCTAAAAGCTGATTTTGAATGTCTTCCATTGGTACGAACCAGGTATTTTGGCTTGTCTTGATGGTTACATGAACATTGCAATGGAACAAACAGAGGAATATGTAAATGGTCAGCTGAAGAACAAGTACGGGGATGCTTTCATACGAGGAAACAACGGTATGCATACTGTACAAATCCTATACAATAAATATTTCTGATACTCAGTTCACTTTCTTATACATCCCTTGTGAATATACAGTTTTATACATCAGCACATCAAAGCGTACCCTCACAGATGGCGCATGAGAAGGTGACACAGCATGCAGTTTAATGCCTGCCACTAATCACGAATTGATTTCTTCCATGAACAACCTCTAAAGAATGCTGCCTTTCAATCTCGTAGTTGCCACATGGAGAAATGTTTTTCGGAATGGAGGGCTATCACCAGATATTTGTACCAAAAAAACTATGTTGGAATTTAGCAGATTTAACAGGTTGTGGTCTACTGCACTCTTGATGTATGTGGTGATCATTGGACCTTCAGGGATATGGATAAGATTTATCTTGGGCTTAGTGTCTGCTGTCCCCTTTCTTTCAGAGCTACTACCGCATTACCCCTTTTGTAGTCATCTCATTGCATGATCTTCTCATGATTCTCGGACGGATCATGCGTCAGCCTCAGTTTGACTGAATGTCGCCTTGTTGATTTAAGTTTAACCCCTCCTTTTTTTTTTCCCCTTCCCTTCGCTCTCTGTTACGCTATAGCGCTACATAATGTTACACCAGAAGGAATATGCACATCAGGCATTGCTAATGTCAGTAGAAACCAGACAATTCAGAATTTCAGACGGATCCCCATACAAGAATGACACTCGTGTTTATGTTTCGCTGAATCATTTCGCAAATCTGGTCATCCTATATTCCACCGTCTTACAAGTCTGATCATCCTATAGTAAACCAGGAAATGCTTGATGCTATACAATCTGAGGAAAAGTAGTACCTAATCACGAGGATCGCAAGAATCTTAATTCTGAAAATAACATTACACGCGTTACATATCCAATTGACAATTCATCTGCAGTGACACTACATAGTAGATAATCTACGTGAGCGATGTGCTAGCGTGAAAACAGAGGCTATCACACGCGAGATGAATAGACATTCCCAGTTGATAATTTACAGGCTGGTCTCCAAAGTTCAACCGAAACATTCCACTGCGTGTAACAACTGGAGCATTTCTGGGAATATTTACGAGTATATACAAAAAGAATTAGTTCGTACAGCTCCCAACTGGTAACAATGCATATATTTTGGTGAAAATAAATGTCTGAAATGCTTAGAAATAGACAAAATGTGAATTAATTTGTGCAATATCACCAGTTCTTTCTGATAACAAATGGTACAATTTCACACCTTTATGTTGTGAAAAGAAATGGGTAGAAAAATAAGCAAAGCTTATAAATTAATAAAATGTAGCTTGTTTCTGCAGAATGCAGCATCGTCGGTAGTAGCTTGTTTATGCAGACTGCAGCGTCAGCAGTTCTGAGCACTTATAGCAACAATAGAAAGTATAACTAACCAGAACAATACACATTTGCATATCATCCTTTTAAGTTCACAATCGACAACATCAGAACATCTGCGCACCAGTGATAACAAATAAGTAGGGTACCACAGAGATATGAGATTGAGTTAACATTGTGAATCACTTCCCAGTGTTCAATAATCACTAAATTTGACAAAGTATAGCTAAGAATACTGTGGATCAAGGAAATACAACATATTAAGTAAATGAGTACAGAGTACAGACTGGATACAGTGAGAAGCCCAGCAGCTGTCTAGTAAGCTCGTATGCAGAACTACCGTACCTTACAGAGTAAGGAAGAGTGACACCTCTTAGCAAGCAATGAGGTTTGCCATGCCTTTGGCAACTGGCCTCATCATCATAAGTGTCACACTGGTTATCTTTTCCTCTATGCGATACCGTATTAAAATAAAATTAAACATAGAAAAGCCTTAAAAAATTAATGGTCAGGAGTTTTCAACATTAGCTGTTTGTCCTGGCAACATAGTCCAAGTCAACAGCCAAAAGTTAGATCACATGATAGAGCTAAGAGCCACATAACGCTGATAATCACTGCACTTTTGTCTTGACACTTTTAGAAATCCAAGTTCAGGAGTACTATTCAGAAATTTCCGTCACCGCAACTTCCTTGACCTCTGTAATAACCTTAAGAAGGTCAACTGGAGTTGCAGCAGGATCCAATTCATGGCAGCCTTTTGGAGCATTATTGCCTTCTTCTCCAGTGAGCAGGCGAGACGGAACCCTGTGTGAAAAGCGGAAAAGCTCTTCCTTGGGTATCCTTCTAACCACATCATCGTCTGTGCGCCTATGGAACACCGCTTTGAAACCAGCAACTTTCAGCAATGGAATGACAGTTACACCTTGCTCATCAGTGAAATCGTCAATCACTTCTACAATCTCATACTTGTATATCACATCATCAGGTGTAAGCTCGTTCCAATCGGAAGACCAGTTTTGGTACAATGCCCAAGTATCACCTTTCTTGGGAACAATCTTAATAATTCCGCGAGGGCCCTTGCTCCAGCTAACTCTGTGGGAGAAAATGTTAACCGTTTCACTAATCTGATATCTTCCAACCCTGAAATCACCACATGTCTTTGTGAAACCTGAGGCAACCCAACTAATTGGTGACAGTTCAATATTGGACTTGGAATTAAGAAAACTCATCCGGATCCTGAAAGGCTTCCTTGAAATAACTTTCTGCACCATCACATATAGACGAGGCATGCCATCTTCACTGTCATATGTAGCCCACACCTGATCATTGTCAAAAGTTCTTTCTGTGCGCTCTTTATCAAAATCATAGAAGTCCGGGTCTGGGACATCAATCGAAATGGGCACACGCTTCTGTTCCAGATTATTCTCATCAGCTGCAGAAATTTCAACATCAGCGCCTTTTGAGTTGCATATCTTGAATTTATTGCTTGGATTATGAGGGAGGATGCCATTTCCCTCTACATCGATGTCCACATTATTTTTCCTTTCCACTTTCCCTTTCGCTGCAACATGTCTTGTTGCTGAAATGTTCCAATCTTGTAATTTTTCACGGATTGCTGCCTTGGCTTTCTCAATAAGAAGACCCCGAGTGTCAAGTTGGAAAATCTCCCTCATGACATTGGCTCTTCTTCCACTTACTGCTGATCTAAATTTCTCCACTGAAGTACCATTAACCCTTCCAGCATCAGCAAGCACAGTCATTCCTGGAGTTGCAGCCACAGTTTCCTTGTTATCTCCATTACAATCAACAGAAACATATCCATTATTAATATTCTGCCTCCTTTTTGAAAGCCGCCCACGTCCCGATGTTCTCTCCTGCCCAAATTCATTGCCACTTGAAGAATAATTGTATATGTAGTTCTCCTCATGCTTTCTTTTTGGTTTGTCTGAGGCAGTAGTACTGTATGCATTTGCACCAGCAGAACTATTTGTCTTGGAGTACTGATTCCATTGAAAACTTTGGTTGTTGTAGGACTCGTAAGTGTTCTCTTGTTGATACACACTATGTCCAGTTCCTTGAACACTAGAGGTTCTGCTCGCTGAGCTATATGAGTGCTTGTGGTTCTGCTGCTGCTGCTTGGTTGACCAGGAGAACGAGGAACTGGTTCCATTGCAAGGATATCCAGTCTCCACGGCCATAAATGCATGGTGACAGTTTGGGCACAGAAGGTTGTGATTCAGATACACTCTCAAGTACTCATACTGCATCCGACAGCGATTGCATGATGTCCAAAATGTATCAAGTCCTGCCGGACGGGTAGTAGCCTCAGCTGCCACAGCAGCTGCCGCTGCAGCAGCAGCGGCGGCAGCGGCATTCTTTCTAGCCCTCTTGTGAGCCTTCTTGTCATAAGTATACAAACCATTGGCTCCATTAGTGACAGGATGATCCTTTCTCTTCTGGTCATAAAGCATCTTCCTGCTCTTATCGGACAACACCGCCCACGCCTCAGAGATAAGCTTAAAGGCCCCCTCGGCACCGACCGACTTGTTCTTATCAGGGTGCAGGTGGAGAGCTAGCTTCCGATACTGTTTCTTCACCTCCTCTTCATCAGCAGAGGCACTGAGCGACAAGATCCGGTACCAATCGCTCTCCCCATCGATCTTCGATTCGGATGCAAGCAGAACCTCGAGCGTGGACACCATCTGCGATATGCCTTCGAGCGACGGGCACAGATTCTGAGCCTTGATTGCAGATCTCCGCGCGCCCTTGACGTCGCGCGCATGGAACTTCCTCTCCGCCGCCTCCCTTGCTTTGACAGCTTCTTCCATCAGTGCACTGGAATTCAGCTCCGCCTCCATGTTCACCTCCTTGCCGCAATCGATCAGCTGCAATTAGTAGCTGGTCTTGAGCAGAAGCAGCAGCAAAGGAGCCCAAGTCTACAGGAGCGGATCGATCTAGCGTGGGACATCCCAAAACTTTTGGGGAACAGAAAAAAACTGCTATTAATGATAAGGTTAAGGCAAATTAAGAAAAAAAAGCTTCCAGATCTAGAAGAAGAACCTAGCTAGGGTTCATGCAAATTCCCGAAAAAACAAAACTTGCGTGGATGGATGGATGCTCACCGGTGAGGACGCAGCGGAAACAGCAGGAGGACGGCGCCCCTGCTCGCCGGAGATCGGCGCCGGCGGCGCGCCGGCGAATTCGGGAGGAGACGACGCCGAAGGGACGAGGAAATGAATTTCTCTTCTTTTTTTTTTTATCTTGGGCACAAATAGTAGTCTGCCCAAACTTTAATTTTCAATGCCCTAAAAGTTTTGAACCTGCCCTTATTTGATGCCAAAAAATTAATTTTTCATGTCTGCCCAAACTTAACCATGGTTAAGACAATACGCATGGGCATTTCTGTCATTTTCATGCCCTAATAAAGAAGTACCATTACTGAAGCAAATTAATATTCTGGGTGTCTATTTGAACTCAGCATCTGAATTTTCATGTTCTAAATCATGGCTGGAATTTTGATGTTAACACGGGCACCCACATGGGGTGTGAGAGAGGTCATAATTACCCTTTGTGGGTCCCACATAAAGCAGACCCTCTATACGTGTATAAACATTTATTTATACGTATATGGCCTTTATTCGGGGGTATTTCAGTAACCTCATCTCGGTGGGTAACCCACTGTTGGGGACTTCGTGGTTAGCTTAACCAAAGACCGCAGGGGCAATTATGGGTTTTCACATCATTTCCCAAAGGTTAAAATCACACGCACCAAACAGGAAAAGTCTCTCTAACCCTTATTAATTTCAATATTTATTTTTGTTGGATGCCCCTGTGTGTACGTGTATGCGTGTGAGAAACTTTTTGCCACGTGGGACCTACCCCTTCATATCTCTCCTCTTTTAAGTACAAAACACCCCTCTACATCATCATCATTGACCACTACCTTTTGCGTTTCTATACTGTGCCATCTGAAAAAATACAGCAACACTGACACTGTTGCTAGTACTATACCTGCAGTGGGGTTAACAAAGTCATTATTGTTGCTCATGTCACAGCAAAACACCGTCATTTCAAGGAGGACAGGGAAATGCATGTGTCATTATGTATGCTCAGGAACATTTAAACCCATGATGTTGAGCATTTTGAGCAAACCCAAGCTAATTAAGCTGCAACGGTCAGTAAGTTGCCCAATTTGTGGCTGGAAACCTGGAACTTATCAGCAGAACGCCAGAACTTAGCAGTCGGTCTTTGTGTTGAGCAGCTGAATGTTCTTGATAGATGATCAACTGTAATAGTGTTTTGTATAGCATGCAACTGCAAGTGAATCATCCTGAATGAGTGCAGGCAGTTTCCAGATATGCAGAGACCAGAGAGTACAATGTGAGTTGGATGGCAGCAGCTGAGAACTTATTTCTCAGAGGATCTGCATGCAAGCAAGCACCCAGAGTCCCCAGTCCCAGAAGCTGATCTTGCACTGAGTGAATGAGTGGTGCAATATTGGACAGATAGAAACCTTTTGCCATGGATAACATGGAAGACAGTAGTGCATGTCATATGCATGAGTTATGCATTATTGCATATTTTGTTCAAGGCGAGATTATTGCTACTAGAAGCTGAACGAGAAACTGGCAGAATCTTTTAAAGCACTGCAAGAGAGCAAGCAGGACAAATGCATTGCTCCTGAAAAACAAAAGGCTATGTGTGCTGAGTGCTGATGCTAGTTGTTTTGACAGTACCACCAGCACTTGAAGCCGAGTAGCACCCGTCATCAGTCTATTGTAGAGAACAGAGTGTCATATTGATCATTTCCAAGGCTATGTGTTTTCATACAGTAGACTGGAGTGAAGCAATCTGAAAGAGCTAGTACTACTCTGAAACTGATGAGCAGTGAAAGAGCTCAGCTCAATCAGTAAACCTGCATCATATCTGATTAGCAGAGAATGGAGATGGTGCTCCCATTCTATAAACCTCGGGGTTTCTTTTTTATTAAGAAAAAATCTACCTCTATTTGTAATAAGATGTATTCAGGCTAGAATAAACTTTTAGGGCTCCTCGAGAACACATGAATTTGGAGAATTCATTCAGTTCAATCCTCGCGAAAATCCTCCGAAACTCGTTCCAAATGAAGGCATTAATTGGGCCGAATTTTCTTGGGCCGACAAGCCCATGAGAAGAACTTTTTTTTTTACCCAAAACACTCTAAACTTCTCTTCTCGGAAACTCCGGCGGCGCACATGGCGGCGGCGGCGGCAGCGAGGCGGCGCCAGAAGATGGTCCGCGAAGGGCAGAGGCATCTGGAGGAGGCCACCGCCGCGGCCTTCGATATCCTCTCCTCCATCGACCACGAGCTCTCCAACCCGGCGCTCTGGTCCTTGTCTCAGCGCCAGCAGCAACAATACCCGCCGTCTGCAGCTGATGATTCCGACGCCGCCTCTGGCGGCGGCGTGCGGGGATCCGGACCTGGCTATGGTATTGTGTCGCTGGACGAGGCGGGGCACTGTTTCAACACGGCCGTGGCGGCGCTGCGGGTTTTCCATCGCCGCCGTATCATCCTGTTGCGCTCAGGTGAGGTTTATATTCCAACCCAAAGTTCAAAATCCAATCTTACTGACCCTAGGAGTATTGTTTACAAGCATTGGACATTGAAGTGATCTCTGTGCTGCTAAGTAGCCCGGTCAGTTCGAAGGAGTTGATCATTAGCAATTTCATTGTAATGATGTAGTTTAGCTGATTGTTTCTGCTCAGTGCACAAGGCAGCAAAGTGTTGCTAAATGACCGTGAAAAAAAAAAAGAACAGTTTTTGTTGAAAGTGGATTGGGGGGGTTGATTATGCAGTGGACTGTCAAGAAAATGTTAGTGTTTATCTTATGGTTCATTATGGAATGGATAGATTACCTCATAAGGTTTTATCTTTCCATTTGTCGTAACATATGAAACTTGAATGCCTGGTAGAATTTATCTTATGCATATGTTAGTGTTTTAAAAAAACAAGTCCATATTGCTACGTGCAACTAGGACATGGATAAGCAGATAGCAGGAGACCAATAACATTTTTCTCCTTTTGAAAATAAAAAAAGGCGTGAACTTTAAGCAGTTATTGTAGAAAAGATAGAAGTGCTAAATATAGCAGTTCTTGTACAGAAAATATCGTAGTTTCCCGCGTTGCTATTGTTTTGTGAACCAAAATTTATTACGATTTTCTTAATGCTGTTTCATCAGTTTCGATGATGAGTATGAATTATTGCCATTTTTGTAGGAGATTAGAGTATTAGACCAACAGTGTATAAAGCAGATTTATCTGAAATCAAGACATTGTAAGATCTTGCGTCCCTTTTAAGAAAGGTATTAATTGTATGCTATATTATTATTGAAGAAACACATTCTCTTTTGCAATATTACAATTCTGATTTAGCTGCTGAAAATGCTATCTGTAGTTTTCGTATGTTGTTTAAGTATGGCGCATACCAGGGTGCCTTAATTTATACCGCGTTGCTATATAAATTAACTTGGGGTTTCATATTTGTTTGGTGTTTTGAACTCCAACCAAGCTTATTAACGTCGAATCATGTTAATGGATCTCTACTTCAGCCAGCAACGCACTACTTTGCTGGAGAATGCAAGTTCATCAAACATCATTTGTTCAATGTAGGAAATTGAAAGCAAAAACAAGGACATAAATTTCATTTTAGGCCACCTCCGGGACTTAATATCGGACGTATCTATGTGTCAGAGCTCAAGTATAAGCTGACATGTTCAGTTGGTGTATTACCACGCATCAATTGTATGCTCTTTCCTAAATCCCAAAGTACATCTTGGGCCTAATGGAATCAGAAGCGTGCAGGGAGGCTCTTCATTGACAATGTCAGTTCCCACTTCCCAGTGCCACAGAGCGGGTTAACTGAAGACTGCGTATCTGCACATATGACTCAGAATTGTAAGCAACGGACTATGCTTATAGAGTATCTGTAGGTTTAGTTTCTTTTATAGGACTGACAATTGTAAGCAACCGACTCTGAATAGAGTATCTCTGTAGGTTTTGTTTCTTGGAGCGGACCTGAAATCGGCCATCATCAGACTGGAAGGAGTGACTGTCTTATTTGAAGATTTCTGAGCTAATTCTGTGTACCCACTTTTTTATCCTAAGGAGTCAGGATAATCGTGGGTCACCTGGTCCTAGAGTAATTCAAAGTTTATGAAGCCACATTTACTATGTCTGGCGCTGGCGCTGAACTGAGTCCCCTTAGCCAGTACACGTTCTGCATCGAGCACCAAGTCATCGGAGAAGCGCCAGTTTACTATAGCG
Organism: Leersia perrieri; assembly: GCA_000325765.3. Classification (NCBI taxonomy): domain Eukaryota; kingdom Viridiplantae; phylum Streptophyta; class Magnoliopsida; order Poales; family Poaceae; genus Leersia; species Leersia perrieri. The sequence goes on along the minus strand of CM002480.1, from coordinate 12,533,097 downwards.
CTGAGGTTGGGTATCTCAGCGTCAGGGTCTTTGGCGCTGACCCCTCAACGCCGTCTTCGTCCACAAACGTCCTACTCGACTCTCAGCGCCATGTTTTCTGGCGCTGAGATGTTAATCCTCAGCGCCATACCCTATGGTGCTGACATAATGGTCCATTTTTGGCTATAGTTTTTCTAGGGGTCCATTTGTAAAATAAGTTTTCTAAAGGATACAAACAGTAAAAAAGGAGCACCTGAGAAGAATTAAGCTGATTAATTCTCAAACTTCATTGCTTAGGAACAAATTCAAATGACAACAAGAGAGAAAATTTGCACTTCTCTTCCAATTCTTAGAAGCAGCGCCATTTCCACTTGATACCAAAATGAACATACAAATCTGCAACAAATCAAGAAACTAACAAACAGCATTTCTAGTTTTCCATTGCAGGGGTTGGCCTTCAGACCTTCGTGGGCATATTAATTCCACTAGTTCGATTCTCAGTCATCATCATTGCCGTTGCCGTTGCTGATGAGTAACAAAGGCAAATCTTTCCGAGTAACATCAGGGACGCCAACTGGGGGCAGCGGTGGCGCCTCGATCATCGGCTTCCCTCTACCCTTGAGTGAACCTTTGATCAACTCCCCCAAGGACTTGAAAGGATTGCTCAGTTTCTTCTGCACGGCGAGGAGGAACGACACCTCGTTGAATTGCCAGACAGCAGTCATGACGATGACTGTGCCGAGAAGGATGTGGGTGATCATGTTCTGCCTCTTGATTTTGTTCAAGTCTTTCGCTATGTCGCCTAACTTCACCTCCTTGCTGACTTCATGTCTATCCTCAGAATTAGGATGGAAGCAGTTTGGTTTCACTTGGTTCAAATCGGCGGCATCATTTTGCAGAGCATCCACCTGTAAGCAACAAGATTTCTGTATTGTCAATTTCTCATCAAGAAAGCATGACAACAAATGTAGTGTATACCAAGGTAATCGCAGCGGTAGTTAGGTTCAGTTTCAATATCAAAATGCAATACCAGGAGCTAAAGGAACAACGTTCTGACATTCAGTTGTCTGTACTTAATACTACTTCAGAGTGTAAGTTAAGCAAGAACAATTGTTGCTTGTGTACATAAGCATTAGTTGGATTGATTACATAATTACATTGATCAGCAATTACAATCTACAACTGTTACGTCCATTGTCACAATCACTAGGTTCCAAGTAGAAATTAAAGGTTAAGCAGAGTAGCAGAATGGCACATGCAATTTACCTTGGAGAGCAGAGAGGAGAGGATACCATCATCATCTTCTTCCTCCTCGTGAGCCTCCGAGCCCCCGTCCTCACCCTGCCGCGCCTTCCTCTTCTCCTGCACCAACTCAACCTTCCTCCTCCTCTCCTCACTCGCAGGAACCTCTCCATGGGCGGCATCTCGCCCGATTACCATGCTCGGATCCATGGACCCAACAAGAAGGGGAAGAAGACGACGAAGGGGGGCTTCGATCAACAACAGCAGCAATGTACAGGGAATCAGGGACTGACGGATTCACGTCGCTTTCGTATGTGGATTCCGGGAGATTCTTCGAGACGAACCGAACGGAGATGGATGAAGGCCCTGCCAAAACGAGTGAGGTTTGAGAGGGATGGTGGTGGGATCCAAGATTTGAGCGGCAGCGGTTTGGCAGAGTCCGGCGGCCTTGTCGACGGGGAGGGCTCGCATGGTCGACACGTGGAAGACGTACGGGACTTGGGGTGGACACGTGTGGCGCACGTGCTGGTGCTCGAGAGTCGAGAGCTGACCGAACTAGAGTTGTACTTTCAGCTGTCTAAATTTGATTGGATAAAATTTAACCGAACTCCGATCGCTTTATACAGTGGTGGGAGCATTGCTAAAAGTAGGTTTAAACCGATCAAATAGCTGGAGTAGTATCAGCTAGTAGTTCCTGTCCACGAGCTTCCAGGAGCGCCCCAAATCGAAGGAAATGGAACCTTCAGGATCTGCCCAACTAGGAGGTCAAATGCCATGTCATCCATCATGCCTTGACTGGCATTTTGCAAATTCCAAGCACTCTCTTCGGGCTTATTTGGTTGCAACCATACTAAATATTATACTAAAACCTTGTTAAATTTTAGTAGTGTCAAATTTTTTGGCAATTTTTATGTGTAATTGACATATTTTGGTAGCAACCCAAACACTACCAAATTACTATTTAAGTTGCCAACAAATTGGTAGGGTATATTTTGGCTTCAAACCAAAATGGCTCTTCGTTTAAAAAATTTATTAATAATGTGACCATATCCTAGTGTATATATATAGACCATGATACTACAATAAGTCACATCTTGTACGAAACTACTGTTTTGATATGACCTGTATGAGCTGAAATGCTTGGTTATGGGTCTTAATAATGTCATAAGTTGGGAAGTCTATATACACTGAATTTTTCATAGGGATTGTTAATGTACGAAAACTAGCCCCAGGATCGAACGCTCCTCCCGGTCTAGCGTTCAAGGTATCAATGATCAACAAAAAAACGACAATATTGCTTATGTTGAGATTTCAGTTCCGACGACAATTTAGAGAGTCGTCCCGATCAAACGAATTAAACAAAGGGAAGTTTTCCCTTTTTTATGTTGCTAGCCAAAACACAATAACATTATAATTTACCCAAATTTCTTGCTTTCTTTATACAAATTATTGTTTACCATTAACGCCTAAAGATTCCTCGGGCTAATTGGATCCATGTCATTGCAATTTTTTAAAGTTGGAGATATGCTATCCGTTAGTTAATAATATATGGGGCCCGCATGATTCAATGACACGTGGCTCAGGATGACATATCTCCAATTTTAAGAAATAGTAATGGCATGACTCCAATTTTTTCTATATATTAATATATATCTCTTTGTTAATTCTCTTTGTAAGGCATTCAACCAAATATATAAAGAAAAAACTACGTTGATGCTATCTGTTATTGATGTGGTATATTCTCAAAGCTGAACTAACACTAATTCTCTGTTTCGTTATAATAGTTGTAAATATTTGACATCTACCGTAAAACTATACCAAAGTCTTGAGAATTTCCTCGAAAAAATGTCTTGGAAATTAACTATCACAAATTTCTAAATGAATAGTTATAAAAAATAGTATTTGTAATGTCTTGAAAACTACTGTAGCACTATCGTAAGACCAACTTATTAGTGCATTTTTATAAACTTATTTTTTATCTAATTAATGGTGATACTTTTTATAAGTTTAACCAACTCCTATCAAAACATTAAATATTTATGAGTGAAGTATTAAATACATGCTCAACAGGGTGAGCCTTCTTTGGTGGGGTCTTTGAATTACGCGCAAAGCACATTAATTTCAGATTTCACCGTATGAGCTAAGCTGCTAAGGAAAAGTATGTTTACGTACTAGATGACTTTTATCTAGTTGAATGGAACGGTCGAAATTTTTGTCAGTAAGGATTTAATATGAAATTGATTTTTTTTTGCTACTACGTAGTAAGGAATTTAGTACGTGCAGCAGCATTCCTAAGCTAAACCATGGAACTTGCATTTTAGCTGTTGTCCTGTCGTACTCTCGTCATGAGCGAAAAAACTGAAGACAAAATTCAAAATTCGTACCGCGTGCATGCTATAATAAGGCATCAATTTGGTACTAGGAGCAAATTTAATAATATAGTCAGCAGCAAGCTATAAGCACACTAAAACTAAAACTAACATGTATAATGAATAGGCTATAGATTAGCTATGAGTTTTTCTCTTCTCTCTTATATATTTAATTCATCTGTCTAGAAACACGTGCAAAACGGACTCTTTAATAAGAGCCAACCTTTTTTCTTTTACTTTATCTCACTCCTTCACGTAGCCATTTAGTCGTTTATAGCTCACTATTAAACTAGCTCTAAGTTGCCGGAGATGAAGGCAGATCGATTGCTAGCTGTCACGCGGTCTTCTCCTTATCCTAACGAGCATAAGTTCCGAAGAAAAAAGCTCCTTGATCGATCCTTCGTTACCTTGTCAGAAAGCGATCGATCGAGAAGCATAACCGATTGGACTAACATGTTGAGCATCCAGAAAAGGTGACTACTTCTGCACTGACCACTGAATGAAGTTCATTAATGTTGCAGATCGACCCGGCCGTGGTTATATATTACTCCTAGGTCGATTGATCTGGTGACGATGCACAAACAATTAGTAGAGGCCGATTCCAAACAAATCATATGAGTACTCCGTGGAAACTAAATAATCAGAGGAAGAGGCAGGCATGGTATGCAGCAACAAGGATTTTGACATTCTTCTCTATAGCTAGCAGATTCAACAGAACATATCAAAGATTTGTGCACTCATCAGTAGCAGGCTAAGCATAACATAGCTGCAGTGATACTTCCTTTAATTGTTACAGAAGCCTAGTGTACATACTGGTAGGAGAAGTAGAGATAGCTGCCTCGTCGAATCGAATTAACAAACGGAAGAGGGAGATGGGGGAAACAGATAAAAGTAGACCAGGTAGCTAGCCGGTGTAGATGTGGACATGGAGGGCGAGGGTGAGGATGGCGAAGAGGGCGAAGAAGATGAGGGTGTGGACGAAGATGGCTTTGCCGTTGGTGCGGAAGCTGCCGAAGTCGACGTGGCGGTGTGTGCCGGGCAGCTCCACCAGCAGCCCCGGCGACAGCAGCACGAACAGCACCACCCCCACCACCACCGGCCCCCAGTCCGCCATGCTCTTTCTTGCCTCACGGAGATCGGTCGGGTGCGGGCGTGCGGCGGCAGATGCAGTGTGGAGAGGAAGACGGGAGGAGGAAAAGAAAGAAGGGGGAAAGCCACACGAATAACGGCAAGGCAGCGGCTGTGCTTTTGATGCGGATGGAAGGGGACGCGCGCGCACCGGCCGGACGACGGAAAATGCGCTCGTAAAGCGTAGCGAGCGCTAAAGCCGAGCCACCGACGGCGTGGGCAGTACAGACGAGACGAGCCGACTGCGTACCTGGACAAGCGTGGTGGGCTCGTGTCCCGCTCCTCCCGGCTGCTTGTGGCCGAAGCGAGTGGGACAGAGTAGTGTTGCGCGAAGCAAGGCGAGGCGTCGATCCGCACGGTGCGGTGCAGGGTGTCATGATCGCTTCTCGTTTCCGGAGGAGTTGCGGCGTGCACCGCTCGTGCGTGTCTCGCGCGGGGGCCGTTGCGCGTGTGGGCCCACGTGCTTGGCTGCGTCTCTTGTGCTCGCTCTCGAGCGGTGTGCAGTGCGAGACGTTGCTGGCTTATTTTGCTCAAGTCTTTTTCTTTTTCCTTCTGGAACGGTATTAATTACCCCAATCTGAGCACGAAATGTTTTGAGGCTCCTTCGTTTCGACGTTGGTATATAAAGTCGCAGCCAATTAAATTTTTGTTGTGTTCTTTTTTTTTTCAATCTAGAATTTTAAATCACAATTAATACATAAGCATAAGTTTTACTATTAATTATTATTTTTGTTGCTTTATTTACGTTACGTGACTACGGTTTATTTGATCAACCCCTAAGTATATGCCTTTGGAGGTGGTTAGGTGGGTGCTTCTTTGTTATCGCTCTTCCTTGGTGATCTATTGGCAATGGCTTATTTGATTTAGATTATTTAACTGATCATTATAGTTTCATCTATTATATACTCGATCGTAGGGGAGAGGCAAATACTTTTTAAGAATAAATTGAATAAGTAGATTTTAGTAATAACTTTAAGCGATGCAGTAGAACAAAACATATTTTTGAAAGGTGGAGCAAATAAACAGGTGAGATACTTGAAAATAATAGTGTGTCGATGCATGTGCTCGACACGCAGGAATCCCGGGGACCCCTTTTTGGTTCGGCACAGGGGTGCGGTAGACCAAGGTCTGAGTTAAGGGGAAGAAGAAAACGGGCAGGAAGGAGAATCCTGATAAGCACACAAGACACAGAGATTTATACAGGTTCGGGCCGTCGAGGAAGCGTAATACCCTACTCCTGTTCTTGTTGTTGATATGGTAGATGAAGGATTACAAGGATTGAGAGGGGTTGGAGCGAATGACTAAGGCGTGCTAAGGGTTTTCATGGGTCCAACCGGCCTCCCTCTTATACGAAGGACCAGAGCCTCCTTTTATAGTTCACGGGGACACCACAGTGGTCCTCTACTGTTTTTTCATGTGTGAGGGATGTTCTCCTACTTGGAGCGGGCATGCTTGCCCTGTCTTGTCGCATGTGCTTCCATGCCTCCCTCCCCCGTTGCCATGTCGCGGTGGTCGGCGGAGAAAACGGACGGAGAGGCCATCGAAGATTTGATGCTTGGGATGTCATCCTACCCAACCAGTAGCGGGGCCCGCTTGTCAGCGTCCCACTGACTAACCTAGGCAGGGAGTAGGAGAGTAGAGTACTCATGCCCCTCTGCCACGCATCCGGCCGTCCCATTAAATGCGACGGAGACGGGGCGGAGAGGCGTGCTGTCCCGCGGCGACAACGCTGTTAGCGCACTGTCACCGAGGGAAGACTTTGGTCGCCCACCCCCTTTCCCTCGAATCAAGAGAAAGGAGGTGAATAGGTGATGATGAGGGTCTGTCACCCGCGCCTCACATCATAGTAAATGCGAGGGGTAGGCGCCAGACCTCTCTAATCGCATTAAATGTTGTAGTTGGCCGTTGAGACGTGCCATGATCATACATACACGTGCGCACCACGCGAGTCTCTCGAGCCGCGGGGGATAGCCAAACCTTCTCCTGCGGCGTGTGGCCTCCCCGCAAGCCCCCGGGCGCACCCTCCTCAAGGGCGTGCCACGTGGCCTCGGGTGGCCCGAACCCCTTCTGCGGAGCACGGCCTCCCTACAGGCCTCCGGGCGTGCCCACCTCAGGGACATACCACGTGGCCTCGAGTGGCCGGAACCCCTTCTACGGGGTGTGGCCTCCCCGCAGGCCTCCGGGCGCGCCCTCCTCAGGGGCGTGCCACGTGGCCTCGGGTGGCCCGAACCCCTTCTGCGGGGTGTGGCCTCCTTGCCTGACCCCGAGCCCGACCCCTCCGGGACGCGCCGCATGGGTCCGAGTGGCCGTAGTCCTCGTGCACAGGTTCGGGGTGGATCGGGCTCCCGCGATCGCCTAGCCCCTTATGTTTGGGCGAGGCATCGGGCTGCCTCGACTCCTTCCTCGAACACGGACCTCTAGGTGCCAAACCAAATTTAGCCTTCTGTGGATATCCCTATATCCATATCACCGACACAGTGCATCGTTGAAATCTTTCAATTCGTTCGATATGATAAAATGGAATTATTTATTAATTTATATATTTATTTATACCATGCCACATACTTCAGATCATTTATACAGTATGTGGTTGTTCAGATTGTTGCCACTTTGTACCATTCTATTATTTGAAAAACTCCTGAAATTTGGATGCATTTGGTTTGTTACTTAAATACTGACAATGCCTGCAAAATTTAGTAAAATTCTAAAAACTTGTTCTCACAAAATTATACCAACATCTGGGAATGTATCAAACTAAACATCACCTTCACATTTTAACTTTACCAAAATTTTGGCATTACCAAATTTTGGCTTTGCGAATAAATGGTAATGTTTATTTTGGTAATAAGGTGAACAAACATTTTTTAAGTACTTACAAGTTTGTTTAGATAGCAAAAGTGAAAAATATTAGATTAGTCAAACTAAAACAGTGCAAAGTCAAAAGTATCGGGTACAGTATTATTAAACAGAAGAAGTATTAATAGTCCAATTAATTGATAGAAACTTTATGCGGGATTAATGTAAACATCATGTGTGTTCGAATCAAATGGATGGTTTGATCGAACTTTTATGAACAGTAAAAAGATTCTCGCATGGACCTTGATCAACAAGAGATTGATAACGTGCATGGTGGAATATCACTCGCACTCGTTGGATCACAATACGGAATTTTGCGCAGAATCACAGCCTGTGTACATATATGTGCGTTAGGTCGATCGCGTGACGCCTCTATGACAAGGAAGCATGCATGCATATATTAATCTGCATAAAAGCTAGCTTTCATAAAGACGAAACAATACAGATTACGCGAATATAGTACTACGTACATGACGCTACAATGCCTCCTATATACTGTAATTTTACCTTCATAGAAAGACAACAATATATAGCCAGCTAATTAGCTACCCGGCGCGCACGTGGACGCCAATGGCGACGACGAGGACGGTGAAGAGGACGAAGAAGAAGACGGCGTGGACGAGGATGGAGATGCCGCTGGTGCACATGTTGCCGAACTCGACCACCCTCGTCCTCGCCGGCACCTGGAACAGCAGACCCGGCGACAGGAGGATGAACAGGATCACAGCCACCACTACAGGACCCCAATCTACTGCCGTAGCTAGCTAATACTATAATACTCTAGCTCCTTCCTATATGCTAGCTTGGTAGATATGCAAATGCAATGACAATGCAGGTAGTGCTCTTGACTTTGTGAATATACTCAATGGATTCATATATATGCTGGTATAACCTGTGGGTGCATGCAGATGATCACTGAAGAGAAGATGATAATGTTTCAGCACGACAGGGTTCGGTGAGTAAAGCCGAAGGGGCAGGGAGATGAGATGTAGCTGTAATGCTGTATTGTTGTATAGCATTCTTTTCTTCTCCTTTTGCAGAAAAATTGCTTTGCAGTGATCTGTCATACATCGTGTGTGCATTGGTTCTTTCTTTTGGATAGCTAATTTGCTTTTATGTGTGTGTTATGATGTGGCAAAGCCGCAAAAGATAAAGATATACAAGCATACAACTAGTAGCTAGCAGGTTCAAGAATGAAAATATGATCTTCTTTTTAGAAAATAAATAGTATAATCAGGGGTGGAACCAGGGGTAGGGCAGTTAGGGCCAGAGCCCTACCCCTGTTCCTAAATACCCATCAAATAAATACATGAACAATTGAAAAATAGAAGATAAAAGTTAATTATATAAAAAATACAATGGCTCAGCCCTACTCTTGCGCCATTTTTGGTTCCGCCCCTGAGTATATGGCATGTTACAATAAAACAGTAAAACTGTGAAGAAAAAAGAGCGCTGATTGCTGCTGCTTGGCCGATCGAAGCGTGGCAGGGCAGAAATTTGTTACAGCGTGTCATATGTAAACTTACAACGGACACATTTCTTAAGTGTCTCAAATGCCATAAATCTGTGATATCCTATATCAAAATTTCCCAAACTAGACATATCCCACCATAATTTTGCTATCAAATTTGCCATTTTATTTCAGATTGTTTTCTTTTTCTTTTGGAAATGAGCCGTGCAGATTTCACGTAATAATATAGAAGGAGAAAAATACAAAATCATAGTGCTGGAAGATTATAACTTAAAAAGAAAAAACCACCACACCACGTGTTTACAACAAAAAACCCGTTGTAGGTCACAACAGGAAGAAGACACCCCTAAGCTAATGGAAATTCAAGACGACGCTACCAAGAAGGACACGACGCAGAAAGCATCACCATCGTCTGTCTCGACGAGTCAAGACAAGGTTTTCACCTAAAAAACATAGACAAAAAACACAGCAACGCCCTAAGAGAAGAGCAGCATCCATAGGCGTTGCCATTGCCGGCCCAAAGACAGGGACTTGATTGGAGCTGAGCTAACCATAGCACAAAGTCGTATCTCTTTGGTTAATAAGATCCAAAAGGCCCTAGGAGGCCTTCCTCCACTAGCAGGTTTCTTCGGAAAACTCTATCTATTCTGGTGTGGATGGCAAGCAAGCCTATATTTCTTGGTTTCAATAGGACTCCTTACGAGCGTTCTTTCTATCTACTATTATCTAAAAATAGTCAAGTTATTAATGACTGGACGAAACCAAGAAATAACCCCTTATGTGCG